>JABMIG010000128.1:207500-437749 GCA_013187285.1 Cyclotella cryptica
TCATCGAAATTTGACAGGAACTATAGGATATAAATTAATCAGGCAAATGTTCAGGATCCACTCTTTTCCGGTCATAAATGAGTAGTACAATGTTGTAGTAGTCTTTCAGGAATGATAACAAATATGGCTAAATGCAAGAATGTCCATTTTCAAAAACTGGTGGTTCATCTTCCCATTATCATTCAATCATTCAAAGCAACGGAACTTGAACATCTCTGTGCATTTACGCTTTAGTTTGTGTGAACAGGAGGAGAAACTTGCCGTCAGAATATACCTACCAGAGGCAGAACGCATAGCCTAAACTGAAAATAGTGCACTTCAAATCATTATTATTCGTAAAGTACATAAACCATCAGCCATAGTGCTTACAACTGCTTCCTCCGATTCGTCAAATTCATCTGATTTCGAGTTGTCTTCCTTAGACTGTACTGCTGCATTACAACAGATCACAACCAGGTAGATGGATTGCTGTCAAGATTCTGCTTGGCACTGCATTGTTCCGAATCGATAAATAATTTCGAACGTCGTCGCAACATCTATTTCTGATTTCTTAGACAAGTCCTGTTGCCTCGCTCCATATCAAGCACATAATATTTTGGTATAGTGTCATGTTCTTTCTCAAAAGCTTAAAACAAACGGAACCCCTCGGGTAAGTGATATTCCTCTTGACATTCGTGCAATGGCAGAGCGTCATCCCCATTAACAGTCAATTGGCAGCAGAGAAACAGTAGTGGCAAACACAAAACAACCCCGAGGCAGCCCATTTACCTCGACGACAGCGTCAAGTTGTGGAACCAATACATAGAGAGCATCAGGAACGACACGGGTTTGTCAGGACCTGATGAAGGATTCATATCGACGAGGAAGCACATTTTGACCCTGAGAGCGTCTGCTTAGAAGGAGAATACAAAAGAATAGGGTAACAACAGTAGTTTTGTCAATGAGGAGTAAAATCAAGATACATCTAGAAGTATTCTTCTGTTTATTGTATTAAAGCATGCAATTGTGCCTGATCCTTTTCATTCTAGTTTCAAGTGAAACAATCCCAACAATCTCGTGCATCGAGCCACTTGTCGTTTTAACTGAAATAAATATGTGAAGAATTCCTCATCTTTTTTATGGTACTTTTGATATGACGGATGAACAAGTACACAATCACAAACTGTCAAGCATAGAATACTTCGTGAAAATGCATCGATCGCAACCATGACTTGTCGTTGTGGGGGCAGATACATTATTGTAACAGTTTTTAGAATGGTTTTAGATAATTTGAGATAGTTAAAGATGGTTAATGATACGTAATAGGATAGATCAAGTTATGAGAATGGAATCATTTAGGATTAGCAATTGAAAAAAAACAGGATGTAGACGGAAGATATATGAATGAGGTAAGAATTCAGTGAATAATTTGTCACCACCAAACTATTTGTCAAGAAATTGAAAAGTCACAACTACTATGCCTTGACAACCACTTGTTGATGAATCTTCCTGTCTTGTCCTTTTCCATAACATCACATAAATATTAATGTACCTCTGCATGGGGTGTATGACATCATCTTCCTTCTCAAAACTACACCTGAAGCTAGATGACCGCAATTAATATTCTACAATTTCTTGTCCCAACAATGTTACATCCCTGATATCTTCGTCGGCCTGGCAAATAATCACGACACATTAGTGTCATTGTAGACCCAACATGACTAGGAACCAGTCTGAGTTGAGGGGCCTAGCGCAGAAGGCTGCAACGGTCAAGCAGGACCACCCAGCTCTCAGCATCCTGGCAGCTCTGAGTTGCAAAATTTACCAATCAGGAGGATCAAGTTCGCACCGTGGGTCTGCTGGTGATTTCTCCACCCACACACCATCAACAACCTAGTAATACCTGCCATGCTGGTGCATGATAATTCTCAAGTGCAGGGGCCAGATAGGATAGTGGATGATGCAGGTGAGGCAGAAGAGGAGTTGGATGTGAGATATCAATCATGCAACAATTATCAGTAGAAGGATATCTGACCGAATGCAGCTGATTGATTTAAGACTTTACAACCTAACTTGTGCGGATCTGATTTTGCAAGAAAGCCGGACATATTTTGTATCCAGTTATTTTGAATTGTAGTAACTTTTCTGGCGATTGGCCGACAGAGGTGTGAATACAACCGTTGAAATGCTGAACTTCCTTTTGTTTTAATGATATGCTCAAACACAGATATGCATGAGATCATTGATATCATTCTCCGGGCCCAAAATTGGATATAATTCAATTAAGATTTTGGTGGGAAAATCAGATCCACACAAATTAGGTTTTACAGTCTTATTTGTTTTATACTCAAGAATCAACAATGAATCCCATGGATGGTTGAAAATTTGCTAGCATGGTATAGGATAGTCAACAATACAAGCAATAATTCCAATGTAACTGTAACAATTCAATGTTTAAATAATTAAATTAAGGACTGATTAGTTACGAATTCAAATCAAAAACTTATTTTATCACACAATACACTATGATAATATGCGCCAATTAATCAAGTATTAAAACATTTCCCTGCTGCACAAGCGACGAGCCCTTGCGAAACCTAGCCTTGGCTGACAGATCATCTGTAAAGTATTGTTGATTGTCAAGTCTTGCAATTTCTCAATGCTACGCAACAAACAAGTCATGTCATTACTCAGCAGGTTATAAAGAGACAGGTAAGTAATGGTTACAAAAATTTTGTGGGAGGAAAGAGATGATTTGAAGAAGAAGCTGGAAAAAATGGATGAAAAGGAGGAGGAAGACGACTCACCTTTAATTTCGCTCTTGCCCAAATTGAATGGCAAAAAGTCACCATCCAAGCCTGACGAAAAGTCCACCCAGGACAGCACAGAAAAGAATAACATTGAAGGCATTGATGAGGCATTGATTTAGTTCATGAAAGTGGTCAATAAACATTAAAAAACACTTACATTTCCTGAATTGCCTTTTTCCCCTCCTACTCCTTGCGAACGCTGTCGTGTAACAAAACTAGGCCTTTAGAAATGGTGTGATTGCTCATAAAATACGGGGAATCTGACCAAACCAAGCAGGAGGATAGTTGTGGGTGATGTTGCGGTGAGGGTGTTTGTGGTGGACCTGGTGTTGTGATGGTATTCGCCGAGATTGAGGTGATGCAGTGGCGGTCGCGGAAATCCTCATGGCGAGGAAGAGTAGTGTTGCGATTTTATTTTTTTTGTTCTGTAGAATCTGGTACGTTATGTACAAACGCCAGATGTAATGCATTGGCACTACAATTAAACTGGTATTCAGTAGATTCAGACCTCCTGTCGAGGCAATGGCTGGCAAGAGCCTGCAAGTGCAAGTGTTAGGCCTAAATCCAGGCAAAATGTGTTTCCCAGGGAATTGTAAATATCTGAGTTCACCGCAGCTATCCAGGGAAATGTTTTTTCATTGGATTTTGCATTTTGGCCAAAAAAGGTGAGAATCAATTCTTAGGGAACACTTGTAATTATTTTAAAATTATGCGACTAGTCCTAGATTGGTTGCATTTCTATTAGATTGATCTGTTCAATGTTCAATCCTAAATGGGAGTAAAGGTCTTTGCAATGTCTAGGGAATTATTATGACTTGTTTATATGTGTTCGATTAAATTTCCCAGCAAATTATAATTGGATGGTTGGGATCAAGCTGACATGTATCAACAGAACAGAATTAATGCCAATCTGGAAACTGGAACCGCAGTGTGCCGGTATCCTTTCTCTAACAGAGGAAAATGATGTAGATAGATTAGATTTCTCCAGATACCCCAAAAATTTGGCTATTCCATGGGAATTGCACTTTTGCCAAAATGCAAAATCCAACAAAAAAATGTTTCCCTGGATATTGCAATCTGGTGAACTCAGATTTTTACAATTCCCTGGGAATCGCATTCTCCTTGGATTTTGGCCTAACACAGTGTCTTGTATTTTAACAACAAGATACTAATAATTTTTTACCACGTTAAGAAGGCTTACAACGGGATAATGCATAAGTAACAATAAATGTATCTTTTGTACATTTCTATATCGTACAAAGAAACAGAGGAAGGCTAAGATTTAAAAATGAAGAGGCTTTTCTACACTTAGCTGCAATTGTGTGCGTGCACTCATTTTTGTAATAAGATATAATTTTAAAGGTAAACATAGATCAAAACATAATGACTACCCATGTGCGACAACAAACAAAATTAATCACTGCATGAAGAATTCTTGTTTCTGTTGGGATGAAGGAATGTTGATGCTGTATTGAGGAACAAAAGCATGGGGCTGTGGCATAAAATACACAGCATAAGGTGCTTAGAATACCACCCATTTCATTGGGGACATGACTTGCTGGCAACTAAATTTTTCAATCATGAACAATCTCTCATGGTCATAGTCACTGACTCTGTGTATTCAGTAATGGTGGTGTGTTTGACATATTATACAAATTGCTGCCATTTCATCCACTGATTTATGTGTAGAGTAGGGAGGGCAGGGTAGGGTACGCTGTTCCATGACCTTCTGAAAATTTATTACTTCCATCTTCAAGGAGGAGCTCTTGTACTCAGTGATCTTGTGATATGGAAGTTGGTATGGTTGCATTGTTCAGCTCCAGTTTCTGTGTGCCAATGCTCTAGCTTTTGATGTCTGGACCTGGATGATGGCATATTGAAAGAAGTTGAGTTCAAATCATTTCTTTGTTGCCATTGGTAGGTAGCTTTGAGGATGAGCTGCACCTTTTCAATGTTCCATATCATTATTTCTATAGAAAGTGTGTGGTTTATGGTTTCATTCAAACAGAAAAGATACTGTTCTTGGTGTGCAGAGTCTTTAATTGGTTGTTTCCAAGAGTTGTTCAATTTCAATGATGGTGGTGTACGGTAAAATGAAGTGCTCACCAATATTGGATGGGCTGTCTACCGGGATGCAGAGATCAGGTAGATATTGCTATGAGGCATCATATGTCCCACTTGGCCTACATTGGGGTAGTCAAGGTTGGGAAACTCATTTTTGTGGAGTGCATCATTAAGGCTTACAAAGAACTCCCAGGGAAAATTGAAAGTTGGATAGCCTTGCATTGTGATCCAATGGGGGCAAGAATTCCATGATTGTATCTGTGGTGAATGATGATGTCTGATCTTGTAGGCCAAAGAATTCCAGGATTGCATGGCCCTAAATCAGAGCGTAAACAAATATTGAAGATGCTACATATGGCTAGGAATTCTTTGTATTTCATGTTTGCATAAATCATGAGCAGTTCATGGTCATAATTTTTGCAAGAGATGATGGGATATAGATGACTGTCATTGCCAATCTGCATCATCATGGGTGTTTAATGACCTCAACTTTGGTTATTAATACATCTACTTAATAGAAGTATCATGAGGAAAACATGCAAGCCATAAAAACATATACATCCAATCTTGACCATTAAAGAGCAAACACTTAAAAGGGGAGGTTTCACTGACCCCATGGGCCATGTGAGCAACAATACCTCTAGTATAATATGGTCGTTACAACTGGTATAGTCTTGAAGTGCCTATAGCTATAGAATCATGTAGCACCATGGATTGTTGATGGGGAAAATGTCATAAGTGGGCATGTTCATGAACAGCAATACTATGAAAAATCATACAAGAACAAATTAGACAGAACACTTATATATCTCAGTAACTAGCAGCAAAAGGTGCAGTCCATAGACATGTAAATTCTTGCTGGCTATATCATTCTTGTCTAGTTTTGCAGGTTCTTTGTGGTGATTGTATTGATATTGCACATTACCATTGCCAACCATTCATGCCCCCATTGCTAACAGCAGCTGTACCACCAAATGTCACACTACCAAAACACTCAAGTCCTTGTATCCATCTAACAACTCCCCTCTTCTGTCTCTGCCAGTATTTGTCCTCCCTATCCACCCCTTTGTAATCTCATCAAATGCTTATTTCCAGCCCTTCTGCATTCTCTCTCTCCTTGTTTGTAAACTCTCCTCTTGTTTTTCATAACTACCTTGAGCATTTCTACGGAAGCACTTAGATTCTTGACAGCATACTGCCATATTTACTGTAATCAATGGCAGCCCAACAGATGACATATGGTTGAAACTTCAACATGAATATACTTCCAATTTATCTAGGACTGACACATGAAACCAATACATGATGTACAACAGAAATTTGAATCACTCAAAAAAGAGAGAGTCTTGTCTTGGATCCTTCATTCCATATTACGTTAACTGATGGTGCAGTGTCATTATCATTGTCATCATCTTGCAGTATGGTGACCATACTATGACATGCATCTGGTGGTGGGATTTCACTGCTAGGTTGTAATTACTCAGGAATATTTGGTAGTTTTGACAGTAACATGATTACTGTGGTAGCAAAATTACTTTGTAAGACTTACCTAAGTACTTTGCACAATACTTAAGGAGTGAGATGCTGTGATGTTACACAGTAAGGCTCATTTTGACAAAATTTACAGATATATTACATATTACAGGAACCTACTGTATCTACTGCAGGAATTCTGGTTTGTTCTCATTAATGTGTTTTTGAGACAGTAACCAAAATCAAAATTTACAACCTAGTTTTGCTGTACTCAATCAGATAACAATTTTTGCTCCCGGAAATGTTCCTTACCAACAGTGCCGTCAGGCAAGCCATGATGCAACCCCCTAGAAACAGTGCCACCTATAGCCACACTAAAATTTCTTCCACAAGCAAACAACAAGACTGCATCAAAACAATGATGTGGTCACAAACCTACGGCAATGCCCATTAGCAATATCTCCCACCACAACTACAACACATCCTCCAAATGACAAGATTGCCAGAAATGATGCCATCCTTCGCTACCCAACCAACAACAGATGATGAGACCATTCCCAAAAGATAACAACACCCCAAAACAATACATAGCCACAAAATGATGATGTCATGAGCTAGTGTCAATGCTACAGCACAATAAAGCAGTCATTTCAAAGTCCTGCTCCTCCTTTTCCTCCTCCTCCTCCTTCTTCTTCTCCTCCTTCTCCTTCTCTCTCCCCTTGTCCTTCAGTGAGACACTTTTTTCACCTTTGACCATAACAGGTACTTCCATGGCATACACAAAAGTAATAACCTGTAAATATTTCATTTTTCAGGTTGAGATATGGGGGTAGTCATAATATTTTGATGTCTCCTTACCGTTCAAAATATATCTTATTTTCAAAATGGGCTTGTTCGCGTGCGAGGCACTTGCCCACTCACCAAACAACTTAGACAAGCATTTTATTTCTAATCCGAATACTTTCTCTGTTTCAAAGATATTTCTCCTTGCAGTGGCTGTTAGTAATTTCAAGAAATTTGGCAATACCATGGTTCATGGTTCGGCCTGATAACACTATGTCTTCTGGAACAACATGAAAAGTTTAATCCCCGAGCAATCCCTGTTTGCTGGTTTCACTGAGATGACAAAATCCACTTCAAGTCCCTAACAAACATTCGGACAAAGGGAATATTGCAGAGAAGATGTCAAAATAAGCCGATTCACGAGTGACTTCACCGTACGAAATGACTTTGTGTTATCGTTGTTCTGTCTATTATCACAGAACGAGCGCTGAGAACATGGAAATTACAATTTACTGGCTGAAACCTCTTTCTGTCGAGAGTCTCAAATCATTAGAGTGCCAACGCCTGCTTTACGCTCGCATGATCTGTTTTTCAGCTTCCAAAAGGGGGTGTAGGTGCTCCGTTTAATGTCACTAAGAAGCGGCTAGATGGCGTCAAACGGGTTTAGGTACTTGAGCATTCACAATTAACCACACAACGTGTCAAATGACGTAATGAAGAAGAATTCTGATTTGGAAGTCCTTAGACGGAGTATTTTACTCGTATAATTTACGACCACAAACCATAATCACCTGACCGAAACATTCAAGCATCGCCGTGAAATCCACATCCATGTCGGTCGTTTGCTGTCAAGACTATTATTTTTACGCACCATAAAAAATTATTAATACAATCATCAGTAATCTCTCTGGTGCACTCAGCGTCTCAGGAACAGCATCATACACGCAAATCTTGAATTCAGTTGAGGCGCCAAGAAAACTACCAACAAGACCACCAGCAGAATGGCCAAACTATTGCAAAGATCGAATTCCCAAGGATTTTCTACAACCGAAACTTCGTCACGAGACAAAGCCTGGACCAAAATTCAAGACAATTCATCTGCCAAATTAAAGAAAGTCAGTTTCTCCAAGTACTCAACCAGGCGAGTTTACGTAACTGACACGCACTATGAGAACTGCAAGTCTTATTCATCGGCAGATCAAAAGACCTTTCGAAAAGTAGCTGCGCACGACGCGTTTCGGATAAAACATCTCATCTCAAACCATCCTCTCCCAACCGCCCTTGCGATCCACGAGTTGATGAAGCAAGGCCTACTAACTCGCGAAGACCTTCTTGGTATCGAGCATTTGGTTAGCACGAATGCTGAAAAAGTAATGCACGAGCGACGATCTTACATGAATTTGGTTTTGGGTGTCCAAAAACAAATGCGAGAGAAGAATGACAACAAGGTCGACGCTGGAATGTTGGCCGTCGTTGCCATTGCCAAGAGCTCCAGAATGATGGAGAAGGCCAGACTTAGAGCTGCTCTTGCTTTATGAGGCAGCAATTCATCGAAATTAGGCAGGAGTTATAGGATATAAATTAATCAGGCAAAGGTTTAGGTCTCACTCCTTCCAATCATGAAGGAGTCCTTCGATTTTGTTGTCTTCTTTGAGTAATGTAAACAATTATGGTTAAGTGCAAGAATGTCGTATTTTCAAAACTGGTGGCCGGTCCGCCCATAATGATTCAAAATCAACTTTTGAAGGATATGCCTCATGACATTCGAGTAGTCGCAGAGTTTCGTAAGCATTTAGTGCCGCGATTGTTAGTAGAGAAAGAGCAGGAGCAAACACAGAACAGCTTCGAGACGGCGCATCTACCTTCTACTACTTGGTCAAGTTTGTTAGACACAACTCGTAAAGACCATTCTGAACAGAGACGGGACTATCAAAACTCGATGAAGAATTCCTAATCGACGAGGAAGCAAAGTTTGACTGTGAGTGCGTTAGCTTGCCTAGAAGGCGTAGGAATAACACAGGTAGTTTTTATAGATGAGAAATAACATCAGGAAGTGTATTGTAGTATGCTTCCCCGTTTATTGTATTAAAACACGTGACTACAAGACTGCACCTTCCCATTGTAGTTTCAGATCAAGAATAACAATAATCTCAATCATTGAGCCATCTTGAGCCATTTGTTGCTTTGACTGAAATATTGACGAATTCCTCATCATTCTTCATGGTGCTTTGAAAGGGCCCGGGCAAATACAAACTCACAAGCTGTCCAGGCATGGGTTACTTTCTGCAAATACATAGTTCACAATCATTACTCATCGCGGGGATGGACACAATATTGTAAAATTTCTCTTCGTCCGCCTCGACCCGATGAGCAATTGTTTCATTGCCTTACGTGATTGCTCAAATCATGTTTCATAAGACTGTCCAATTGAGTGTTGTTGGATTCATCCACCGATAATTTCACCTTTGAACGAGGATTGGTGGCGCAGAACAATAGAAAGATGGGAGGGAGTTCATCCGTGGTCATGTCAGGACCGCAGCGAACGAGAATACGCAGTCCACCGACGAGAAGTGGACGCTCGGGAGGAGCATCGCTTTTGTCCGTCGATCCGATCGTGTTCACTGCCAGTGCAATATTTCCCCACAGAGTGAGGCCCAAGATAAACACTTGCATGTGTTTTGCATTCCTCGCCATGGAAATAGGTTGGTGAACAATCAACCTTTTGGAAATCTCGGTCATCTGGTCTTTGGCTTGCAAACAGACCGTGGCATGGCATTGGTTACATCGACCACAACCTTTCTCCAATATTCCTCCTTTTCATTACTCTCAGGCAGAGACGGCAGTTCACTGCTCACTTTAAAGTAGGCATCTCTGGCAGGATGCTTTGCATGCTCTGAACTGTTGCTCGCGGCAGGAGGAGACATCCCACGGTGTTTCTCAAACACTCCATCAAACGAACAATGACGAAGCGCAAGTGTATTTTCAATCATTGCCTCCACACATCTCCGACAATGTGACAGTCTCGGGTACCACGGCATGCCTCAAGGCAGTACACTGACCAGCACTTTCCCCTGTGGCCAGAGACATCCCACTCATGGCATAATTCCCATTCCCCTCGCTTCCACCATTGTAAGCGTCACTTCGTCCCCCAAACAAAACGGCCGAAACCTCCCCCGCACTGATCCCCATTTCGCTGTTCACAACCGACGCTCCGTCCGCGTGCGTATCGTAACTGCGATTGTTGTCGTCTTCAAAGATGGGATCGGAATCTTCCGACTTGATCCGCCGTAGCTCCTCATCGTTGCCATCCAGGCCGCCATCACCATTCGCATTCCGAGCACTCTCCACGGCATTCGCCGCAAAGGCCGCCCCATTCATGGCCGCCGCAGTCGCCGCGACGCCCGCCACGCTCACCCCTCCCATCATACTTCCCAATTCACTCATGACCATATCGCTATCATCGTCGCCCTTGTTGTTCATTTGTATGGAGAATTCTCCATCGATGGAATCGTAATCGTCGAATTCTCCGCTTTCGAGCGTGATGAGGGCGTTCGTGCCGTCGTTCATTGTGTTGATCAGGTTGTATAAATTATTGTGCATGTTGTTGTATCGACGAGGATTGGATACCAAAGGCCGTTGGTACGAGGAGAGAGAGGGTGATGATGGTCTTTCTTGATTTTTCTAACGTTGAGATGATGTTGGCTTTGGTTTGGTGGCGATGGTCTGGAGGAATTTGGTCACCTTCGAATATGTTGTACTGGTTTGGATTTGTGGTGGCCTTTTGTCGGATGTTACATGTTTGCACATCTCCTGCTTCCTCGTGTGGCTTTGTTACGAAGAGCGCGATAAGTTGCGTCATTGCCGCCAGAAATACCCAGTTCAAATACGAAATCGAGAAGCCATTGAGAATGGATGACGGTTTGAATTTCACAATACTGTTTCCTATGTCTGAATGATGGAAACATTGATTGATGGAAGGTTAGACGTTGATTTAACAATAGGTCACGAAGGATGGGGAATATGTACTTCCTTCGTTTGATGAAAAGCCTTGTCTCGTTTCTTGAACAATGTCAGTGATGGTTTTTCAAACAGGGAGCTGTGAAGCAAAATACAAGAGTAGACAATTTAGATATAAATTGTTTTAATGCCCAAGTTCACAACAGTTTCCTTTTCCACTTCATCTAGTTCAGGGAAAGAAAATTGTGCCAGAGTCTACTTGAAGTTGCAGCAACATCAACTTCCCATCAAAACAATGGAGCCTGACAGAAATGGCATCCACAATCCGCAAGTTTTGTTGTAGGAATTGTGCTACGAGTACTTCACTTACCTGAGAATCCATATTTTGTTTTAAATCTGGAGTAGTGAATGTGGTAGGATTATCGTAGATGGACACAAGTTGCACTCACTGGCTGTGAGTTGTACCTCATTTGGGTTCTGGTACACCACTAAACAATGTGGTGGATTTGTGGTAGAGCTCTTCCAAAAAAACAAGAATCTACGATTTTCATCAAAATGTTCACAGTTTCTGGGTGGGGTTGATGCTGTTTGTGGAGCTTTATGATACTTTGTACTACCCTTTCATGATGAAAGGCTAACTATCTTAAATATCTCAAACTTTCTTATCATTCCTATCTCAAACTTTCTCCGACTTGTTTTGACTTTCTCACACTTTCTCAAAATACCTCAATGTACATCAAGATACCTCGAGGCACCATGGGCTAGGCCCAACATGAAAGGTAGATTAATACTGTTTTGTTAAATCCGATTTTTAGAATGGTTTTAGATAATTTGAGATAGTTAAAGATGGTTAATGAAATGTAATAGGATAGATCAAGTTACGAGAATGGAATCATTTAGGATTAGCAATTGAAAAGAACAGGATGTAGACAGCAGATATATGAACAAGGTAAGAATTTAGTGAATAATTTGTCACCACCAAACTATTTGTCAAGAAATTGAAAGTCACAACTACTATGCCTTGACAACCACTGGTTGATGAATCGTCCTGTCTTGTCCTTTTCCATAACATCACATAAATATTAATGTTCTGCCTGTGATTTTTGTCCCATTGTTCCCTTAACTTGTTAATCTTCCTGGTGAATTCAATGTCTATTGGGGATATGTCCTCTTTCAAATGGTCTAAATGAAATGTCACAAACTCAATTTCATGTTGATCAATAGGTGTGGTTCTATGCTCAACGAAGTCAACAATCATCTTATGGTTTGATATTTTCTCCATTCTCTGCTACTACCACAGCCCTCCTATCAAAATTTCCTGTCCACTACAGCTAGCTACAGCCCGATTGCTGAAGGACTTTGGATATCATGAGTTGTGCTGGGGTCACAGTTGCAATACAATCCTGGTTCCATCCTTACAAATGGCGTGCTCTTCTGTACGAATTCAATGCAAGAGATCACATCCTCACAATACTGGCTCACTGACTGTCAATACTTTCCCGTGTCACCTAGCAAGTTTGCTCCCAATTCATGCTAGTTTGTTTGACAGATAATTAGACTGTCCTTTTCTATTATCCCAAGCTTCCCCTTCACAACTCGTACCACCAAGGAATTTTGCAGGCAACTCAGATCCTAGTCTCATAACCCATCAGTCACCTCCTCATCTCTGTATAGTGCCAATCCTCCCACAACTACTCCCACATTCCAACAACAGAAGCTCACCAAAGACTATCTTCATCCCACCCACCCCTGGCCTCACTCCCCCACACCAAACACTTTCACCATGACCTCATGTTCTCCCACCCAACTAACCCAATCAAATCACCACTGCAACACACTATCAAGTAAGCAGTGCAGCTCCACCCCTCCACCAACATTATTCTTTGGTCAAGTATACAACTCCTTTACAGTCTCACTGATGATCCATAACTCCTCATGTAGCAACAAATTACTTAATTGACTTCTGCACTCACCTCAAACTCTCCAAAACCTACAAATCCAATCATTCCTTGTCCCACCCCATTTGGGATATTAAGTCTTCTACATTTTTACCATTGCTAAGTACATTTGCTGAATCCCATTCATTCATGGGTTCAGACTGGATCACAACCCTTTCTGGCTTTGAGGCACAAAGCACCTATCCCAACCAAGTCATCTTGACCTAATCCTGCTATGTATCCCCACAACTGCCACTAATTTAAACATGATGGAATTGCAGTGTTTCAACATCTCCTCCAATGCGTACAACCCACATCCACTGAAAATAAATTGTTCATGCAGTAATAAACTTTGACTCCCTTACATAACCCCTTGACACACCCTCCACATGAATGCACTCTGATTGTGAATGTTTGCTGACATTTGAGAGCATCCAACCTGAAAAGTACCTCCCTCTCATTGTTAATGTCTTTTGATGTAAACAATTGTACCCTGGTATTTGAAACGTTGCTTTCCTGTAGTACTGCCCTTGTGACTGCCAACCTTGACAATATCAAACACCACCTCAAACAGAAAGTCTGATTTTCAATGTTTTTGACAAAGCGAATAATTCCACTTATTAAGCATCTGCAAGCCATGCCATGCTTCCACATATCGATGCCATATCAACCTATCACTGCCTCTCCTTCTCTGTCAACATATCCTCCATCTAAGCCACATCCTGATGCAGTACTTGTCATTCACTCCCACACAATATCCTTCATTGCATGTTTTAGCAAAGACCCCAACCACCTTTGCAATGGTTGTTTTCATGATACGAAAAAGGTATTGATGATACTGCAGCTCACAAAATGTATGATGGCTATATTAAATGCAGTTATGTGTACATGTTGACTGATACAAATCTACTAACATAATGTGTCCCCCAATCTACAAACCCCCAACAAACGATGATGCCACACCTCAACCCTCTATCTCCTGAAAGACAGGCAACTTGCCCAAAATATCTACCTTTTTGCAATTAATTTCAGCAAGCTAGTCATCGCTTCAGTCATGACCAAAATAGTCTGGTCATAACTTGTTGTCAGTTGGGACGTCCAAGTGATCAGTCAATTCATTAACTGATGACAAACAGGTCATCACCAGGTTGTAACTGACAACTCTCGAGGTTATCAGCAGGTTGTAACTGACAACTATGGGGCCATCACATGGTTGTAACTGACGACTCTGGGGGTCGTAACATGGTTGTAACAGGGTAGTCACCAGCTAGTTACTGGTAATACTAAGTAGATTGTCACTTTGTTTGGGTTGTAACTGATGACTGTGCGGTTTATCACTTTGTCGTAACTGATGACCCTGCCAGTCGTCACTGGGTCAGAACTGACGACTATGTGGGTCATCACAATGTTGTCACTGACGACATTATGACAACTCACATGTTGTCACTTGAGTCATGATTCCTCACTTTTGTTGTCCGAGCTGTCACAATATCCTAAGCTTGAGTTGTGCAAGTCATCAGAATTTTACGAGACGTCACTTCGCTGGAAAAAAATGTCCAAGGTTTTTACACGTTGCCTGTCCTGTTGGGTCACTTCACTACCACCTTTCACAAAAATACTCCAGTTATCTTGGCTCTCTCTCCAATAATGACTAAGAATTGACTAAGAATTGACTAAGAATTTGAAGATTCTCTGGGTCCTCCCAATGGTAAAACTAGCCATCAAAGTAGTACCAAAAGGTCATTCTGAGCATTCTTGGTACTCCACTTATTATGTGTTACCATAACTATGTCCACCCCTGAGGCTCAGCTTTTCTTCCTCATCTTGTGGCCTTGACAGCTGTGCAGATTCCATTGTCACAAAGTACATACTCCCTGTTTATTGTGCCTTTGTCTCATATCACCCTTGTACCTCAGATACAGTCACACCTGGCCGTAATGCTCAACTCTCAGTCTGTGGATGAGGCACTGCCAAATTTGACCTCAGGCAAAGTCATACAAGTGCTTAATGTTCTGCATGTCTCTTCTTGGAATCTTCTCTACTCCATTTGAAAACGTGCCTGGGTGCAGACACAGCTCACACTTTCAAGTGAGATTGCACATTTTACTTCCATCTTGTGTCATTAAGGTTGAGATAGTCACAATGCTATACCAACCTAATGACTCTCCTATCCCCAACTTTGCTCTTCCAGCCAACATGCAGCAATCTGATGAAGTCTCAGTGCTTTGCATCAGTTCTCAAATATAGTTTCCTCTTCCTCCTGTGTCAAAAGCATTAAAGTACATCTTCAGCATCATTTTGTTGTGCACAGCTACCAATGGATGAACTCAATATAGTTTTGCTCTCCCAAAGGGGCCCCACCTATGAGAACAACAAGCTCTCATACCTCAACAAGACTATATAATGCCTCCATCGTAGCCCCCATTGATTCTAAATATGTGTATCTTACAACTAAAAGGTATCAACCTCACAATATTCAAAGCAAATCCCACTTCCTGTCCTCTGGTTGCTTCTTATACTCATTAAATGCTGGCAGCCAGACAACCTCATCAAGCTCCAAAGCATTGGTTGACATCTATGTTTTGTCTCATATTTCAGCAATCCTCTTCAGAAAACTCATTCATGAATGGCCTCAAGCATTTGGTGAGTGTTAGCTTCATAGATCCAGTTAGCTACTTTCTTGGCATAGCATTAACATGGCACTGGCACAAAGATGACAACATGTCGATGTGCCATGACAATAGATGCAAACACTGCTTTGATGAGATTCATTGAGTGCGCAAAGAAGGGAGTTAAAGAACAGGAATTAATCATCACCTTATATGGCAAGTAAAATTGATGTGTGATAGTTTGTATGATTTTGCAAAATGTGTGTGTGTCTGTGTCCATTGAACTGAATGTTCTATCAAATTTACCTGGTGACATTAGATATTTGTCAGTTGTAATCCTCAAAAATAATGCAAAATATGATTGTCAAAGTTTTGTGAATGCCATGTGAAGATGCAAATACTATCATGAGCTCATGTGCCAGGCTCATCTGTGAAGAAGCCTGGAGGTAATGATCCAAAGAAATCAGTGTCCAATTGTGCAGTCATTCACTATGAAAACTTTTGGTTGTACATCTTGTAAAAAAACATGATCATGTCTACATACAGAGCAGATGAGAGCATGGACTTCACCAATCCGCTCATAACTTTTTGGTATCTTTTATCCAAAATGAAAAATGAAAGATTTTGTTTTGATGTGCAGAAGATTTTTATCACAATCGGCAGACTGTCTGTGGGAGCTGAAGCAACAACGATTTTTGTGAGATTCTTTATTTAAATGATTCCCGCCGATATTTAGCAATTCCCATTACATCTGTCAAAGCTTCCCATATGTGCCGATAATACATGGTTACAGCCTTCACTAAATATTTTGACAACCTTAGAAATTGACTTGAGACAATGTAAATAACATGATCACTTCTGCCTCTGAAGAAGTTCATAAAAACTTCAATAACCCAACAAGTGTGTTGTTGAGTGTTCCGTGAACTCCATACAAATCTATGGTAGAAATCTTTGTAGCTCAAAGAATGCATCTACAGTCATATCTGTGTTATTTGTTGTAAGCCTTGAAGCAGTGCTACTTTTGTCACAATCATTAATTGAAATGTTACTATGTACCCTTGGTGAAAGTTGGACTAATGTGAATAAGACTGTTTTCAACCAGGTGTAGGTGGTCCTTGGTCAAGGATTATTCAAGAGTTGATACAGCAGACATTCACACAACAATCATCAGAATTGCCCAGCATGTAGTTGCAGGAGAGAAGGTGATCCCTTGCAGAAGCAATGCAGTGATGCCCCAAATAACAGAAATAAATTAACTTGGTGTCCGCATTGTTGCATCATTGTGGAGACAAAGGACAACTTTCCATGCTGCATCCAAATGAATGGTACTCAAAACTCTCCCAATGGCAGAGTTGGAAGATGTCAATATGACAAGTCAAAATTCATGATTTGATATTTCAGAATTGTCAATATTTTGCTTCCCCATGGTGAAGTAGTCCCCATTCATTTCGCTGGTTGGTAAATATTTAATGTTGATGTGTCCACACTTTAGTCAATCCCCCACAAAACATTGGGTGACCATGTGCCTTGCTCTCTTGCTGCTTGATCACCATCCATTTCATCTAGCAGTATGGCACTTGCTTCCTCCTGTTCTCATTCTTCTTCACGTAGGAAGTGGTTGGGCACAAAAATCATCATGATTAACTGTTCACATGCCAACCTATCCTCCAGATCCATATTCTCCCTATTTGAAGCAAAAGCCATAATAGTAGGGTCAGGATTCAACAAATATGATACACAAACAACATCATTCAACAAACAAGGTCTGTAATACTCCCATATCTTAGGCATCCAGAACTTGAAGAAGTCAAATGCATCCCCAGGAATTGGCTTCTGTGCTTGACTTAACATGCTGCAGCTGAGTCATCATCATTGTCATTGTCGTCACTTCTTATGTCATCACTGTCACCAGATTCATCAGATGAACAATCACCTGTGTTAGAGATTTCACATGAATTCCATGCACAAAAATGAAACAAAGATACAATACCTATCCCCAACCCAGTTGTCTTCAAGCCTCCCATAGTCTTGGGGTTGTCAAAGTCCAAGTTTCTGCAGCATGACAGTTTTAACTTTAGAGCTGAACAGCCATCACTGTTCCACTTTTCAAAAACCTCATCAATAGAGGGTGGTAGAAGCCAGTCAATTTGATGCATGAAGTATTTCACTTTGTCCATGACTCCAATCTTCATATCTGCTAGTCTTAACAGATGATACATTGGATACAAAGCTTTGCATACATACTATAGTAAGTCCCCAAAGCCCTTGTGCAATAATACCTCTCCAACAATTGCAAACTGTTCCATGTCTCCAAAGGCTTTTCCGGCAACACATTCAGTGAGAACATTCTTCAACCTCAGACAGGACCCTTAACAACTGAATAGCCTCACCCCCCATTCTGCAATCTGATGGCTTTATGAACTCTAACTTCTTACCATTGGTATGAGTCTTCGATGCCTTTGAAAAGATAGCATAGGGCGCATGGCGTGTGTTGCCAAAAATAATGCAAAGCTGAGGTAAATAGAATGAATGAACGTCAGATGAACTAGCTTGACAAATGAGTTTAATAAGAAACAATGTTACCTTCTTTGCAAACTGGCAAAGATCTTTGATCGGGCATAGTCCAATTCAACTCCCAATCATCCTGGCAATACTGTGCTCAATTCCCTACATCACCAACACAGCAGGGAAGTGCTCTTTGAGTAAATCAGCTGCGTTTTGGGCATTAGAAGCTCCATCAAAGGCAACAACATTTATTCTGTCTTTGTGAGGATCAATTTTTTTCATAATGGGTATAATATGTACAATGAATGATGCATCTTTTTTACCACCTTGCATCATTTGCCTGTAGCACTCAACAACATTGAGAACACAACTTGGATTGTTGGGCAAGCTTGCAAGGATGTTCATCAACAGGGTCCTCAAAATGGTGGGTCCATTTCCAAAGATGCCAATTCCATAAGTGTCAATAACTATTAGCAGAGACTCTAAGCTGTTTTTCTGGGCATCAAGGAGGATTCCAGCCACCTGGTGTCTTTTGGGTGGATGTATTTGTGGTTAGTTGCCCTGGCTTTTTGCAAGACTCTATGGATGAGGGGATCATCTGCATGAGAGAAGGGGAGACAGTGCGCAGCAGGATAATGGGCTATGGTCAATGACAGTTCTTCCTCAGTCTTTGGATTTCTTTTACGAGACATGGCAATGTTTTGCTGCACAAATGTCTCGGATTTTGACCCCCTTGTTCATAGCATATCAAATGGAAAGAAGGATTTGTCAAATAGGTGAAAGAAAAACATACCATGAGACAATACAAATCGTACCACTTGGAAAGGGCTTCATTGTCAATGGTTTGTGAGATGTCAAGGTAGACAGATCACACCCAGGGAAATCTGTAATATCCACACATTCAGTATGGGTATGGACCCCTTATATCTCCTTGTCCCAATGGCCTCTGTCTGTTGCTGATATAGTTCTTGTGCATTCTGCTCCTTCTCCTCCAGAGATATAGACATCTTCTCATGATGCTGTAACTTTTGTGCAGCAGCCAGGGTCTTTCTGTTGACTATACCCATGTATAGTTTCCTCCATTCCATGGACAAACTCTTGCAGCCCCTGATGTCTTTCACTCCCCCAATGGCATGTCCCAGAACCTTGGTATGGTTCTGCCCACGTCATTTATGATTGCTCCAGTAATAGGATCAGTCTCTCTGACAATTTTGTCACAATCCCAAACCAACTTGAGACTGGGGGGTGGAGGACCCCCCCTTGGAGCCTCCATGACAGACATGTCCACCCCACTGTCCTCCTCCTCCTCCTCATAGTGGAGTGTCATTGAAACTGACACCCTGCATGGAGTGGTCAGGGACGTCAAAAGGTTATCATCTTCCTCCACAGATGACTCATCAGAAGCAACAATTTGTCTTCTTGCTGGCTTCTTGAGATGAGCAATGGGTACATCCTCATCTGATGAATAGGAGGATGAGGAAGATGAGTTCTCTTCTGCCATCTTGCAAGAACTTGTGGGAAGGGACAGAATAAGAATAAAAGAAGTATGCAAGAAAACAGGTTGCTACATAGAAGAAAACCCACAAACTAACTTCTTTTGTAACTGCCACAAATCTGTGACAATAGAAGGGCGGGAGGGGTGGGAGGGTGTGGTAGAGCACAAGGGCTGCAGCTACACTCTTAGTGGAAGATTGGAGTCAGGGCGTGTTTCTTTTCTACTGGACCAATTAAGCTGCAAATGAGGTTATTAACATTTTAGAAAAAAATGAACAGACTCACCGCAAGGGGCGGGTCCATAGATCCATGTGGTCTATAGGCAGAGGTGGGCCAAGGCGATACATTGTTGGGTTGGCAGCCAATAAGCTAGGGGTCAAAATTGCGAAATGGATGGGGTGAGGATTTTTCAATCAGCAAAGTTGGAAAACAATATTATCACAAGAAAACATGAGGACTCATGGCAAGGGGCGGGTCAAGAGATCAGAGTGGTCAATGGGCAGGGGCGGGCCAAGGCAATGAGTAGTTGGGTTTGCGGCCAATGAGCTAGGGGTCAAACCCATGTAGTGTATGGGGGGGGGGGTCAATTAGTGTGATTGGAAAAATAACAATATCACAACAAAATGCAAGGACACATGGCATGGGGCTGGTCAATAGATCCGTGTGGTCAATGGGCAGTGCTGACAAAGGCGATTAGTTGTTGGGATGGCGATGAATGAGATCCAGGTTGTATTCTTGATGTGGATGGGGGGAGTATTTCAATTAGTGAGATTGGAAAAATAACAATATCGCAAAAAACAAAAGAACTCACAACACTGGGCAGGTCAATAGATCCGCGCGGTTGATGGGCGATGAGATGTTAGGTCAGGGGTAAATGAGCTACAGGTCAAATTCTTTATGTGGATGGGAGGAGAGTTTTTCATTTAATGCAGTGACAGACATTGGGTTATCCCAAAAATATACAAAAAAACTCATGGCATGGGGCGGGCCAATAGATCCACGGCAGGGGTGGAAACATAAGAGTTCAGGGCGCGCTAGAGTTGGACGAGTATTCCAGGAGACATAGGTGTTTCAACATGGTGCTGCAGATTTTGTCATTGTCATCAACTTGTCTAGACCACAGAATGGGGAAGATTCCCCTTGGTGGTAGAGATAACATGACATAGCAATCAGCCTGGAAGTAGCCATGTGTCACTGGTACAAAAGAAGGACAGACAGTGTTCTGGATACGTTTTTGTGGTTACGGTAAGCTACTGGTAGATTCTGGGTCTTATTTAGATCAAAATATATCATCAAAATGTCTAATTACTATGCAATCCCAACAGTAATCTTGACAACACAGTAATTAGGTTCCGGCTAAAATGACTGGTAATTCTGGCATAATACGGAATTACACCGGAATTCTGCCGGACTTTTCAAACTAGTGTTCATACGAAAGTTGTCGTGGACCTTTCCTCATTGCACAGCATCTTGCTCACCTTCTTGTACTCTTCTCTGAGTGATGCGCAATGATACTGTCAATCACCTGTGAGTCCTTGTGCAAATTTTTTAGGTCATCAACGTGCCGTTCTATCATGTACTGTTCACTGTTCACAATTTATTGCAATTCACCATAGTTGCAGAGGTTGATTGCGAATCCTAGCATCTTAAGGCTCTTCCTCAGTTTCTTCTAGAACACATGTGCTGCCATGAGTGCTCCATAGAGAGCTACATTGAGCTTACAGTGGATCAACTTTTGCCCTTGTAGATGTTGCACATATCTCTGATAAGTCTCAGATGATATTTTGGTCAACAACCAAGCCGTTTGTCCATCCAGCACCACATACACATCCTTCTCAACCATAGGCATTTTTGCCCGCAGGATGCTCTGGGGATGTTGAGTATAGCAACATCCCTGTCCTCAAATGCGTCAACGACGCATGTCAGGATAAGGCCCACAAGCAAAGCAGCAGGCAGGGAGGTCTAGCTTTTTAGTGTATAGAAATGCTGGGCTTTTCCATCCCTGTCTCTCTTTTCCTTGAGGTACATAGGTATTTTACTCATGTTTTCTTCTTTCCTCTTGTCTTAAGTCATGCCAGTGCTTTGGCTGAAACCCCTCCATGTCATCAATCTGTTGGAGCTCTTCTGAATGGCCTTTCACTCTCATTCTTGGAAGGTTGATTGTCAGGCCTTTTTCTATCCCATTCGCACGTGATGAACATATACTCAGCAAGTAGTGTTACCGGCTCAATGTTCACATTTGTGTTATTCATTGCATTGAGTTTAGGTAGTGCTTTCATCTATCCCAGAGTTTTGGTTAGGAAAAGCCACTTGGACTCATCACTGTTAATGGACTGGTCCTGAATTTCTGCATCATGATCAAAACGGTTGGAGTTGTCTCCCTCTTTGGATGAGAAGATGTTGCATTCTTGGCAGAGCCAACTTCACATCTGCAGCTGAAATCCTGGTGCCTGGTTGGTACGCTTGTGTGTCTTGTCTGTGTTTATGTTCTGCTAGTCAATCGTGTCCTCACCTGTGCCACATGCCACTTCTGTTTGTGCTGTGTTGTCCGACGTCCTGAAATCTAGGGTTTCAATCCAAGGTTGTCTTCAATGCTGTCCACTCCTGGAGTTACACTGTTGTCTCCATATCTTTTGACATCTCCCAATGCATTGTCTTCAAGATTGTCCACTCCTGGGTTTCATGTTTATTGTCAACTCCTGGGGTTTCATTATTGCCATTGGGTGTGTCAGTGAGAGTTCCAGTGTGGTCACAATTATGTGCATCATTGACATCATTGTCATCATCACTTTCATCCTAATCTGCAGCTGTATCATTCAATTTCAGGAACATATCTGTAACAATGGCCCCTAGGGTAGCCAGGTCACCCCAAATGGACTTGAACTGGTTGTTGGCAAGGATGATGGTCACCGAGAAGCCATGGATGGCATACACACCTACAACAATTACAAAGTGACTATAATGATGGTCTTGTTGTTGAGAGCATCAAGTTTTCAGCTGAGCCAAATTTGATGTGTTTTGATATAATCATTAAAAGGAATCCTGTAAACCTTCATAACATTAGCTGATAGTGCTGCCTGATGGATAAGGGGATAGTGTGTGACTGGATGTGCACAGGTTGTGGTAGAAAATACACAGTTTTCCAAGGACAGGTCCCCAGATGAACTGATTCCTGATGTCTTGTATTGTGACGGGGCAATTTGGGAAGATGTTGTTTTCAACAAAGTAGATGAAGGCCCATTGTTGGGTCAACCAATTCAATATTGTAGTTACCTGGCAAGTTTGGCTCTAGAGTTGTCTTTTGCCAAAAAACTTAATTTTATTTTCATCTACCATGGTAATCAGCACAGTCAACTCCTTGTGTTGCGTAGCAGTGTCAAAGCAGTAAAGCTGCCACCCAGCCTCATGAAATTTGAGCATACTTCTTCCTTTGAGCACCTGGAGTTGATTGTCTGTAGCACCGTCAAAAGTCACCCAGAACTTCTCCTTAACACGGCTGAGTGATAATATGTTGGCAATGCCATCAGGAAAGTACCAGACCCATCGGTTGCCAGACAGATGACCATGTAGATGGGTTGATGTTGCCCATCGTGACATCTAATCTAATATGCATTATTGTGTTGGATATATTGACATTGGTCAGTAGTTCACCATTGCTTAACACATTGATGGTGCACTGAAAATCAATGAGAATCCATCTGAATCGAATGTCTAGACTATGCCCAAGATCTGAATGAACAAACATCAGTTCTTGAGCATGATTTCCAATGAGTCCAAACATAGTGTTATCACTAACCAAACTCTTGCTCGACTGTGGTCCAATGTCATCAATGTGGAGGAGAGTCCCTTCTTCGTGCTTCTTGGTGATGAACTTCTTGGTTGTCCGTCCACAACAAAAACATGGTGGATCCCCGTACTTCCCTCCCTTGTGAACAAGTGTGGTGCCTTCATCATCCTGTTCTGTCCCCAAGGTGTTGAGTGACACTCCCAGTTTCATTGCATTCTGCTTTGGGGCTTGACCCCCCTTTTCCAGCCTTTGAGTAGAGTACAGAAGTTGTGTAGAGTCTTGGGGTACCTGCTCTTGTGGCCCATCAAGTTTGCCCACTCAAAGTCTTCTATGGCACTCCATGAGCAGTGGATGACAAGCATATGCTCCCTCCTTCCACCACTGAGTCAGTCTTCTGCCGATCTGATAGTAGATCAGGACCCCCTTTTCATGTGCTATTGGATTGGCAAACCTCAGGTTGTCATGGATGTTCTTATTCAGCGTGTTGAATAGGCAACAAGGCAATTGCTAATACAGATGTTGTTAGTAATTTATGGCTACAGTATTAAGCCATAGATGCTGCTCTAACACAGATGGGTGCAGCAAAGGATTGTTGGCTGTGAAGCAGTCCCGGGAGCTGTCTGTCTAGTGGAGCTTTGCATTTTGTACTAGGGATCCGTGGTAAAGGGGATGCTCGTATGTACCCATTGGGCAGAGTTCCAACACACCCTCTCAGAGAGCTCGGGGCATTGGCTCGTGGCAGCAGAGTAGGGGACGTACTGGTATGGAGGTACCAAGGACGGACATGAGATGATGACGAGGCTCAAAATGTCAGAGAGCGAAATCGCCCGAACTCGGAAGAGGGGAAGTAGCACGGGGTAAAGTATCTTGCAGGACTCAAACAAGTCAAGATACCGGGGCGCACCAAGATAGTGACGCAAGATAGTCCGAGTGACGTAACAGTAGAACTAATATTATAAAATCCAAGAACTAGAAGACTCTACTAGCTGTTACAACAGTACTAGGTTAAAAGACTTCCAACATACTTCGAAGTAACTTGAGGAAGTTACGAGCCCAACAAGAAATCGAGATGAGTGATAACAGCTTGAGCAAGATCCCTTATTGGGATGGAAAGGCGGAGAGTTTTGGTGTGTACGTCAGCAAGATTGAAGCGTATGCCGAGTTCATGGGCGTGGGGGATGCATTGGATCCCGTGTTGATGGTGAACTGTCCAACCAAGTCGGAGTTCGCAGTACTTGACGTGACTGATCCCGCGAACGCAAGTCTCATTGAGCTGTACAAGGCCAACAAGAAGCTGTGCGCAATAATCGCATTGGGACAGGGAAAGAGTCACAGTATTGCCTTGCTGGGAAAGACGAAGAACAATGATTTTCCCAATGGACTTGCACACGAATTCGTTGCGAAGGCCAAGAAGGCAAATAAGCCCTCGGACGCTAGTGCCATGATCGAAATGGAGGCTGAGCTAGACAGGCTGCAGTTGAAAGGCGCGAGGGATTTTTATAATGACGTGGTCGGAGTGCTCGACAAGTACGAGGTCACAAAGACTGACCAGGAGTTGTGCATGTTGATGGCGCGCAAGAACAATGACACGTCGTACGCAAGATTGATCTTGGATGAGTTGAAATCCTCGAGTCCCGATTTCGACGGGCTGTGCAACAGCATCTCGGAGATACAGAGGCTCACCAAGAGCGGTACCAAGAAGAGTACCGGTGAGAAAGAAGTTCACCTGGCTTCCGTTGAAGGCGATGGGTCGTTCAAGGGAAAGTGCAGGAATTGCGGCAAAGTGTGTGGATACAAGGCCGTGGATTGCAAGAAAGCGCAAAGGGGAGATGCACGGAGGTCGCGTGAATGACAGCGAAGGGGGCAGTAGCTCCAACAAGAAGTGCAACTTCTGTGGCCTGAAGGGTCATAAGGAGGCGGAGTGCTACAAGAAACACCCTGAGAAGGCACCCGCCTGGTACAAGGAGAAGGTCGCTAAGACAGAGGCGGCATCCTCGAGTGTCGAGGTATCCTTAGCGTCAGTGGACCGGACAAACTTGAAGCGGTCGTGCCAGTTGAAAAAGGCGATGACGCGCTGGCAATATTGCGCCAGGATGACGTGTGGATCTGTGACACCGGTGCGAGCACGCGCGTGACAAGATGCAACGCAGGTGCAAGGAACATCCGTGACACGATGGTGTACAGCCTGGGGCACACGGGCTCAGCTATTGAGTCAACAGCCCTGATTGACATCCCAGGGGTCTTCGTGGACAAGGGCGGAAAACTGGTATGAGGGCAGTACTGAGAGACTGCAGTTTCAGCAAGAAACATAATTTCAACCTGCTGAGCATGTCCAAGCTGATAAACAAGCAAGGGTGGAAAATAGTGCAAGGTGACAAGAATCTGATCCGTATTGAAAGCGGGAAGGGTGGAATCATTGACTTTGATATCGTAGTGCCCACTGACAAGGGGGCAATATATGCGTGCAAGTTTGCAAGAAGCGTGGAAGTGACCGCAGGGAGTATCGGAAAGCAGATCAGGCTCAATATTAATATGGCCCATTGCTTGTTGGGTCATCGGAGCGAAGACTCCGTGCGCAAGACTGCAAGGGAACTTGGTTGGGTCATTACTCGTGGGACATTGAAACCATGCGAACACTGCGCGCAATCCAAGGCTAGGCAGAAAAACGTCAGGAAGGAGTCGAACACTCCCAAGACTGATATACCAGGACACCGTATATACTTGGATCTGTCCAAGATAACCATCAAGACAGAGGCGTCAGATGATGTCACAATCAACCGCGATAATTGGAAGGTCCTTGTTTGTGAAGCCACAGGAAAGAAATGGAGTGATTTCACCGTGACCAAGAGTGAGACGGTGGAGCGCACATGCGAACACTTGAACAAGATGAAGTCACGTGGGATACCAGCGAGGTACATACGATTGGACCCAGCTGGTGAGAACCACAAACTGGCGAAGCGCGCTGCGAACAGTGAATGGGCAGCATTACAGCCCCTGGACTTTGAGTTCACGTCACGAGATACACCACAACACAACAGCCTGGCTGAACTGGCATTCCGTACTTGGCGGGAAAGGCACGAGCTATGATGGGTGCCGCAAGGGTACCTGAGGACATCAAATCCAAAGTGGCCCTAGAGGCTATTGCGTGCGCAACACAGCTGGATGGGCTAGTGGTAGTTGACGTAAAGGGCAAACAGGCCACTCGTGGCGTGCACATGTTTGGTGCGAACCCCTCGTGGTCCGGCAAGCTCCGTGTATGGGGCGAAGCTGGGGTTGTTGCAGAAGGAAAAGACGGCAAGACAGGGGATCGTGGGGCTACGATGATGTTCGTGGGATACGCTGATCGTGAAAGTGACAGCGTCACGAATGTGGGACATGCGGACATCACGTGTCATAGTCAGTCGCGATGTATACTGGCTAAAACGCATGTTCTTCAAGGATGACACGGTGGGAGTCATTGACCTAGAGACCCAGGAGGACCTAGACTCAATTATAGGGTCAGAATCAGTTACAGGGTTAGGCGCGAAAAATGAAGATGACGTCACCATGTCAGGACCAACTAACAATCAACCTGAAGAGCCGGGAGGCAAGGTACGGTGGGACACGCCCTTGATCAAGGGGCCCGGTACTGGACGTACTAGAGCAGGCCGAGCAATTAAGCCGCCAGAGAGGCTCACGTACGCACCGGCAGTGGAGCTAAGGTATCTAGGCGAGATGGCTGAGCTAGACCACGGAGAACTAGCTAACACGTATATGGCTTTGAGAAGCATGGAAATGGCCCTTATTGGGGCTGGCGTTGGTGGCGGTATCAGCCACACGAGTCAACTGAAGGTTCTCAATTACAAAAAGGCCATGCGTAGTCCTGACGCGGATGAGTGGCGAAAGGAGATACAAAATGAGAAGGCACGATTTGATAAATATAATGCCCTAACTGCCGTCCCAAGAGACTCGCTCCCGAAGGGTGCGAAGGTTCTCACCACCACGTGGGCAATGAAAATGAAGTCCAACGGAACCCGAAGGGGAAGGCTCAACGCACGTGGAGTGCGAGCAAGTAGATGGGAGTCATTATGCTTCGGACTCTATTGCTGCACCAGTGACCAATCCCATCACAGTGCGAATCGTACTTATGCTATACTGCATGAACAAGGCGTGGACGTCAGCAATTATAGATGTTGAAGGGGCATTCCTCCAGGGAAAGTTTGCGAACGGCGAAGAACTCTACATAGAGGTCCCGGATGGATTCCAGGAGTGGTACCCAGGTGACGTCGTACTACGTATGAGCGTACCGTTGTGCGGTACCAAGCAGGCTGCATACTGTTTTTTCAAGACGTTTGCAACTCACATCAAAAACGTGACCTATAAACAATCAAAGGCTGACCCATGCCTGTTCTATGGGTGGATTAATGACGAAATGGTCGTGTTTGTGGCTTGGGTCGATGACGTCATGGTCTTAGGCCCTCCGCATTTAGTGGAGCAGGTCCAGCGCGATTTAGAAAAGGCATTCACGTGCAAACGCGAAGGGGTACTCACAGAGTACGTGGGCAGCAAGCTGTCTATCACGCGTGACGAGAAAGGACGTGGTACTGTTAAGTTTACGCAACCAGTTCTTATTAAGAAGTTAACGGACGAGTATGAAGTACCTGATGGGCCCGTATCCAAAACACCTGCGGTGGCGGGACAGGTACTCGTAAAGGGTGATGATGACGGTACAACAACGCAAGACACCACCATGTACCGGTCTGCCACAGCGACTTGCATGTTCATGATGCAATGGTCGCGCCCTGATATTTTCAACGCAGTGCGCGGACTTGCTAGGCACATGACTGCGCCTAGGGAGGCTCATGTCCGCGCACTCAAGACACTAATCAAGTACGTCACACACACGGAAAACAGAGGCCTAGTGATTTCCCCAACAGATACGTGGAGTCCAGGCTACAAATTCAAGATACATGGTCGGTCCGACTCGATTATGCGACCAACCCAGGCGACAGAAGAAGCATTTCAGGGGTCGTGTGTTTGTGAATGACGTACCCGTATCATTCCAGAGTGTCACACAGAAGTTTGTGACCCCGTCAGTGACGGAGGCAGAAGTAGCAGCTGGTGTCATGGTGGCACAGGACATGCTATACATCTACAGGTTGATGGAGTCTCTGGAACTTGAGGTGGAGTTGCCAATGGTATTGGAAATGGACAACTCCGGCGCAGTAGACATTGCGAACAGTTGGAGTGTAGGAGGCAGAACGCGTCATGTGGATGTGCGCAATTACTTCTTACGCGAGCTGAAAGACCAGGGATTGCTGGTGATACGTCATGTCTCCGGTGAGTCGAATGGCGCAGACATTTTCACAAAGAATGTGGCGTCGGCAATATTCGATAGGCATATACCGTTGTACGTGGGACACGACGAGTACCTGAGGGTCTGAGATTCGAGCGGGGAGGCTGTCAGAGAGCGAAATCGCCCAAACTCGGAAGAGGGGAAGTAGCACGGGGTAAAGTATCTTGCAGGACTCAAACAAGTCAAGATACCGGGGCGCACCAAGATAGTGACGCAAGATAGTCCGAGTGACGTAACAGTAGAACTAATATTATAAAATCCAAGAACTAGAAGACTCTACTAGCTGTTACAACAGTACTAGGTTAAAAGACTTCCAACACGAAATGCTTAGTAAAATAATCGGCCAGGTTTTCTTGTCCTGGTTGCCATCTGACGTTGAAAAATCTCTGTTTGACTTGGTCAGTGACCCAAAAGAATCTCATTTCCATTGCTCTTGCACGTTGTTTCTTGATAGTGTCATTTGCTATGCCAGTTGCTGTGGCGTTGTCGCAATGGATGGGGGTTGGAGGTTGTTGGTGTCCTAGTTCCTCAAGAATGAGGCGTAGTATTTTGCCTTCTTTGCAATTGTGGAAAAGGGCTCCAAGTTCAGCTTCTGCTGCTGACGCGACAACAAATTTTAGGATGCCACACAATACAAGGATAGCACCATTCAATTTTATTGGCGCATCATCTGTGGGGATGCTACCAAGAAAGTAGTAACCGGCCACTTGGCTGCGAGCTCGAGTGGCCAAAAGATATGATGCATCGGAATGGATATTGAGTATCATGTCTGATGCCCGGAAGCGGAGTTTGGCTTCAGGGTTTGATGCACAGTAATCCAAAATGTGTCGGCATCGCTCCATGGTTAACATTGTAGCTTGTGCTTGTTCACTTGCGATGGCACTGCGACCAGGGAGCAAAGTATTATCAACGGCTCTTGCATAGAAGAGAAGGGCACCAACCACCTGTTGTACTCGTCGTGTTCCAGAGAGGTCTAGGTGATCTGAGGTGTCTGGGGGTAGTGGATCCTGGGCATCTTTGCCATATTTACGAGGATTGGGTTTAAAAGGACAGTGCTGTGGTGTGGTGGAGTTCTTGTGGTCAAACCGTTGGAGTTCTTTTTCAATGTATCTTGGTAAGGAGATGTCGAGGGTTCTATTGATATAGTTCCAGTCAAGTGTTAAACCACAGTATAAATTGCCCTTCCAATCTTCTGCGAGCTTGTAATACTTTTTTAGAGTGTCAACTAGGTGTTGCGCGTGCTCTTGGCCTTCATATTTCACACCGAAATCATCAACCACTAGTGTGAAGGAGATTGGGCGAGTGATATGGTGCCAAAGGCCAGGAGTATGAGCAACTTCATAATAGCCATGCGGGGCAAGTCGCTTTCGTAATAACTTGCTGGCGAGGGCCCCTGTCATGGGTAAACCATACACACATTTGCGTATTTCCAAATAGATAAATCCATTTTTTACATGTCTGCGTAAATTGTACTGTTGAATGATGTGTTTAGGGAAAACATCAATTGGCATTCTCATATACTCGTACCGGTCCAATGTGGCTGTGAGGTAGAAACTTTTGATGTCAAGTCCCATGAATCATGCTCCCTCTGTGCTCAAGACACTGTTCCACAATATCTTGGAAGTGGTGAGATCAGCTGTTCTAGTGGTGAGCTCTCCTGGGTAGTCTTTTATCAGGTTGCCTCCGGCTGTGATGCGGACACGGTTGGGGTCGGCTTTTTGTGGATGGAAATCGATCACGATGCGTCCATATGTGACTGTCCTGCCTTTAGGGATGTTGGCAATGTCATAATGAGACATTACAAAGATAGAGTTTGTACCTGTCTCACCAGTCTTGTTATCCCCTTGGGCAAGGTTACCGAATTCTTTCCCGAACGCTGTTGTCCAAATCTCTCGCATTTGGGGAATGTTGATCAGCCTCTTGTATGTGGTGATTGTCTCTCCTGTGACTGGGTGCTGGAGGCCATTGCAGAAGTGTTTGATGTCTACGTTGTAGCAGGATTCGGAGGTATTTGGGGGGCTGGATGATACGAAAGTATTCGGCACCCAAAGTTGGTTTGGATCCGTGTAGACCTGTTGAGTGAGATGGTTAAGTGCTTGACATGCAATTATGTTGGGAGAGTGTAATGTTATGCGTGATGACGATGGTCCCTGTGTTGTGATTATCGGTGATTCGTCAATGGTGGCCAGCCGTGGTGATCGTCTGGTGGTCGGCATATCATTAGCAGGGTTGATGATTGCAGGGAGTTGACCAGGGGTGTTGGTGCGGGTGTGACGCTGGTGCATTCGCTGGGTACTTTTGATCAAAGCTGGAGCAGTAGGATTATTGCTTGTTGTGACCTTAGGGGCTTCATTCTCCCTCTGAAAGACTATATCATTGGTCCCACCCTCTGAATTGGGCTCACCCTCTGTTGCCGGTGAGGTAGGGTGGGGTGTGGTTGCGAGGATGTCGAGAGCTTTGGCAATTCGTTTGAGGAATTTACGTTTTGCTGGTACCTTGAGTTTTTGGATGGACTCAAAAAGTTCATTGTAGACTTCCTGTGTGTGTTGTATAGGAGTGAATACTGGGAAGATGCAGTGCTGTGGAAATAGGTCATAAGATCCAGAGGTACGGTAACTTTTGGTTGAGGGAACATAAAACCTGCAATTTCGATAGTGGTCGAAGGAAGGTCCACAGTACCATGCATCCAGGCCTCGGGAGCCCCATGATGCTCTGCCTTGGGGGGATTCATATACAATCGCTTTGGTGCCAGGCGGCAAGCGGATGTGCATTCAATCGTACTTGTGGCCATGCAGTTGGTGGTATGCTGACTTGGTGGGGTCTACTCTGGAGGTGCGTAACAAGTTTAATGTAATGAGAGCTTGCTCTGTGAGGTTGTCCCACAACTGTAATTGCTATTCTGAGTCAGTGGTACACAGGCCACTGATGAAGTGGTTCTTGTATGTCTGAATGGCTCTTTCTGCTGCATTCACATGGTGGTTGTTTGGTTCAACGAACTGCCATGTTGCTTCCTCTCGACGGAGATAATTTTTGATTGGTGTAGCTGCCTGATTATCCGTGACATTGAAGTCTGGCTTGAATCCTTTGTCTTTGAGTTGTTGGAAGACTTCCCCAAATGCTGTGAGGATAGTTTCATCTTTTAAATTTGAGAGTGGTTTGGCAAAAATGTAATTTGGATCATAAGCATATGCAACAAAATAATATTGGTGCCCTTCTAAACTGATGGCTGGAAGTGCGCCAGTGGCATCAGTGTACATGGTGCCGGCTTGTTTGTCTGCCAGTGCAGCATAGCAGAACACATTGCATACACTGTCGTCGATAGTGTCAAATGGGATGACATTCACAGTGGATGTGGTTGTTGGGGATGGTTCCTGTACCGGGTGAACTGGTTCCGGCTTTTTGGTGTCTCTTGGGCGAGTACTGCGTATTCCCATGCGTGGCCGTTTCATTCTACCTTTAGATGTTGCCGGACTGGGAGCGAGATATTTTCGTATCAAGTCTGATTTCATGTAGGGAACACCTTCTAACTGTCCATTGTTGATGGCCTTGAGTAGTGGGTGGGTGGGTGGGCTAAAGAATGCTTGGTGGACGTACTTTACTTGTTGTTGTTTGAATGGGAGTGTATACAGGTTTGCTGCGTATTGCTCCTGTGAATAAGTGGGAGAGAGGTCCAGCTTGGTTAGGTTATTCACTGTCTTGGTTGGGTTAATAGGTACTCTCCATAACCCAGAAGAAGGGTCTCTGTTCCCTGATAGCACTATGTTTCCCTTGTAGCTCACCCGGCATTCGTCAGCATTAAAGATGATTTGGCAACCTGCATCACAAAATTTTCTGGTTGCCACCAGTGATGAGTGTGACAGGCCTGGTACAATGTGGGCTTCTGTTATGCTGTTTGGGAGCCATGGGATATCCAGATTACACGTATGTGTTGATTGGATAACAGTCCCATTTGGTAACTTGATTTTCAGTGGGCCTGTGGGCTGCTTATTCTTTACTGCAGCTCCTTTCACAAGGAAATGTGCTGTTGCTCCTGAATCCATGATGGCAAATTCGGTAGGTCTCTTTGTTGGGACCCTTGAGTCTTCATCAGAAGAGAGATCATCCTCAGTTAGCTCTGCTGTGGTGTTGGTGGCACCATCACATTGGTGTAGGGGTGCTTTGTTGGACGTGACGATGGTCTGTTCATCATCATCCTCTTCTTCCTGGTCCGGGGTGTTCAATAAAATATTGTAATAGTTTTCCAATGTTTTAGTTTGTGTATGGGTGGGGTTCAACGGGGAGTACTCATATGCATGTAGATAATTGTCTGTTAAGTCATTATTGCTAAGTACATCTATCGCTGCCCCTCCCTGTCAAGCCTGATTCGGTCCGGGATTCTGAGGTAACGAGGTTTTGTGCATCGCCTTGCGACTAACTTGATGTCCTGCGGTCATGTAGGCTTGTGCGTTTGCGCGGGTGCAACCTTCCTGGTGACCTGGCACATGGTCCGCGCAAGTGTGACTATTATGCCACTGAGGCACGTCCCAACCACAGCTATAGCACATGTTCCAATTGTTAAAGAATTTTGTAGTGTTGGAGTATGGGGTTTTTTTGATGGCACCGGCGGTTGGCATGCTTGGCGGCGTGATGTATCCTCCCACGGTTGGTACGGGTGGTATCATGGCACCAAACGGTTGTGTGTATTGTTGAGTGTTCCCACGACGATTGCCACGGCGATTGTTGGTCCTGCGTCCATGGCCCCGGTTGTAATTTTGTTGTATGTAGCCCGGCAACTGCTGTTGGGGTGGATACTGCATAGGGGCGGAAGCATACGATGGGAGGTTGTTATAGGCTGCAGGTGGTACTCGCTGGATGATTGTTGCAGGAGGTACTGATGGGATGTAGGTACTGGGTGGCATGGTTGGCGGTGTTGTGTGCGCTAGGTTGGCCAAGGTTTGTTGGGCCGCCTGCAGTTCAGCTCGTAGGGTGGCTGTCTCGGTACGTGCGGCCTGGATGTGTTCTTGAATACTTTGGAAGTTGGCGTTGTTTGCGATGTGGATGGACTGAAGGCTTTCATGGATGGTGCTGATTGAATTGTCGTCTTGCGCCTCTGCTTTGTACACGTATCCGTGCGTGGCTGCTGTACCTTGTCCGGAAGCAAGACGAATCTCGTACGCTTCTTCAAAGTGGTGCTTCAGCTGCTCCCACGTTATGTTGGCTTCGTCGAACCCCTGCCATTCTAATAGGGCGGTTTCGTAAAGGCCTGTTCGTTGAATTGCAATGATGGCCTTGTCGATTACTTGCTCCAGTGTGAACGGAGGCTTTGCCATGATGGCGAAGATGTAGCATTCTTCGAGGCGGTCGAAGAGGGCCTCGATGGGTTCGTTGGGATCCCACGGTTGGTCGAAACGTTGATTGTTGGCAGTCTTTTCGTGGGGGTGCAGGCGCCGTATTTCACGTGGAGGTTGTCGAGGATCTCGCGAGGGTTGTCTCGGACTGTGTACACCTTGGTTCCGATTTGATTTCCTGCCGGCTTCCGGAAGGCGTTGGGGACGGCAACGTTGAGGGCCTCGTTGACGGCGCGTCTGACGTTTTGTTGGGAGTCGTAGACGGCTTTGTTGGCTTCGTATAGCGTGCGGAGATTGTTTTGTTGGGCGGTGGTGTTTGCGGCCTGTGGATGTGGGCCTGGGTCCGGCCAATTGTTCCATGGCTCGTTCGTGCGTAGGGCATAGATGGCGGCCGGTTGGACGAGGCCTAAGTAGCCAAAATCGGGCGACTGTTGTGATGGGATCGTCTGTAGTCGTTGCTCGAGGTGTTCCGAAAGAGAACGGATGTTGCTTGCATTTGGGCGTGGGGCCAACGACGGAAGTGTGCCGATGATTTCTTTTGCTTCCTCAAACGTGATTACGGAGGGGGCCATTTTTTCGACGCTGCGCTGATGGGGGTACGGTGTTTTACGTGTTAAAAGTAAATTACTAACAACTGTTGAATAGGCAACAAGGCAATTGCTAATACAGATGTTGTTAGTAATTTATGGCTACAGTATTAAGCCATAGATGCTGCTCTAACACAGATGGGTGCAGCAAAGGATTGTTGGCTGTGAAGCAGTCCCGGAAGCTGTCTGTCTAGTGGAGCTTTGCATTTTGTACTAGGGATCCGCGGTAAAGGGGATGCTCGTATGTACCCATTGGGCAGAGTTCCAACACAGCGTCTTGTTCACCTTCTTCAGGACTTAAGGGAAATTTGCATGAAAATCAAGAACAATCAATTTCTAGTATGTGGTGCTATAATATAAGAGATTTAGAGGTACTGATTGTAATCAATTTGTGGGGCTGTATTAATATTGTACATACCTTCAAGAGGCATGTGCAGTCGGGTTGTGGGATTCATCTCAGCATAATTGCTCTCATTCTTTGTGCGATCCACTCCTCAGTAAAGAAAGGTAAAATGTACCTAAAAGAGTACCATGTACTGAAATCGAGCGTACTTTTGAAAGTACAAAGTTCCTCTGAAAGTACAAAGTTCCTCCGAAAGTACCAAAGTCTACTTTCGGAGGAACTTTGTACCTAACTTTCATTTCTTGTAGAAAATATAATGATTCCTAAATAGACATGTACTTTCGAAAGTACTTTGTACTGAGTACCTTCGAAAAGACAAAATACCTTTGAAAGTACAAAGTACCTCCAAAAGTACCTCCAAAAGTTCTTCCGAGAGTAACACGTGTATAAACCTCTTATGGCTTAATTATTCAGAATTTCTAGATAATATTATTTCTAATAATTAATATACAAATAATTCAGTTAAAAAATGCAACGGTGCATGATGTCTGTAATGGATTCAATTGAGAACTGTCACACATCCTCTTGCCACACTCACACTGTACATATAATACCGTAATATACTTACCTTTGCATGAGTACATGTGGCATCCATTAATATACCAATTTCCCATAAGTCCTCATTGCAATAAACCTACCCAGGTACTCTTGCACAGTCTGGTGCTTCTGCTGACACAGGGTTGGCTTGGCTTGGCTTGTAACTAAAGTTTCCACTTGCAGAATCTTCTACAGCTCAATCAGATCATTCTCCTAGTTGACACACTTAAAGTCTTTATCTTTGGCATCCCATGACTTGATGCCCTTGTCCCTTTGCCCATAGCATATCAAATACACTTGTTTGAGTTTGTTCTCCACTCTCTCAGTAATCATACTTCTTCCATCCTCCATCTTTGAGACTGCTCCATCTGTTTCAGCTACAATGTATGGCTCAGTTGGGAAGATAACCTTCAGGTTGTTAATTGACTCAATTATGTATGAATCAAATGCTACCCCATTAGGACCCAAATACACAAGTCAACAGCAGTGAACTTGGCAATTTGGTTTGTCCAATTAGTTCCATTTTCACTCATGCATCTCATCAGATCAGTGTGAGCCCTTTGAAACCATTCCTTCTTGAGAAACTTCCTTTTCTACTTATTTCAATAATGATAAATTCCCATTGTGGAGTTCCCTGCATCATTTTTGATGACAGGTGTCTGATCACCCATGATGGGGTTGCTGGTGCCCATGGTGGCAACTGTGGACAATTCAATAATTGCATTGATGATTGGCCTTTTCAGGAGCTATATGATGGGGATTTCCCCAATTTGGGATTAACTGCAGGATGGCATCAAGTTGAACACAATGGTTACAAAATAATTGGTTGTCTAACAATTGTTGAATTGTGAGCCGTGGTGGATGACAATTCATTCTGCTGATGCTACTACTATCTGTCTCCATGTACCTCGGTTCTCCACCTTGTGTGTCATCATGTGCCTACCTGCCTTCCTGTTCTTGTGTTGAATTTGGTCAACTTTGAATATGTAGTGGTTTGGATTTGCTATGGCCTTTGGTTGGATTTTACATGTTAGCACATCTCATACATCTATCATGTAAGTTGTGTTATGAGGATCAGAATAGGTTGTGTCATTGCTCCCAGAAATGTCCAGTTCAAATACTAAATCAAGAAGCAATTGAGAATTGTGGATGATTTGAATTTCACAATGCCATGCTCTATGTTTTATGTTGATCAAATTCATTGGTGGAAGGTTAGACGTAAATTTGATATTAAGCCATGAAGGATGGCTGATTTTTCACTTCCTTTGTTTGATTAAGTTCCAGCAATGATGGAACCGTGGCTGTGTTCCTTGTCATGACTTTATTTGTTGTTTCATCTCAGAGGTATTTGTCTTGGTCTCAGCCATTTTGCTCCAAGATTGAGATGATGAGAATATTCACATCCAATGACTTTTTGCGAAAACATCCATTCCATTTGTGTTCAAACATTTTCCTACATATCAAAATCTTTACATAGTGTGCAGTATGGGGGAATGGAAAAGAAAATGATGAGTGAGAATGGAGAATGTTGGAAATCAAAGCCGTAATGATCAGTGATAGTTCTCACTGATCATTACAGCTTCAAATTAGCTTCTTCTTTTGAAATCAATGTGACAAATTTACCTCATTTTACATTTTGAGATTCCATCAAAAATCTCACATAAACTGAGATGCCATACAAAATGTTCACTAGGACATAAAGAAGTCTACATACAATGATTGATATTGCATGTCCCAAAAATTGTAGGAGTACCAACTTCACAAAGCAGTCATGATGAGAATTAAAAATTGGCTACCCCCAAGTAGTGACCTTTTTGTGGTTCAAAAATCCAATTAAATACCTAGATATACAAAAGTGAAATCACATGTGTTTGATTTTGAAAACATTCCTCACACAGGCTTTTAATGTTTTGATCCCACTTTGCTGGGTTTTCTCCTTAGAGATTCAACTTCCAAAACCAACATCAAAATTATTTGTTCAGCCACAGAAGTCATTATTACAGAGAAGAAATAAAAACGAGTCACAAGAACCATGGCCGCAAGAACCGAGCTTAAAATAGAGGTTGGCTATTTGGAGCATCTTTGAAGTTGTACTTAATACGGTGTCGCACACAAAACATGGCACTGTATTCAATACCGTGCCACCCAAAACAACATGTAAAATACATTATCCCATCCCCTAAACCCACTGTGCAGTAGGCCTTAAAAGTCAGGACAGAGCATTACGCCCTAAAAATCACATTGCACAGGAGGCCCGAGGCCCCAATGCCTGACTGTTCATTCTCACCCTAACTTCACATGATGTGAAACCATACTGGATAGAGCATTGCACTCCATCTCGGACCGGGTTCCCAACCACGTACCTTACCACCACTGAGATGTGGAGCGTCTGTCGCAACTGAGAGTAGCGTTCTCTTCTAATATATAAAGTTTTTTTTATATTTTTGTTTACACAAGTCAGTATGACCCACCGTATTAAGTATAACTTGGAAGATGCTCCAAATACCTTTTCTCTTTATTGGGTGTTGCAACATAATGTTTTCGAGTATTGTAGTCCAGCAAAAAATAGGAATTGAGGGTTTAGAGCCTCTGTTATTGGAATTGAATTTAAAATGGTTTACTTACAAAAAAGTTGAACTTGGCATTGTACTGGTAGGTAGTTTGATCTCCGTGAAACAAGTGGTGCAGTACCTGCCTTAAGTAATATGACAATCACCCCGGGTGACATGAGGGGTTAATTGGCAGACAAAGGAATGAAGAATTAAAACTTTTTTAGATATGGTATTGCGCAATCAGAAGTGCCATAGTTGCATGGAAGTTGCAAATAAATTAGCCCAACATGTTCCTGAAAACAAGTTACTAATTCCATCTGGAGGCTTACTTCTGAAAAAGTAAGCCACTTTCAAAGAGTAAGCCATTTTAAGCGAAAACGGCCTACTCTTCAGAAACGGCTTACTTTTAAGCTTTCTCATGAAATTTTTATTGATTCCCATATAACGACGCTTAATCTTCTCAGAAAGGCGTACTTTCAAGACTGAGCCATTTTTCTAAAGTAAGCCATTTTGGATCAAAACGGCTTACTCTTGGAAAATGGCTCACTTTAAAGATTAAAACATTTTCCAAAAGTTAGCCGTTTGGCTTAAACACAAAAAAGCTTCGCTAACGGAATTGGTATTATACTTTCTGGGACTCCTTCCATTCCGGCATGACATGAAATTCCCTCAAATTCTAACCAACTAATATATATCTAGGTACGGGGCATTCTTATGCCTGATTATACCATTTGGTACAGCAGCATACAAGAATTCCGAAAATGCTACTCAAATCATTAACTCACCGCCCACAACTCTGCTCAGTTTTGGTCAAATGATAAAAACATGAAATCTAAGCCAAATGCTTTAGAGGGCAAGTGAGTTTGACAAACAGCTTATTCCCTTAACTCCATAAAATTTAAACCCTGTTCTCTGCATGTTACACCCACTCCTGGAACGATGTGGTATCTTCGACGTCTAACTTGGACGTAAGTCGTCACTTGAAGTGGTACTAATATTATAAGAAGTGGTCAGATGACTTCATTCTAGAGACGACTGAAATCCCTTGGTATTCCCTTAGCATTTCATAGGTACTTATAGAGGTGGTATGATGACGTAGAACATGGCGGTCGGAAGAGGTTAACGGAGTAATTTACTCGTATAACCTACGATCAGAAAAGCCTTTATGACCAAGACCCGACAAGCTTCGCCGTTGAATCTCCGCATCTATGGTTTCCCTGCGCAGCTTCAATAAAACCAAACCAAAACCAAACTACCTATCATCGCCTATCATCGCTATCATCGTGCACGCCTGTACAAACAAACTTAAATTGAGTTGCGGCGCCATGAAGGCTACGAGACCACCAGCAAAAATGGCCAAACCAGTGCAGGGATCGAATTCCCAAGGACTTGCGAGAACACACAAGTGGACACAAGACGAATCCATGGTCAAAACTCACGACAACTCTCCTGCCACATCAAAGAAAGCCAGTTTCTCCAAGTATTCAACAAAGCGAGTTTATGTAGCTGACCAGCAATACGAGAACTGCAAGTCCTATTCATCCCCAGATCAAAAGACCTTTCGAAAAGAAGCTGCCCGTGATGCGTTCCGGATAAAACATCTCATCTCAAACCATCCTATCCCAACTGCCCTTGCGATCCACGAGCTCATGAAGCAAGGCCTACTAACTCGCGAAGACCTTATTGGTATCGAGCATTTGGTTAGCACGAATGCCGCGAAAGTTACGTATGAGCGACGAGCTTACATTAATTTTGTTTTGGGTGTCCAGAAACAAATGCGAGAGATAAATGAAAACAAAGTCGATGCTGAAATGTTGGCCGCCGCTGCAGTTGCTAAAAGCTCCAGAATGATAGAGAAGGCAAGACTTCGAGCTTCTCTTGCTTTGTGAGACAGTCATTCATCGAAATTAGGTAGGAGTTATAGGAAATAATTTAATCAGGCAAAGGTTTAGGTCCCACTCTTTTCCGGTCATAAATGAGTAGTACAATATTGATGTAGTCTTTCAGGAGTGGTAACAAATATGGCTAAATGCAAGAATGTCCATTTTCAAAACCTGGTGGTCCTGCTTCCAATAATCATTCAAAAGCAACGGAACTTGAACATCTCTGTGCATTTACGTTTTAGTTTTGTGTGAACAGGAGGAGAAACTTGCCTTCAGGTTAAACTTGAAATAGTGCACTTCAAATCATTATTATTCGTAAAGTACATAACATTGGATCCTTTTATCTTTCGCTAGAATCCGATCACGAACTTGCGTTGTTAGAGCAGAAGTCGCTTAGTTATCAGCCATATTGCTTACAACTGCTTCCTCTGATTCGTCAAATTCATCTGATTTCGAGTTGACTTCCTTAGACTGCACTGCTGCATCACAACAGATCACAACCAGGTAGATGGATTACTGTCACTTTCTGCTTGGCACTGCATAGTTTCTAATCCATGAATAATTTCAGACGTTGTCGCAACATCTATTTCTGATTTCTTACGCAAATCCTATTGCCTCGCTCCATACCAAGCACATAATATTTTGGTATAGTGTCATGTTCTGTCTCAAAAGCTTACAACAAATGGAACCCCTTAGGTAAGTGATATTCCTCTGGACATTCGTGCAATGACAGAGCGTCATCCCCATTAACTGTCGATTGCTAGCAGAGAAAAAGTAGTGGCAAACACAAAACAACCCCGAGGCAGCCAATCTACCACGACGACAGCGTCAAGTTGTTGGAACCAATACATAGAGAGCATCGGGAAAGACACGGGATTTGTCAGAACCTGATGAAGGATTCAAATGAAAATTGTAAGTACTTTCTTGGTATCAAGAATTTGGAAAGCATGAATACCAAGAAAGAAATGCAGGAGTGAGGATATGTATTTCATGAATTTGGTTTTGTGTCTCAAGAAACAATGTGAGAAAAACATGAAAACAAAGTTGATGCTGAAATTGTGGCAGTTGTGGTTACTCAGAGATCCAGAATGATTGAGAAGGCTAGATTCAGAGCCACTCTTGCTTTAAGAGACCGTCTTTCATCAAAATTAGGTAGGAATTTAATCAGGCAAATTTTCTAATTCTAATTATTAATAAGAAACACCATTTTGATGCCTTCATTCATTACGTAAACAAATACTGATCAGTACAATAAATACCTGCATTCATACTTGCACATTCAAAACCAATGGAACTACAATATTTAAATATTGTTTCTACTTCTGTTTTGTATGAACCGGAGTGACTGATCTTCAAATGTCCCAATCTGTACCAAGGCACCTGTTCGGTGTGAATTCTATACTCAAGCATCAAATCAATATTTGAAGAAGAATATTTAAACATAAGGCAAATCTTTGATAGAAAATACTCTCTCACATGAGGGCAATCACGATCTTCTGTTGTTAGGAACAGAAGTAGGTTCACTGTAAGAAACACTGATAAAGATTTATTCTCACATTTCAGATGCATCTGATTTTAAGATGTCATCCTTCGACCTTACAGCTGCATCAGCATTAGATGCATTGCTGCCAAGATACTACTCAGGAGATTTGGAAGCAAAATTATGCTCCAAAGTGTTCAAAAATATTCAAAGTGATAGAAAACAAGATACCTCATCATTTCAGATAGGAATAGTAAGAAAATGAGTAACAACAAAGACATTAATTCCCCAAAAGGAAAACAATATCCAATTTATTTGCTAACATGGGTAGATGGTTAATTATTTAAGCCTAATGGACTTTCTTGAGAAGAAGGGATAAAGGATTAAATGAAATTTTTGTAAGGATAGATCAAAAGTAATCTTTGTCTAGGGTGAGAAACTTTTTAACTATGATTGATCACATTAGATTTTCTAAGACAGAACTAGATTTTAGAAGTTAGATCATCTAATCTTTTTTAGCCAAATGTTTTTCTAAATGTCACCATCTCTAGTTTTCATAAATTTCCGCATTTATTTTTACTTACTATTGATATCTGTTTTGTGTCTCATGTTATAAGATAGATTTTTATTTAGTTTTCTAAGTTACATTTAGATGGTATCCATGCTTTATAGATCATTGCCAACTAACTAGTCGTGCATATGAGATTTGTAAGACAAGTACCTACTAGAATTGAGTTTGTCCTATTGATTGGACTTTGAACCATTAAGACTGCAACATACTATTCCTACATAATCTTGTAACTTGTAAATGATTTGACAAAAAATTACTTGGATGCAAAGCATCAGATAGTCTGTCTGTGGTTTACTTGAAGTGATCATAATATAATTATCGCACATGGCTGTTTGTGATGTGGCATCATCCTAGCATCATGACACAATTTTCAAAGCGTTTGCTATCTGACATTGGCATTAGTGTAGAAAATATTCCAACTTCAACATGTTACACTATGAACCATTATCTCAATTTAGGCCCCCTAACTGGAGCCAATTAGAGGTGGTGATCTCTGCAACCTGAGGTTGTCTAGAGGTGGGCTTAAGCTCTCAAGATAGTCCCATAAAGGGATTCGCAATCTTGGACAGGTCTCAGGGGTTGGATATCAAGTCTACACCAGTGTCCAAAGCTATCTGACAAATAATGGGCCAATCTCAATTCTGACTTGTACCACACAATACCATACCCTATCAATAACTTATTTTTCACGGGGTATGATGTAGTTCCATAGTAGATACTTTATTGATTTTTTATTCCCGGTGTTCTCTAAACCCCATCGTACACCGTAATAGATAGGTAGGTATTGTAGAAATAAATAATATGATGTTTTGTCTTGGATCCTGTTGTATCTCTACTACGTAATGTGACAAACCTACCTAAAGAAGCCACTATGTGTTAGGCCAAAGTTAGGTAAGATACAATTCCCGAGGAATTGCAATTAATTTTTTTTGGCGATTTTGATTCCTGAGACATTTTGTCTTTGACAAGTAGTCGCACTTTGACTAGGAATACGCAGAACAATTCTTAGGTAATTACTGTATTGTGTTTGAATTCTGAGAAATAGGTAATGTTGGTGTCATTATAGTGTGGTTCTGGCACCAAAACTCTTTCAACCGACCATAAGAAGCTAGGGTACCAATCCCTCTGTAACATTGAATCTTTTGGTGGTATCTTTGTTGTGTGCACGAGTCACTTTAACATACCAATTCCTTAGGAATCGTCCGTCTTATGAAAATCTTATCACGATTCCTTAGGAATTGCAATTTTCCAATACTCCGTCACTTGTTACAATTCCTAAGGAATTTTAATGACCAAGCATGATAAAGATGGAGTATGAGAAGCCCCTTCTCGAATTCCATGCTGATCGTGGTATTTTAATGCCAATCAATCAGCAAGACAGGCAACTTTGCCACGTGGAAGTTTTTGGAGAGCCAAACTGACGACAAGTTACGACTTTGGCATTTTTTTTACTCAACTGACGACTTTCACGACCATCTGACGACCCTGACGACTGCTTGTGACGACATTTTGACGACCTGACGACTTTTGGTGAAGACTTGTTGACGACCCTGACGACCCTGACGACTTTTGGTGACGACCTTTTGACGACCCTTGTCACGACTCATTGATTCCCTTGTGACGACCCTTCTGACGACTCTGACGACCCACTTGACGACTTCACGACCTTCCACAAATAGCTACGTCTCTGATCATCCCATACGTGAGAGCAAGTGACAAACAGTACGACTTGGTGACAACCATGACGACAAACAACCCTAACTGATGACCCAAGAGATCTTCTTTGACGACCCATGTGACTCCACCTGGCGACCCCTGGCGACCCAAGTGACGACCCAAAAGCGACCCTGGCGACCCCTGACGACTTTAGTGACGACCCCTGATGACTTTAGTGGCGACCCCTTGGCGACCGTCAAAATCTCTTGGCGACATCTGACGACTCCTTCTGGCGATACTTATCGCCAAAGTCGAAAATTGCCTGTCTTGCAGATCAGCATTCAATTGATGCCAAACTATTGAATGCTCGCGGAAATCCCGGACTAAAGGGTTGTTCCTAAGAATTGCAAAAATGGAAAAGTGCGACTACCTGTCAAAGACAAAATGTCTCAGGAATTGTAATTCCGATCGCCAAATTTTTTGCAATTATCAGCACTTGCAAGTTACCTAACTTTTGGCCTAACATATGCTATCATCTTGATCTACCGTATATCTCTGATAGTCTCTGATGACAAGACCCTAAAAATGTAAAAAGATACATAAAAATAAATCCTATAATCCGTCGTTAGTTAGTGGTCCTAAAACGGAGAAAAAATAATGGTATCCGCCCTATTTACCTCGGTACTGTAGAGGAGTAGGCTGCTTTTTCCCTTGCTTTTCGTCGAACGTTGTTGTGCTGTGTGTGCCTTTCACCTGATGTGATGTGATGTGAGCTGAGCCATAAAATGTGATAACCTCGACAACCAACCGGAGTTACTAGGAGCTATGCATATGGGCATGTTGCTGTCGGCAAGGAGAGTCTAATTCTAGTGATTTTAGAATGACCGAGGATGATTAAGATGTCAAAAAACACAAATGTCACAAAATCGGGTAAAAAAGAGCTAATAATCCGTGGGATCTTGTCATCAGAGATATACGGTATCTGGATAGATCTTGATAGATCTTGATCATCCCCGTCGAAGATCTGTCGACGTCTTGTCCATCATGGACATTTTTCCCTGCCATCGTGTCATCGCAGCAATGAATGCCTCGACCGTGACTAACTATCAAATCCAAGGCGATGGCGGCATCACTGCCAAAAAGAATATTATCATCATTGGAATTATCTACACATTTCTCGTTGGAATGTATTTTTTACAAAGACCTGTGTCTAGGTTCATACGAAACATTCTGGGTTGCAAAAGACGAGGCGATCATTCGGACGGGATGCATCCTGACACCTCGATTCGTTTTTGTTGTTGTGCTGGAGCGCTGCATCGTTCTACAACTGATCAACATGATGGGGCGATGCATATTAGTTGTGACGAACGGGAATTTGAATCGTGGACTGTTGAACAAGTGGTATGTTGGATTCAGTCAAAGTTGACTATGCAAAATTTGCACTGCTCAAGAACCTGCAGTGATCCTATTGCCACTGTACCACAACCTTCATTTCCATTTCGCTGGTGCAGCAGTCTTCTTCGTGATTACAACCAGACTCGAAGGATACAGAGAACCGTTCAGGCGTTGAGAGACGAATGCATTGATGGACCGTCATTAGAATATTTGACATTCGACCATCTGTTATCTTTCGGTATACCATTTGGCATGGCAGTGTATTTGAAGCGTATTATTGATGATTTATTGTCAATTCAATCGTCCAGTAGACGATTGAACGATGCAACTAGTCAAAGATCGCGTAACGGTACTGACTTGCCAATGTGGTACGAAGCAGGAAACAGTCGCTCAGTGGAAAATACCGACATTTCTGCAAGGGCAAGTCACATTGGAGAGGTCGACATTGAAATGACAGAAGGTGTTCAGCAAATAATGAAAGATAGATTCGGGATATCGCTGCCTGTCCTCCGTGGAAATGAATCTCCAGATCAAGAGCCAATGCAGAGCACCATGTCTGGAGAAATAGTGGAATCGATTCCAAGAGGTCACAGTAGTGAACAATACAACAACAATAGACCCCCTGTGATAAATGATGCTAATTTTCATGAGATTTGGAAGGATATGCCTCCAAGCATTCGTGCTGTTGCAGAACGTCATCCCCATTTGGTGTCGCGATTGGTAGCAGAGAAGCAACAGCAGCAAACACAAAACAATCCTGAGACAGCATATCTCGCATCTACTGCAACGTTAAGTTTATTGGAACCAATACGTGAAGATCTTTATGAGCAGGCACAGGACTTATCAGAACCTGATGAAGGATTCATGAATGACGAGGAAGCAAACTTTGACTCGGAGTGCATAAGCTTGCTTAGAAGGCGTATAAACAACATCAGTAGCAGTAGTTTGTCTCGATGAGAAATAAATTCAAGATGTGTCAAGAGGTATTCATCACCTTATGGTATTTGAAACGTGATTACTATAATAACTCCACTGTATCATTGTGACAATTGTATCCCCGGTGCATTTGCCTACACAGTATGTCCCTGCCTGCTTCCACTTGGGTTCTGACTTCAAGGTGAACAACGCTAGTGCCACAGCCACCCTCACAGAAGGTCTCTCTACTGCATCAACTTACAAGGTTGTCCACTTATCCATAGTTCTCCCAATCCTTTTTGGCATTGACCACACTGCCAAGAGCATGGTATTTAAATCCACCATCAACATCCTTGACACAATTATTATTTGGGCGTGCTCTGGGCATGATACTTCCTCGGGTTCAACCCATTGCAGGTTCTGCAGAGATGGCCTTGGCAAAGTCAGCAAGTGGCTGATCCTGGGTGCATCTCCATTGAGCAAAGCTACAGGCATTGGCAATGGCAATGGCAATGGCAATGGCAAAGAAGATGAAGCCAAGCCTGCCACATCAATGCCTTCACTTCACACATCACTGAGATACATCTCACCCTCTCATGCCCAGCCGATGCTCCAGCCACAGCGGTGTCCTTTCTACAGGCAACATCAATGGCATGTCCTGCCCTGGCAATTTCCTGAGCATGACTTTGCCTATCTGGTACAAGCATGCAGCACCCCACTGTAAACAATCTCTCAAGGATGGACCCCTCAAAACACGGCTCACCTAACAAACCTAGGGTGGGATCAACTCTGCAGACCCTACAGCTCACTGTCTTTGCCCAGAATAGCAAATGGATGCACTGCAACCCGGACCAGACCATTGTCAAAGAGAACATATCCAACATGTTGAATAACATCTTGAAGGCGCTCTCCTAGACTTGCCCCGACCTTGATGCTATCCCTTTTGCAAAGATTGCCACTGCAACACTCAAGTCTTCAAGCACCACTATTTCTACAACTACCACTAACAAATCATGAGGCACGAAAGTGCACTAGTCACATGTAAACTAAATAACCCAACTTGATCTTACTGACATGACATACATTTAGAACTTGCCCTTTACCATGTGTATCCCTCTGGTCGCCTCCACCAGAGGCAGCAGGTGCAGCACAGCCAATGGATAAGGTAGGAATCCAAGGAACTCATGAGCAAACTGCATTGCATCAGCCTCAGTGCTCAGTAGCTCAAGTTCCTCCTTGGAATCATCCCCACTTTATTGGCAGTGGGTCACACTTCAACCTCAACAACAAGGCACATTTAATCCGCACCAACATAAGGCCTTCTGACAGGCCCTCAAGGAAATATGAATGGAACCACCTACTACTTATGGCACGTGCAGAGGTCATATTACATTGGTGCCACAGCTCAGTTGGTCCATCAATGCACTCACCAGAGTTCATCCAACCCAAGATGTATTGCAAACTACACCTCATTGAATGGCCATATAGGACACTTTGATCCCCATGGCATGTCTCATATCACACCTCACCCTTTGGGTGTCCCATGGTATGGCACATAACCACTCCAGTCTTCACGTCACAGAAAGTTATTGCCTGAACACCGGCTTCTGGTGGTATTTTGAATGGGCACCCAAGGCAAAGATTTGTACGCTCACGCATTTTCCATGCACAAGGACCCATGGCTCAGCAGAATGGATATGTTAGGCCTAAAACAAGGGAAAATGCAATTCCCAGGGAAATGTAAAAATAGAAAATAGAAAATGCAAAAGCTTAAGAAAAGAGATTTTTTGCCCGCTTTTGCAATTTGACAAAAGGCAAGAATTAATTTGTAGGGAACCCTTGAATTATTTCAAACAGAGAGAATAGCCCTAGATTGGGTGCATTTTTCTCATATTTAGCGTTTCAATATTTCAGTAACAATTCCAGAAGAGACTTATATTCGGACTCGGGAGGCTGCTTACATGCTTTTTTTGATGTGTCACAGCATCATCACAAATAAAGTTACTACATACATTTATTTATTATGTCACTACAAACCCCGGAGAATAGTAATGGCTTAAATTGTATCTGCCTTCAATGGCACTTCTCTGAGATTTGTAAGTGATGGTAATGATGAAGTTTGCGATGACATTACCTATTGGATTATGATGAATGAATGCCAATCTGAAATCAGAATGTGCCAGAATGCATAAGTATCCTTTCCCAACCATAGGAAATTGATGCACATACAACCAATTTCAGCCTATTACCTAGGAATTGCATTATGGCCAAACAACAAAAGCCAGAGAAAAAGATTTTCTGAAGCTTTTTCTTTTTCATTTTTACAATTCCTTGGGAATTGCATTTTTCCTTGCTTTTTGTCTAACAGATGCACTTGAGTACACAACACAGCCCATCATGATAATGGGATTTCCACCTCTATGTGTTAGGCCAAATGCTCGGCAATTTGGGATTGCCTAGCATTTGCAAAATGCTCTGTGCAATTCGTCGTCCGTGTTTGCATTGCGTAGGATTTGCATTTTGGCTAGGAATATGTAGAACAATTCTTTGTCCACAGCCTAATTGCAAAAGACAAGTGAGAAAACAGAGAGGTCAGTAGCATTTTTATAGAAATTTGGCGCCCAAACGCATCTAACTGTCAATAATCATTGTTGTACTAGTCCCTATGTAAAATCATATCTTATTGGGTGACAATGTTCTCTGCACAGTTGTCTCTGCAGTGGTGTGCATGACACAATTCCTTGGGAATCGTGTTCTACACATAACCAACCCAGTGCGATTCCTAGGAAATGTAGTGACGATGTGATGAAATGTAAAGTGAAATTCCTAGGGAATTGTAATTTCCAATTTCCGAGACAAACGAGTAGTGTCCAACAAAAAGATCGATGCCAACCGGTCAGGTACAGACTATCTTGATGCCAATCAGACATGTCACACTGCGGAATCGATGCCAGACAAGGTGCGATAGCAGAAATCCCGGGCAATTCTCGAGGAATTGCAAAAATGAAAAATGCAAATCCTACGCAGCGCAAACACAGACGAGGAATTGCACAGAGCGTTTTGCAAATGCTAGGCAATCCCAAATCACCAAGCATTTGGCCTAACATATGTTTGCACCAGCAGGCCTAAGATTGGAAACACACACCCTGTGTTCCTCCTTGAGTGTGACAACAATTAAGGCGAATCTTGGCTCTAGAAAAGCTGCATCATCAGCTCCACCAGCTCTCTTGCCCACCTCCAGGTGGTTCTCATCCTTGGAAATGGAATTGACTGCATGCTTGGTCATGTTGACACAAAATCTAATGTCGTTCCTGACAGTATCTCTCATATATCTTAGGAGAACTCACTCTCTCACAACTTCCCTTATCTTCTTTGACAGGTTTCATGCTTTCATGGCTGCCTGCATTTCCTCACAAGTCCTGCACTCATCTCATCAATTGTGATGACCTATTGCAGACAATCTCCACTAATCACTTACCACAAGCAGGCTATTACTCACTGCTCCCAGGAGATTCAGTTCCTTTCCTGGTGTGATACCATGGGTCTGCAAGATTCCTGCACACCCAAACTCCCATTCCAAGGGTGCAACTGGCTCCTTGTATTTTATGCCATGTACCTCATTCATAGCAAAGCATCAATGCCATTTGTATCCACCACCCCTCCCTCAGGGGTACATCAAGAAGCCCTTTTCCTTTAGCAGATATCAATTTAAAGGCAATTACATTAAAATGAAGACAGATGTCATAAAAATATGCAGCCTTATCTAAATGTCAGGCAGTGATATGGAATAGCATGTTCCATTTCATTGGAAAACTGTATGCTCTAAATTTGGGCAACTAATTTGCCATGACTCTCATTAATTTGGTCATCATCAACTCCTACACTGGATTCCAAAAGCCAGAATGGTGCTCCAATTAACCAACTAGGGCAACCAGTCAACTGCTCTATCCAGTAGTTTGTTGAACATGTCCTTCTCCATGGTATCAGGTCTTTACCTCTCTGACAACCATTCCACCAATGAATGTGACATAATCTTCACAACCATCTGTATTAGGGAGCAGAAAAATGGCAATTGACAGAAGCTCACAGCTTGGATCTGCCCCACCCAAGCTAACCTGAATTTCATGTGCTGTGCCTCCTGACTTGATGCACAAGACAACCACATAATTGTCACTGTGTAATGTGTCACATTCACTGATTAGCACTGCCAGATCACAGCCAGAAAAGTAAAAAGTTTCTTTTTCCATGGCACCAAAAAGATTCTCCATATCCCCCAGGGCCTCACAGACATTTTCACCCGGTAATGTCACTATCCATCTTGGACATGGCCCACCAATCTTGTCCACTGCAGATTATTCTTGAATTTGTAGATCAAGAACTGGTTGTGCTAGCACAGAAACATGTTCCTCTTGTACCTTCAAAAATTTACACCACAGTCAAACACACCACGGCCATCACCCTGGGGCTTGACCCAACTCCACAATTGCTTGCACATCCACCGGAACCACAGGAGCCATTCCTGTGCAGAAGTGCCACCCATGCCCTTATGTGAGACCATATTGTACTGACTCTAATACTATTCTATGCTCAATTAGCAAAAATCACTTTTATAAGTACTACCCTGCTAGCTTACATCCCAACTCAGCTCAGCATACATATCACTTTTTAGCTTGCCTCCCTCATACAACTTTTCACAGCACTTACTCTGGCCACCACACCATCCCACTCACATGCTTCCTGTGTCATTAAAGATTGGGGTACCTCATATAGAGCCCACGCCCAATTGCTTGGGACTTGACTCCCAACCACCCTCATGGTACAAATCCTTATCCAGACATCACCAGTGTTGAGTCTTGTCATCTCCCAGGTCACCCCCCTGTACTCCACTAGCATCTGGGACAACAAGCCATCAGAATGCAGACTCATGTCAGACCATACATCCCCGCACTTGCTGCATAGTGGGCCATAAAAGAGGATTGTGTAATGGGCTCCTTAGAAGCCCATCAATGCTGGTGTGTCAGCGGGCCTGTATTCCATGCCAGCCATGTATGCCAACTTCTCATCCATGTGTGTCCCGTCATAATCCTTTCCCCCTTCCACGCATGCAAATAACTCTTTGAAAGGGGCATGTGTACTAGGGCCAACCACACAAGCAGGTCATTCCTCTCAGTCAAGGTCCCAATGCTGGATTCAGACCATGCAAAATTGCAACACTCCAAAATGTCCTCAAGGAATTGATGTACAGGCCTCCTTGCCTCCACTCCATTTACTTTAAGTCACTGCTAGCCAACCTCTCCTCCACCCAAGTGCAGTGGTCAGGCAATTGTGTAATGTGCAGGCCCACACACGCCACCCAAATACATCCATGTGGACAATCATCACTGCTGCCCACTCAAACCCAGCACCACCCCTTATTGCTGCATTGACTTGCATGCTCCCAGTTATTATGCAAGCACCCTAGTGCCACTGCTGCCCACCTTTCACTACCTTGGTGACTCTGTCCATGACTAACATCAGACACCATCTCCAGTGATCTATGTATTTCCATGCACTTGTCCCAGTGGGCTCAATACAAAATACCATCATCTCATCACACTTATGTCACCTTGGCCTTGGCACACATCACACACAAAATTCATCACCCTGCCTACTGTGTCAGTCACCACCCGAGTGCATGTGTAGTTGCAAGGAGCTGAGACCAAGCATCATATGTGGATGCAAGGAGACATTTGTTAGCCTAGATCAAGTCCAAGTCTGGAATTTTAGATATTTTGGTACAATCTATCAAAAATGTTCCCATGCTTCCTTACGGCTCAATTGTACATATGCCTGATCCCCCATCCAGCAGACTGCTGCATGAAGGCTAAGACCAAGGTACCACATGGTTATTCTGCTTACAGAGTATCATTGATAGACTTGGGCTGCCATTCCAGGCAGTTGCCTGTTGTATCCATGGTGCATTGCCCTACACATATCCTGCTCAGATGATACTAAACAACTGATATATCATGTCACATATCCTCATCCTACCAGGCAACAAGCTACACTACTCCCTTGTCACACACATAGATCAAACTGCTACATATTGAGTGGGGAACATGTGATCTCCATGCATCCTTCTCATCTTTCATCACACCATGTCTCCATCTCATAACGTTAAACAAATTGAAGTGTGTTGCCACAACATACCTATGGAATAAATAGCTTAAGTTTGCCCACAAAGCATCCCCTTGCTCACATCATTACAACCTGTCTTGTTTGTGTTTACTATTACATGGTCTCTTCTGATGCATCATGCCCAAGTAACATATTACAAAAATCTAAGTCGATTAAAAACTACTAGCAACTGCTGCAAGATTTTTTTGAAGTGAGCTACACAGAAGAAATATGGTTGAAACAGAGGAAGTATTAGTTTTAAAAATAAGGTGCTTTCTCAGCAGTTCGGTTGTGGGTGAATGCGCCTCACACAAATGCACCCATTTTCGAAATAAGACAAAATTTTAAAGGTAAACAAACATCAAAATATTATGACTAACCATGTACATCAAAACTAAAAGGTTGATTATTTACAGGTAATGATGCTTATTTGCATCATTGAAGTACCTGTAATGGTCAAAGGGGAAAAAGTGTCTCCCTGAAGGAGGAGAATAGGAGAAGAAGGGAAAGAAGGAGGAGAAGAAAAGTTGGCTCTGTTTCCCGTACAACTAAGATTTTGAAAAGTCTTGATTGTCATAAAACAAACAACCTCAAATACTAGTCTTATGTGACTTTCTTCTCTATTTAATTTCTAATAGAAAATCACAACAATCTTAATCATTAAGCTGCCTTGGGCCATTGGGTGATCTGACTGAAATATCGACAAATTGCTCATCATTTTTCCTGGTAATTCTGATAACCCACACATCTCACTAATCATCTAACCCACATTCCCAGCATATGTGATTGTGACAAAAAAGATAAAAGAATGGGTTTTCCGTGCAAACATCAAGCTGCCATAGGCAACTTGAAAAAAGTTATGAGCAAAATGGATGACCCAATGTTGTTCAACGAGAATCAAAATTGACCGATCTGAATTAATACAGCCACAGATCAGCCCTAATCGTGAAAGAAATGTTGCATGAAGATTTTCATGGAACATCTCTCCCTTTCAGATTTTCATTTTGATGAGAAATTATTGTAATCTTGCCATTATTGCTATTCCTATTTAAGTCTACATGAGAGGTGTGTAATTTTGTTATCTAGAACATCTTACAAAGAACTACGGAGTCTTACACACAGAATCTACCTACAATGTAAGATGTGCAAGGTAGACTACAAAAACCCACTCTTGTAATCAAGAGTGGGAGTTGATGTCCTTCAAGATTGCACCTTCAACTTTGCTTTGGGAGTATTCTTGAAGTGACATCAACTCCCTCTTGATTCCAACAGGCTATTTTTTGTAATCTACCTTGTATATCTTACTTGAGATAGATTATTTATAGAAAAGATTAGATTTGATTATGTAGAAAGGTGCTCAAGTACTATTGTACCACTCAAAATGGTGCAGTCACTCACAGATGGAGACATTCATGCTGGTTTGATGACAACATTGTCCCACCCTGCCATTCATGTCATCTAAAAACATGTAGTTCATTCTTTCCCCCCCATCTGTTAATCTGAAGAGGGAAAGCTGTTGTGATCAATGGCTTGATTGGTGGCACCTAGGAGTGAAAAGTGACAAAACCCAATACATACCCAATTCAACCTGCATTTTTCTACATAAAATACAAAACTTCCCTGCAGTTGAGATATCCTTTAGAACAATCATTAACTCTATAACTGCTCTACAAGATTTGTGCTTTTCTAGTACCTCATCAAATTCCGACAAGGGGTACATGATAAAAATAGAAAATAGCTATATGAGCAGTCTGTCTTTCATCTCAGTTTATCCCATAATTATCTAAATATCTTATTGGGGGCAAAGAAGCTTCTGAATCTCTGGCTTTTCCCTCAATTCTGAGGATTATATATGTTAGCTTGCAGAAAAATCCTCACCAAAATACAGCAGGCAACAAACTCATCAATGCATTACAAGGTAGTAAAGAAACAATCAATTCAATCTACCTGGTCTGGTGTCTTGCTATGAAATTCTCTGACATGGAGAAGAAGAACCTTGGTACTGCCAATTGGCAATCTGATTATTACATTTTACTTCTTTGGATATAAGGGTGGTATTACAAACAACCTGGACAAACATTTGGTTCTTGCAAATCCTTTGGTAGCTTCGAATTTTCGAAAAATCACATGTCATAGGAATAAGTGTTCACCCTCTCATTTTCAATGACAACAACGGGAGTTGGAAATTCCATCTTTGGTACTCTGAAACAATACCACAGAATCAATGTGCACATGTGCACAAGAGCAGAGAGAACTGTTACAGGACTGTTGTGACTTTTTTATTCTGTTGAGAGAGACGGACACAAACACAACACCTCAATGAGAACCATAATCTGTCACAGCTTGATAGTTAGAAATGATTTGGAAAAACTACGGTTGCCACTAGCACTCAAAAATGTCCTACTGATGAAGTAATCATTTTATGTCATTTATCTACTTCTGTTTAGCCATAAGTTGCTCCCAAATTTTCAAGGAATATCACTACCTTGTTGATGTGATCTGATATAATCATGCTTACTTTCTCAGATTTTGAACAACTATTTTTTGTATTCAACGGTACATTTTTACCATTAATGATTTATTTCCATAGTTGACTGGAATATGTTCAACGTTTGAACTCTTCCATGGGTAGCTTCCAGAATATCACATACCTACTCTTCTTTATCTTGCTTACATTGAGTGCTAGTATCCTTTCGTAGGTAGTGCCACTTTCATTCTTTCCTCCTTTCTTTCTTTTCTTCATGCTTTATTGTCAAACAGACGGCTGTCCGTGGTACCAAGCTGTATCCGTATTTATCTTTGCAATGCACAAAAATTCAGTTCCAGATAGAGCAACACTGGAATTCCCAATTCAGTGACAAAAGTCAACATTCCGGAATCACTTGAAATTGATGGAAAACCCGTGATATCGTATCAACAACCATGAAGACACATCTGAATTTCACTTAGGCCACAACATGCTCTTCGAGTCCATATTAAATCAACAACTCTTGTTTTAATCCCGTATTGGATTGATGTATGTTAGGAGATCTTGTTCATCAGGATCCTGAATTGCATGTTTGCCTTTCATGACCTTGGCAAATCCGTATCCTGACAACATGGATTGGTCATTCTCTCCTTAGCCTTCATGAAGGAAATAGTACCATAGAGGAATGAAGTGGACATGGCAACTTGTGTGTCTGCAAATCCATATGAACAGTTGTTTTCCTTCATGAGTTGACAACTAAAGATAAGAGCGACAGGGGTGAAGAGCTTTATTGATTGCACTTAAATGAATGTAACATGCATGCAACAGCCACCACTCTTGGTATGTTTCACCTGAAAGCATCAAAAGGGTCCTTAAATGAAGCAAAAACTTCATTTCCTCTCACATCCTGTCATGTCCTCTGTGTCAAAAAGATTTACGTCCTGTGTTGTGGTTGAAACACTAAAACCATGACAGTGTCTGAGACATGTCTTGGACAGTGTCTTTTTCAACAATTTTTGGACGCGGATGCAGCAGATGTGTGAAACTAAGAACAGAGGAAGAACCATGCACACCTTTCTACAGCACTGACACCAAAATCTGTGTTTACCAGATATGAATTGCTTGTAGATCACCATGACTGAAAGACAAACAGTTTGGTTGGAGCAACCACTGCTAGCTAACATACGATGACATTTATATCACTCATTCTTCCCCTCAAATTTGAATATATTATCCAAAATGGAGCCAATGTGATGTCCATATCACTCATGCCCTGCAGGGGTGACAAACTTATGAAACAAGTTATCCATGGGAATGATCTTGGATATTTTCCTTTCCAACTATATATTCACTCAGGTAAAAGCAGGTGAAGAGAAACGGTTCCTTTGATACTCAACCAAAAGCTTCTTCACTGGTTTTGAAGTAAAATGATATCATTGATTCCTTGACATCCACCCCTTTGTTCATGCAGGCAAGTAACACACCAATTTTGTGAAGGAAAACAGGATAATGTGATACACACACTTTATATGGAAAAAATAGTAGTTTGTCCCTCCATGAGAGGACTGGGAAACTTTTTTAGGTTCTGTGCACACCATATGTATCATGAAGGACCCAAAAGTAAATGACCAAAAATTTCCTTGAAAGGTGCAAGATTCTATTGTGTTCTATTTGGTATGCTGATGTTGATTTACTTGTGATAGGAACTTGATAAGCATTGGTTCACTGTTGTGATCTTACAATGCTTGATATGCTTTGAAAGCAAAGACACCTGATAGGAATTGTAAAATAGTCTCGACACAGATTTGGTTAGATTTTCTGTAACTTAGACAATATTTATAGGATTAGATGACTTAAATGGAATAGGAGGATTTCCTGTGCAATTGTAGATTCTTTTTCTAATTGCAGATTATTTGTGCAATTGCAAATTTTAGATCTTGTACTACTCCTACGTGTGAACCTTCAAGATTTCTAGAGCATTAGAGAATTTTTAGATGATGTGTGGATAATTTGTACGATAACCAATTATTCACACAATTGTGGATTATTATTCATTTATTCTGTTATCTTGCAGAGGTAAAGGTGGCGTTATATGGAACCCCATGATTCTGTCTGATAAAAGAGGATAGCTATTTGGAGCATCTTCCAAGTTGTACTTAATACGGTGGGTCATACTGACTCATGTAAACAAAAATATAATTTATATATTGAAATAGGACGAGACTCTCAGATGCGTCAGATGCTGCACGCCTCGGTGGCAAAAAGATACGTGGTTAGGGTCCCGGTCCAGGTTATGGTGCGATAATGTATCCAGTACGGTGTCGCATTGTGCGAATTTAGGGTAATAACGTGCAGTCAGGCATTAGGGCCTACTGGGCGTTCTGATTTTTTGGGCTTAATGCACTGTCCGAACTCTTAGGGCCTACTTGCACAGTGGGTTTTAGGGGATGGGGTAATATATTTTACGTGTTATTTTGGGCGGGGGCGGCATAGTATTTTTTCATACAGTGCCGCATTCTGTGTGTGACACCGTATTTAGTACAACTTGGGAATATGCTCCAAATAGCAGATGTCTTTCTAGTATTTTTATCTGACAGCGTTATCTAGACATAACGGACATAAATATATTAAAAGGGTATCCTAAATTGCCTCCAATGCTAACGGATGTGGTCTCTTAGTATAGAGACAAAATTGTTTTAAATATTATGTGCATAAAAACAACCTCCTCAAACATGGGTAGGTTCAGAGGTGTGAGACAATAGCATGGTAAATATGGTCAATGGTTCAGTTCTCTCTTTTTCCAATGTTGGTCAACGAGGTTTCATCCAAAGAAATGTCTTGTACTAGGGAAATGCATATGATTTTCTTTTCTCTCTCTAAGGCTTTCCCTTCATTTTGTAGTAAGAAAGCACAGAAACCGGTGGTTCTGTCATACAGAACCAGTTTTTTCGTTTTGAAATGTAATGGATACTTTTTCTTAACAACAGTGTCAGTTTAGTCACTCAACTGACATCCAACAGACAAAAATGCTTTTTCTGGCACAACGACTCAATTTTCCAGACAAAGGCCCAGGGTTCCATATAACTGTCACCTTGCAAACATGTGTATATGCTGATTTTCTAGCAAAGTTGAGGATTTTCTTAACATTGTTGGCACACTGTTGGTGAGCAATCTATATAAAGTTATCATTCACTGAAAATTCACTAAGATGGGTTAAATACCTAACATATAAGCACACTGCAAACAAAAAACACCCGTGATCTTCCGGTACACTCTCAAACATCAGAGTGTACAGGGAGGTTACCGGAAGTTTCAAGAGTGATGGGTGAGTTACCGGTTTTTTAGATTTTATAAGCCATAGTTGCATTCATCACAATATAAGCTTTGAAGCCAAATAATCTTCCTAGTGTTTGTGTGGTTCATGACTGACATTTTGCAAATCACGAGTTACAAACAGGAAGATCACCTGTTGGGTCTAGTTTTGGTGACAATTCTAGGCTTGGTCTTTGATTTTTTTCATGATGGCTTATTGGTCCTATTTACATTTTCATATCGGTTGGTTTTATATGTTTTCCGCCATTTTTTTGAACACCCTCCATACAGGAATGAAATATGAACGTTGAGAACTCCTGTCCCACAAGTACGTCATTCACTGGCTAGGTTAGGACCCTAATCTACCAAATATCTCAAAACCACCCAAAAAGGAATTAAGTACAAATTTAGATAATTCCTGTACCAGATGTATGTCTTCACTGGCTAGGCCTAGTAAGTATAAGTACTATCAGAAGTGACTGCACCAAAAAATGCGAACACAAGAATAACAATGCAGGGCTGAAATTTGGTACCACGTGGCCACATAATTGATACGTATTCCTTTGTATTGCTGTACCTCACTCTTGCATGACCTCTCAGAGGTCTTCATAATATTGACCGGTACCATACTAACGTATATTATTGCCTAGAAAATAGCGTGTATGATACAATACCGTACCATACTTACAACACAGTTGCTTGAACCAGCAGCAACTGTAAGGGGGGTGCACTCTCACTTCTCTCTCACTTCTATATCTTCACGCCCATTTTATTCAATTACATTGATACCCTGCCATCCCATCACAGGAACGGCCAAAACTCAGCCCACAGACTGAGTTTGGCATCCCACCTGGCACTGCCATGTAGCCAACATCATTTGGCAGGTGCAGGTGCAAAATGAAGGCAAGTTCTTATAAAATTGCCGTGTTTTCAAACAATATACTCACAACACATCATTTTTTTCAATTAAATATTTATAGGCCTACTGGGGGAACGACTGAAACTCAGGCCACAGACTGAGTTTGGCATATTGCCTGGCACTGCTGTGTAGCCAACAACAATTGGCAGTGTCAGGTCAATTTTTAAGGTGAAAGCTAATGAACTCGCCATGTTTTCTATTAATACAGAAAGATCTCATCAATTATTTTCAATTAAATATTTACAAGCCCAACAGGGAATGACCAAAACTCAGCTCACAGACTGAGTTTGGCGTCCTGCCTGGCACCACTGTGTAGCCAACAACTATTGGCAGTGGCGGGTATATTGTGAAGGTGAGTCATTATGAACATCCCCTGTTTTCTAACAGTATACTCACCACAGATCAATTTTTTTCATTAAATATTAACAGGCCTACCACAGGTACGGCCGAAACTCAGGCCACAGATTGAGTTTGGCCTCCCGCCTGGCACCGGTGTGTAGCCAACATCATTTGGCAGTGGTGGGTATATTTTGAAGGTGGGTCATTGTGAACTTGCCCTGTTTTCAAACAATATACTCACAATACATCAATTTTTTCAATTAAATATTTACAGGCCCACTGGGGGAATGACCCAAACTTAGGCCACAAACTGAGTTTGGCATCCCGCCTGGCACCGCTGTGTAGCCAACAACAAATGGTAGCGGCGGGTATATTGTAAAAGTAATTCATTATGAATTCAATCCTTTTACACTTGTTTTGACTACATCTAATTTTCAATTTAATTACTTTCAGGCCAACAATGGAAATGGCCGAAACTCAGCCCACAGACTGAGTTTGGCATCCCGCCTGGCACCGCTTTCAAGGTGAGTTATTATGAACTCAACCTATTTTACAATTGTTTTGATTTCAGCTAATGTTCACTTAAATATTTTTCCTTCTACCTTGGTGCGGATGGTCCGCAGTATCGTTTTTCAGCTTGGGGCTGAAATTTTGGACTATGTGGCATTAAGAGTCGTTCTTTGCGAGGATGAAGGGGCAGGCCCAGAATTTATTATGATGCGGTATGTTTAATTTTACTAGTAGGGATAAATTGCACATACTCTGCTCAATCTTACACTCTACTGTAATCTAACAGTATATGCCAGACCCAGTATAGCCCTCCTGTACACTCTGGTAACCCTCTGGTACACTCCGGTAACCCTCCCGCGCACTTCTAGTAATGCACAGGTTAACATTTTTAACAACTAAGTAATACAGCCTCTACTTAGATTACACTAGTGTACCGGAGTGTTACAGAAGTGTACAGGGGGGTTACTGGAATATACCGTTCCGGGGGGCTCCAGTAACCTCCAGAGCCCCCCTGTACACTGAAGTGTACAGAGAGGTTACTGGTGTTTTTCGTTTGCAGGGCAAGATTAAAAGTAACACAAACGTCATATAATACAATTGAACATTACTTATAATCTGTCTTAAGCTAGTGATTTAAAAATGCTGAAAAAAGGTATATTGACAACTTACCCAATTTGCATTGAGGTAGCATTATTTTACCCCTTGGACCATCAGTCTGCCTTACTCATGAATGCTGTCCATCGCCTCATCAAATTCACAGGTAGAAATCTCTCAAATTTGTATTCAAGCACATAGGAGCTCAAAAGTATCTAATTTAAATTTACTGACACATTTGAAGTCATTGTAAAACTTAAGAAATATAACAGATGTGGCAGAACAGCAGATTATAATTGCATTGTATTCCCAGGAGCCCACAGACCATCATGGTTTGCAACCACAATCACCTTAATTCTTCTATCTTTCAGACAATTTCAGCTTGCCAAAGTCCGCTCTTTGACATCCAATGTCTGTGTGGGCCATATTGAATGGTGTTGGTGTCCAAATGACTGCTTGTTTTCTGCATTTAAAGTGTAGAATTCCTCCAACTTTAGAGCATGAAATGCTCTAAGTAGGTAATCTGATTCTAAACAAGTTGCAAGTGAATTTAAATTGTCCTGTTCTGATTGCAATCAAAGCAATCTTCAATGTAAAAATCATTCTCTTTTATCCTACAGGGACAGGACATTGTTACAAACAAGTCAGAAATTAAAATATCTCTGTAGCTTGAGTAATATATCATTTACCAGCACTATCAGAATTACACTATTCCATTTCAATCACTTTAGTATTATATTATGTTCAGTTGATCACAAAAATTAGCCTTGGCCATGAACTAATATTTGATAACGGAATATTATTGTCTCCTTTTCTTGCTTCATCATCAATATCACTTACGCCAATGATCTGTCCACATAAGAGTATTTCTGGTTCCCGTCCTCTTATCTTTGTCCATCCATGCTCTACCTCATAATTTCACTGTCTTTTTGAAACATGAAAGTTCTGTGACAGAGATGTTATTCAAGGTACAGATATTTCAGAGAAGACTAGGGCAGTCTATTGCAAGGTATTTTATATTTATGGTCGATTTTGGTCACTTTCTGCAAAATGGTCACCAAAAAATGGCTTATATAATATATTTTATGGACGTTTGGAGAACACAAACAAGATTTTAAACATTTCGAATCTTAAAATGTAACAATAATTTGTATTAATGTCCGTATACATTAAAACGGGTTATATAAATCACTGCAAACGAAAAACACCGGTAACCTCCCCGTACACTCGCAAAACGTCAGAGTGTACGGGAATGTTACCGGAATTTCAAGAGTGTACGGGTGGGTTACCGGTTTTTTTATACATTACTTAAGCCGCATTTTCGTTTATCACGCTAAATTTGAAGCAAAAAAAATCTTCTGAGTGGTTGTTGGTTTCATGACTCACATTTATCAAATCACGAGTTGTAAACAGCAAGATCACCTGTTGGGTCTAGTTTTGGTTTCAATTCTAGGCTTGATCTATGATTTCATTTGGTGAGTGCGTTTTGGGCCTATTCATATTTTCAAAATAAGATGTTACCAGAAGTGACTGCACCAAAAAATAAGAACACAACATAATAATAATAAGTGGGGCTGAAAATTGGCGCAGTGTGTCTACGTGTTTGTTACTTATTCCTTTGTATCACATCACCTAATTCTTGTGTGGCATATTCGTATGATAAAACAGTTTTGTATATCTCGTATGGTACCATACTACAGCAATGGTGCTTGACCCAGACACAACTGTAGCAGTGCGCCCTCTCAGTGCTTTCACATCACACATGTGTATTTTTTTCAATTACATCACTGATACCTCACTGGCCCATGATGGGAACGGCCGAAACTCAGTCCACAGACTGAGTTATCCCTCCCGCCTTGCACCGCTGTGTTGCCAACAACAATTGGCAGCGGCGGGTATATTTTGTGGGCGAGTAATCACGATTTTGTCTTGTTTTACAATATAACACTCACCACACGGCCAATTTTTTTTCAATTAATTAGTTGCAGACCTGCTGGCGAAATTGCCGAAACTCAGTCCACAGACTGAGTTAGGCATTCCCATTTGCACCGCCCTGTTGCCAAGAACGATTGGCAGCAGCAGGTATATTTTGGGGGCGAGTTCTGATGAACTCACCATTTTTCACACTATAATACTCACCACACGTTCATTTTTTTCCAATTAATTAGTTACAGGTGTACTGGCAAAATCACCGAAACTCAGTCCACAGACTGAGTTAGGCATTCCGCCTTGCACCGCCCTGTTGCCAAGAACAATTGGCAGCGGCGGGTATATTTTGGGGGTGAGTTTTGATTAACTCACCATTTTTTGCACTATAATACTCACCACACGTCCATTTTTTTCCAATTAATTAGTTACAGGTGTACTGGCAAAATCGCCGAAACTCAGTCCACAGACTGAGTTTGGGATTCCGCCTTGCACCGCCGTGTTGCCAACAACAATTAGCAGCGGCGGGTATATTTTGGGGGTGAGTTTTCATGAACTCACCATTTTTTGCACTATAATACTCACCACATGTTAATTTTTTTTCAATTAATTAGTTACAGGTCTACTGGCAAAATCGCCGAAACTTGGTCCACAGATTGAGTAAGGCATTCCGCCTTAGACCGCCATGTTGCCAACAACAATTGGCAGCGGCCGGTATATTTTGGGGGTAAGATATTTAAAACTCTTCATGTTCTACACCACTATACTCACCACACGTCCATTTTTTTCCAATTAATTAGTTACAGGTCTACTGGCAAAATCGCCGAAACTTGGTCCACAGACTGAGTTAGGCATTCCGCCTTGGACCGCCGTGTTGCCAAGAACGATTGGCAGCGGCCGGTATATTTTGGGGGTGAGTTTTCATGAACTCATCTTTTTTCACACTATTGTACTCAACACATGCTAATTTTTTTCAATTAATTAGTTACAGGTCTACTGGCAAAATCGCCGAAACTCGGTCCACAGACTGAGTTAGGCATTCTGCCTTGGACCGCCGTGTTGCCAAGAACGATTGGCAGAGGCCGGAATATTTTGGGGGTGAGTTTTCATGAACTCATCTTTTTTCACACTATTGTACTCAACACATGCTAATTTTTTTTCAATTAAATAGTTACAGGTCTACTGGCAAAATTGCCGAAACTCAGTCCACAGACTGAGTTAGGCATTCCGCCTTGGACCGCCGTGTTGCCAAGAACGATTGGCAGAGGCCGGTATATTTTGGGGGTGAGTTTTCATGAACTCATCTTTTTCCACACTATTGTACTCAACACATGCTAATTTTTTTTCAATTAAATAGTTACAGGTCTACTGGCAAAATCACTGAAACTCGGTCCACAGACTGAGTTAGGCATTCCGCCATGGACCGCCATGTTGCCAAGAATGATTGGCAGCGGCCGGTATATTTTGGGGGTGAGTTTTCATGAACTCATCTTTTTTCGCCCTATTATACTCAACGCGTGTTAATTTTTTCTCAGTTAATTAGTTACAGGTCTATGGGCGAAATCGCCAAAACTCAGTCCACAGACTGAGTTAGGCATTCCGCCTTGCACCGCCGTGTTGCCAACAACGTTCGGCAGAGGCATGTAAATTTTTATGGTGAGTTATTGAAGTCAAACTATATTACGATTGTTTTCATTTCAGCTTAGTTTCAATTCAATAATTAATTTTCTCCTACCTTGGTGATAATATTGTCCACAGTATCGTTTTTCATCTTGGAGCAGCTTGGGGCTGAAATTTTGGCACCTGTGTCCTTTTGGTGGGCGATGAGTTGGGCGGGCCCCCAAAATATGTTAATGTAGTATGTTTAATTGTATTAGTGGAGATAAATTACACATACTCTATTATTGTAGTCCCACCTCACGGTAACCCTCCTGTAATGTTCTGGTAGCCCTCCTGTATGCTCCGGTAACCCTCCGGTACTCTCCGGTAGCCTTCCCGTAACCTTCCGGTTACCCTCCTGTACACTTCCGGTTACCCTCCTGTACACTTCCGGTATGCCACCGGTAAACATTTTTTTAGCTACTAAGTAATGCAGTTATAGCCACTAATTAGACTGATATCGATTCTAAGACTTACTGAGAAGTCTGTTTTCCTGTAAATTTGTACCAATTCCTATCGTACGTAGAAATAAATCCGAAAGCTCCTCTTGGTCTCAAATTTCCGGTAACCTCCCGGTAGACTCGGTAACCCTCCCGTACACTAGTTTACCGGAGGGTTACAGAAGTGTAACGGGAGGTTACCGGAAGATACCATTCGGGGCTCGGTAACCTCCCCGCACACTCGAGTGTACGGGGAGGTTACCGGTGTTTTTCGTTTGCAGTGATTGAAATTACTAGGTATACAGTATATCGATTTTTAGGAAACTTACTATTTTTAAATAAATCGACGAAATTAGATAGTATTATTTTATATTAATGGCTGGATATCAAAGCTATACATGTCTCTCGCGTAAAGACATTTCTACCTTGGGAAGACATCCTCGACGATGATGCTCAGGGCTCTATGCATAACCGACAGATGCGTCCACGTATGCGCGTTTAACGCGCTTCATCGTCACTTCAAGAAGGCGCACATGAGAGCGAGTTATGCGCTGTATCGCCTGGACGTTTTGGAGGCCCCGACAGTCAACAACGTGGAAGACAGTTCCGCGAACGATGAGGAAAACAGCGAGGAAGCGGAGGCGGTGGGGGACACGGAGAACAAGGGAGAGGAGGACGAAGAAGATGGAATGGGGGAGGAGAACGACGCTGGGGGGACAGTTGCGGTGATGGAAGAGGAGGGGGACGATAAAGAGGAAGAGAAGGCCACAGAGGCAGACACGCCAGGTGAATATGAGAGTGGTGAGGCCGTAGACTCCCAGGACGCGGACTGCGAGCCATTTGTGAAGGAAGACGGCCCCTCAGACGATGACACGACTGAGGAGATCCTAGAGAATGAGGGGGGACAGGACAATGGAGGAAAAACGAAACCAGGCGGAAAACAGAACAATCCTGCGCCAGTTCGGAAGAGCGCTCGCAAGCGCAGAGCCCCGACGAGGTACTAGAGGAAGGGATGGCGCACATTCGCATTTTATAAGTTGGTAATTGTTATAGAGCATTCAAGTGTTACAAACATAATCATGTTATATTTATAACTCGTTATGGTAATAACACGCAGATGTGGCGGCGGATTGCCATTTGCGTCATCATCGTTATATATATCGTCGTTATATATATACACAAAGAAGAGTGTGAACGATATATATATTATCACATGATACATATATAAAGAGCGTGGGGCATATTACACATCCCAACGTTATGTATATACAAACGTTACATATATAACATCGCATCAGTAACAACCACATTTCATGATTACTTTAGATTAATACTGCAGTGTTTTAGCATGATATGAAATATGTATCATGTTAGAGCAGGAATATAAACATAACATTCAATCGTCTTAGAGCCTGAATATAAACATTATAATCAAATCACGGTACGCATTTACGCAGAGGAACTTGTGTCCCAATTTCTGCGTTATCTTGGTTTACATATGACACAGACGGAACACCGCGGGCCAATAAGGAGAGGGGTATAACGGACACATGACAGTTGTGTTAAATATATACCAGCATCCACACGCATGTGACCGTTATGTACAGGACAGGCACCGGTCTGATCACATTTCACCAGTTCATTTTGCGGTCGATTTACGAAACAACCATGATGCAACCGAGGACGCAAGACAATGATGGGTAAGACAACTGTTTGTTGATGCAGTATACATCTTCACTATGCAGATCTCACTGAGATTTATGATTGCGCTGCAGATTCGCTAGGGAGGGACACAGGGACCAGGAATCTAACGAAGAAAAACGCACACAGTGGACAGAAAACATAGCGCCAAACAACAAGGCGGTTGTCAACCCTTACAGGAAGACGCCGAGGCCAGGAAGTGTAACACAGCCCGCAGCGGTGCGGAACCCTTACAAGAAGACGACGTTTACGAATGCGGCGTCCTTATTGAAGAATATGGGCCAAAACAAAACGGTAAGAACGTCCTGTTAAAGTAGTTATCAATATAACTATCCCGGTTCAACTAACAATGCCAATCTACGCCACGAAGACCACGCTTAACAGAAGCATTGACATCAGATCTTGGGCTCAAACGACTAAGGTGAGTACATCTGGCAGATTTCAGTTCTTTTATGCGTATTCGGTATATATATAACAGCATGAAAAATATAACTCATCGCTTGTACGTATCGACGTTATATACATAACCAGGGACGCTATGTAGGGCAGAATACTTGTGTGATGACTGACCATGGGAGGAATGCAGGAACGGCCAATGTGTTGGATGAAAGCATGGAAAGTTCTTAAACAATTGACGTTATGTATATGAAGACGGTATGTACATAACAGTATGCTAACATTAACTCCTCATATGTGCGTATCTTTGTTATGTATATAAACTTCGTGACTGTAAGGGATGGAACAGCTGGGAGGGGTGGCCGAGAGAGAACAGTGTAAGTCACTCTTGCAGTACTTCTTCATACCAATCATTTCTCTGACATCATCTTGATATGAATATAACATTGTTATATATATAAATACATAACAAAGGGGGTCATTAGAGAAACAGGGGATGACGCTAGGCTTAAAATCGAGCCATTGGTCTTGCCGACGCAGTTGGATAGTGAGAGTTCAGAGGACGAACACGAAGATGAAACAGAGGCTGACACAAAGCATATTTGTGATGAGAACGCGACCCAGTACGACAAAGACATTGACGAGGATGACGCTAAGCTCGCACCGGATGAAATATTAGTAGGGATTGAGAAAGCTGCGTATTTGGTAAGACATCTCCAGCGAACATGTTCCAACTTTTTTTCTTTGTGGTAGAAAACAGAACTCACTATTTGCTGATAATGTTCAAATAAACAAAGGTGAGCAGCAGTGCAGTTGGGAAAGCGGAGAAGGAAATTCAGGAGGTAATTTTTTGCAAAAGATATATTTATGACTACTTACAAATGTTACATTTATAACAAGATGTTTGAATCTTTTTTTGTGTGGAAAACAGAAAAAACCAATGAAATTAATAAGCTCGGAGAAATTCAACATCAACGAAGATTGGGTGGGTGAGCGTTGGCCGACTCGCCTATTTTATGGAAGGAGGGGAGAGCTTAGTCACCCGTACACTAGGATGAAAACACCTAATTTTAGACAAATGACAGGTTGGTACAGATGCAAATCATACCGCACCTTCGGATGCGATGCAAAGCTTAAGTTGACGTTAGTGGGGGGTCCCACTGGTGAATCGGAATGGACGCTAACTGGTCACCACACGCAAGTCTGTAAAAATAAAAATGGTATAGCGTCATCGACCGGTGCATCACTGGATGAAAATAAAGACAATTCGAAGATAGTGGACATATCAGAAAAGTTCAAAGATCGTTTGACAGAGTTAGCTGTGGAGAAAATTTGGCTCGCTCCTATGAAGATTTGGAGCATGGTACGCGAAGAGATTGTGGGGGAAGGAGGGGGTGGGGCAGTAACAATCCCCAATTCAGATGTGGTCAGTAAAGCCAGTTTTGTGAAAAAAAATTGTATACTTGTTATGGGTACATGAGCATTCTCTAACATTTTTCTGCCCATCTGTTTTGGCATTCCCCACAAATGTGAAATGGTCGAACACAGGTGAGTTTATGTCGTTTTAATGTAACATTGCTGGTATGAAAAGAAAATTTTGCTAGACGGTTTTAGTACCATTTCAGTGGAAAACCACAAATATCAATGAAACTTGCCGGGTGCTACTTATACACCAGTGATACCTATGATCTGGCTTAGAGTGTATGCACAGGCATAAAATAAGCGCGTGCAACCTAAGTTCTGTGGAACTGAGTTTCCTGCCATTTCTTTCCGTTACATCCATTCTTGGCAACACCGATGAAAATGGTGATTATGCGGGGAAAACTCGTGGTCCATATTACTTGAAATCTAGAAAGTTCAGGTTTTCAGCTATGCAAGTTACGGCTGTTAGATTGGATTGGTCAAGGAGATGTTCCTATTCAAGTAGGCCCAATATATATTGTATATGATTTTCCCGTCAAAGCTTTTTACCTTGGGAATTAGGTTGTATTGGCTTAAATAAATCATTCTTTTCAGAACAAAATCACACTGTGATATTGTCTAGCCATCATCCACTCTGTTTAGTCTGCACAGGAAGAGAAAAAATCACACCCCACCAGTGTCTGACAAAACACAGGAATAATGGTGGATTGGTGTTTTGCTCAGATGTTGAATGGGAGGATGATGTGGTGACATCTGCATGAAATATGGTGTGGAGGGGGTGTGATTTCTGGTGTGCAATTTATTTTCTATGTATGGTACAGCTTGCACTAAATCACACCCCTGAAGGCACATGCCATGCACTCTTATCTGAAAGGCATCAATTTTTTGCCTGCACACACACTCCTACTAGGGCAGGTATAGAAGCGTAAATAAACAATAAAACAACATGGTATACACACGGAATGTCGGTCGGTGACACAACTAGGTAAATTAACCCAATTTGGGTTAATCTACCCCATTAGTTATCGCTTGTTTTGAACTTGTAAACCAAGTTCTCTTACAAAAACAAATAAAGTCTTGTGTAGAATACCATTTCAAGAAGCTTTCCAGAATTGTTGTGCCAGAATGACCAAAGGGTGCGGAGTAATTACATTGCCCCACACCACCCTTCTGTTGGTTGGCATGAAAATTGCTCGCAATTTTTTCATCGCCAATATTGAGGGTACCCTCACAGTACCATTTCTACGTATTCCTACCGTAAACAAATATCACAACACCATCAACCACACCTCCTCCATGCCATCGACGCAAGAAGATTGTTTCTGTTTGCTTGCGGCCACTGTCGATCTGCCAAAATCATCAAGCTGTTTCCCAAACAGGACTGCTGTTTATGGTTTGGACGATTTGGTTGCGATCGGGACCCACAACACCTCCACAACACGGCCCCTTCCCGAAACAACTTTTTGCTGTTTTTTTTTCAGTCCAAATCAATCGTCGACAAATAATGAATGGTACTCTGTTGTTGACACGTTGTCATTGACATGTCCATGTTGTTGCTCCTTATAGAAGCATCATCATCAGCATATTATTCCTCATTGTTGATTGTTGCTTTACAAAAAGCATCCAACTTGACAATGAAAGCGACGCATCGTTCATCTTCAATCACATTTGTCAAATCACTCTCTTTCTGTGTCCATCGCTTTGTCAAAAAATGCAACTGTTAACCCTTTTTTGTTTTTGTCCTTGCGTTGTGGTTCCTTCCTCATCGACACGTCATTTTCACCACTTCTTCGACTCATCTTGATCCGCAAAAAAGGCACCATCTTTCAATACAATTGTTGCTTTCTTGATTGTTGAATCAAAGTGGACTAGCAACTCGCAATTGTCAACTGATTTTGACTTTCAAACTGTTCCTCAACAGTCTGATGACTCCTGGCAGCAATCAATGGTGCTCGTCAAATGGACGCAAGCAGCGTGGTTGAGCTGATCACCATTGCTCAATGAGCAGATTCCTGATAGCGACCCATGGATGAACTTTTATCCATCCTATAACACCACATCTCTGCCTCCATCAAACGTAACAATAAACCAATGAACAGAGACAGTGCTTTGGAATTTATCACTGTCAGGTCAGTACGCAACGTTACTGGTGTTGGATGGCTGTTCGGTTTAAAAATAGGCGGGTTGGGTGTGGATTGCTGTGTTTCCCATTTTAAGGAAACTTTCTGCCTGTCCTGTTTGGGTACTCTGTCCCTGCAACCCACATCCTTTTGGGAAGGATTGTGACACCATCTGCTGTGGTGAGATTGAAATCCTTGTTGGCTCCAAGGTGGTCAAAAGGAAGGAGTGCCTGCAAGAACTTCAAGGTGCTTAGCTATGGTCAAAAGGTAAGAATGGTGGATTGTTGCTTTCTTTGACAAAGTCAATGCACAATAGTGCTTGTTATGCTGTGCTTGATTTGGGGTATTTGTCTTGTCTGCTCTGATTGTCTTGTGAAGAGTCTTGCAGTTTCTTGTGGCGGTCGCACTGGTAAACATATTCCTCTGTATAAGGAATTTGTTGTGGAATGGAAATAAAAAAATTACTTCTTTGGCATTTAGGAGGAAACTGCCATTGGATCTGTCACTAATCCTGAGATTGGATAAGGATGAGTATTTGAGAAGGAGCAAGAGGTGCAGAGATGCAGTTTCTGATCATACAATATCGGCGACACCTCAACATGCAAAATTTTGGGTCGGCATGAAGTGGAATCTTACCAGAAAAAAGGTATACGAACAATACACATGTTCTGTTCCTCCTTCCACCTCCAAAATTTGCACCTACTGTGCCTGTTATCCCTCCCACTGGTTGTGTGCTTGTCATTGGGATGCGCACTTTGAAGAGATGTTAACTCAGTTGTTTAGGGGAGGGTAGTTTCACCTCTCTTCAGTTAGGTCTACTTGTGATTAGTATCCTATAATTTTACTAGGTGAACTACTTAACAAACATAGGGTCATTTTTACATGGTTGAATAGAGCTTAAAAAGATCTAAAACAATAATATGCCTAACAAGGTTTTGTTCTAGGTAGGACGGAAACTTCATGTAGAGGCATCGGCTCAAAGACAGGGTAGAATACCCTTTTGGTACATGTCACGGACCGATGTTTTGATCCCACTTGTAAGTAGCTCGTTTCAATCAGATGTTGAATTCCCCTTCAAAGCCCCAAGTGAGATCAACTTGGACAAAAGGCAAGAGTGCAGATCAGAAAACAAAATACTCCGATTCACGAGAGACATCACCGCGCGAAAGGAGCTTTTTTTTTTTTTTTATTGGCCATCAGCAGTTCAATGAAAATTAGTTTTGCATTCCCTTCACTGCGTCGTATGTCTCTCTAGTCATACATACTGTACATTGATTTTGTACGCTATGGTACAATACCTACCAAATGATCATGTTCTATGTCACCGCCACTTCCTTGACAAGATGCCGTTTCTTCTATGGTGTGCTAACTTTGGTCCCTTGAAGCTCTGTACATTTCAATGTAATATACTAAGAAGTGGACAGATGGCTGATAAGAGCCAAAGACGTGGTCCTCTGAAAGACGTAAACGGAGTATTTTACTCGTATAACCTACGACCAGAAAAAGCCTTTATGACCATGACCTACAAGCTTCGCCGTTGAATCTCCGCATCGATGGTATGTGGTCTCTACGTGGTATGACAAAAATAATTTGCATGCAGTACCTAGAGGTAATTTTTAACAAAAAATTATCACAGTGGGGCTTCATTATATAGGTGTATTATAACATCATTATCTCTCATAACGAAACATCATAAACACAAATATTGAGTTTAGTCGAAGAGCGAAGAAAACTACGAGACCACCAGCAGAATGGCCAAACTATTGCAAGCATCGAATTCTCAAACCGAAAGTTGGTCACAAGACAAAGCCATGACCAAAACTCAAGACAATTCATCTGCCAAATCAAAGAAAGTCGGTTTCTCCAAGTACTCAACCAAGCGAGTTTACGTCACTGACACACACTACGAGAACTGCAAGTCTTATTCATCGGCAGATCAAAAAACCTTTCGAAAAGTAGCTGCTCATGATGCGATTCGGATAAAACATCTCATCTCAAACCATCCTATCCCAACCGCCCTTGCTATCCATGAGCTCATGAAGCAAGGCCTACTAACTCGCGAAGACCTTATTGGTATCGAGCATTTGGTTAGCACGAATGCTGAGAAAGTAATGCACGAGCGACGATCTTACATGAATTTTGTTTTGGGCGTCCAAAAACAAATGCAAGAGAAAAATGACAACAAAGTCGATGCTGGACTGTTGGCTGTCGTTGCCATTGCTCAGAGCTCAAGAATGATAGAGAAGGCCAGACTTAAGGCTGCTCTTGCTTTGTGAGACAGTCATCATCGAAATTAGGTAGGAGTTATAGGAAGTAATTTAATCAGGCAAAGGTTTAGGTCTCACTTCCTTCAATCATTAACGAGTAGTACGATTTTGTTGTCTTCTTTGAGTAATGTAAACAGTTACGGTTAAGTGCAAGAATGTTGTATTTTCAAAACTGGTGGCCGGTCCGTCCATAATGACTCAATATCAACTTTTGAAGGATATGTCTCTTGACATTTGTTCAGTGGGAGAGCGTCTTCCACATGAAGTGTCTCGATTTTTAGCAGAGAAACAGCAGCACGAAACAGCCCCGAGAAGGTGTGTCCACCATCTACAGCATCATCGAGTTTGTTGAAACCAATATATACAGAACATTGGGGACAGACACAGGACTTATCAGAGAACCTGATCAAGGATTCATAAACGAAGAAGGGAGCAACCTTTGACTTTGAGTGCGAAAGCTTGCTGAAAAGGCCTATAAATGACACCAGTGGCTCGTATCGAAGACAAATAAAAGGAAGCTTAATCTAGACGTATTCTCCCCCTTTCATGTGTTACAACACTTGATAGCATGACCACTCCTTCTCACTCTAGTTTCAAATAAAAGACATCTCAACAAGCTTGTTCCTTGATCCATCTTGAGCCATTGTCGCTCTGACCGAAACAGTTCACAAATTCCTCATCACTTTTCATGGTACTTTGATAGGGCCCATTGGCAAATACAAACTCAAAAACTATCCAGGCATGAGGTACTTTCTGAAAATGCCTCGCAATCACGAATCGTTGCGGGGATGGATACAATATTGTAAAATTTCTCTTCCTCCGTCTCGACCCGATAAGCTATTGTTTCATTGCCTTCCACGACGACATTGAAGATGTCATTGCCCAAGTCATATTTCAGAAGACTGTCCAAATGAGTTTTGTTGGAGTCATCAACTGATAATTCCACCTGAGAATGAGCATTAGTGACGTAGAACAATAGAAAGATGGAAGCCAGTTCATCCATGGTAACATCAGGACCACAGCGAACGAGAATACGAGTCCATTGGGGAGAGGTGGACGATGTAAGCCCCACTGGCGGGACGAGCATCACTTTTGTCTGTCGATCCGATTGTGTTAACCGCTAGTGCAATATTTTCCCACATAGTGAGTCCCAAGTTAAACTCTTGCACGTGCTTTGCATTCTCCGCCAGGAAATAGGTTGGTGAAGAATCAACTTTTTGGAAACCTCTCATCTGGTCTTGGGCTTGAAAAACAGACGGTGGGATGGCATTGGTTACATCGAGCACAACCTTTCTCCGATATTCCTCCATTTCATCACTCTCTGGCAGATACGGCAATTCACTGCTCGCTTTTAAGTATGCGTCTCTGGCAGATGCTCTGAATACTCTGAACTGGCGCTCGCGGCAGGAGGAGACGTCCGGCGATACTTCTCCAAAACACTCCATCAAACGAACTGTTACGAAGCGCTTCGACGGGACTCGCCACTTGATTAATAATATTGTCAAGCATTGCCTCCACGTCTCGGACAGTGTGACTATCTTCGGCACGACGGCATGCCTCAAGGAAGTCGCAGATTGATGCGCGCATTCAATCGACGCAGAGACATGATATTACAAGCAGCCGCTGCAAGATTTTTTAGCAGCAATAGGAGCCTGCAAACTGGAAGAAGTCTTGTTTCTCTAAATAAAGATAACAGCGGAAGCCAGTTAGCGCTCACTCCATGCTAGCTTCGCTCACGTGGCGCGCACAAGCACAAAATTTGATATATTTTAAAAGGATGTATTGCCTTTTTTAAGAGAGCATTTAAAACATAGATAAGCCTTTGAGGCTAGAGAACCAGTTATACACTCACATCACGCGATTAAGTGCTGCCTTAGCACTCAAACTCACTTAAATATTGGTTTGAGAAGTTTTCGCAAAACAATATTCGAACCTTTTTTATCTCATTTTGACCAGACCTAAGTGGGAACCGAACATGTATTTAAATTGTGAGCGCCAGTATGTGTGCAAAAGAGTTGCAAAAAAAGTTGTGTGATGGGGCCGATTGACACAAATATTTGTGAGCTCACAACCATTAATTTTGTGTGGGACGTCTCCCAGTCGTAGGAAAAGATTGTGTGAAAAAAGTGTTGGGTCCGAAATTGAGGAAATTCGCGTAGAACATGGGGAATGGGTGAAACAGTAGTTTTGTGAGCACTAAAACTGCTCCTTAGTAACTCAAACCCATCATCAATATCATAGATGACGTCACTATTTTTTGCTAGCCATCATAGAAAACTCTATTATTTTCCCGCATCATGAAAAGAAATCTACATGCGAAAGTACTAGAAAACTAGCAATATTAATTTGATGAAGTCAAAATCATAGAACCATTTTATGATGTTGTCTAGTGCCAAATTCTGGCACCAAGACTGTGCATACACATCATAGAGGGGTACAATTCCCCATCAAAAGTTCAGCAGCACATCTGGCTGGGCCATTGTAACAGGAATCCCTCCATTTGTCGAGCAGTTTTGCAGCATCAACAAGCTGGAAGAGATTGCAATGAGCAGTACTTGAAGAGGCGGTAATTAACGCTATAGACAAAAAGTGAAGGCTGACGGTGGTATCAATTCTTCCATCCTCAATGAGAGGCTAAAGAAATTGCAAGACTTACTCATGAATCGGTTGGATGAAGTTGGTAACATAGGTGGCAGTCCTGTTGAACCCAAAGTTGCTGCGGCCGGTGATCATATTGGCATACTGCAGAGGAGAAACATTCTTTTCTACTGGGGTAAGTTTTGGTGTGTCCCAGAGTCTTTTGCATTTCTTACCAATGTTACTCGTTTGAATGGCTGGAGAATGTAGCTGAAGGGTAAGGCTGTTGTTGTCGTCAACATGACTTATATGATCAAGCCTTTCATGCGGCTCAAGGGTTCAGATTTGCCACAGAAGGAGTTGGCGAATGAGTTAGACACAAAGTGGAAGTCAATTTTTGGAAGATAGCTGAGGCTCCAGGATTGGTGATACCAACAGATGTCGATGAGGATTTTGTCCAGTTTTTTTTTTCATTTTGCAACAGACTATCTCAAGCAGACTGTGAGCTATATTTGGGCGTGCAAAAGATGAAGGGCAGCTCAGTAAGTATGCAAATGGGATGTGGTCAAGAAAGGTTGCTCGTAGTGAAATTATCAAGAATGGTACAGCAGAAGATAAAGCAAGGCTTCCTCCAAGTCCAGCTCATACGAAGGTGGATGGCAGTAATCATGGTGGGTTGAGTGTTCAAAGAAACGGAATTAGACAGGTGGCAAGAAGGGCAAGAGTAAACGGTCGGGAAATAGCGTAGGAGGTACTGGATGGTTTGGAGAGGGCTTTTGGTTATGTTGAAGTCTCTGAGTCAGGAGGTACATTAGATGGCCTTTGAGATGGCTGATGGGGCAGGGGTACAGTTCTGATGGTTTTTTTATGTCTAGGTGACTTTTTCCATCATGGTCTAAGGGACTGTAACTCAGGGTTCTGTGTGTTTGTTGTGTGGATTTTCAGTCTTTGTGGAATTTTGTGTTCATAAAGTATACTGATGATGATTAGACCTTTTTTTACTCCTGCATTACTATAAGTAGTTCATATAATAAACAAGTCGCAATCACAGGTTATAGAGTTTGTTGAGTTTTTCTAGAGTACACTTAGACCTTTTTCACATAATATGTGAACTATAGCTTGCAAGAGACATAATAATTACATCTTGTTATATCTTTTCACTATGATTAAAGCTAGACCTTTCTTGTCCTCAAGTCGCTTGAACATATAATATGTTGTTACGTGTACATACATGGGTACATATATGTATGATAATGTCGCTGTAATGAGGATTAGAGATAATATAACATACTAGGGTTTAGACTACGATACTCCCTACCTAGGTAGATAATTCTAAGCCTACTTAGGCCTAAAACCGATACTCGTGACCCCATCAAGGGAAGCTTCCTATTAAAATGACCACTCAATCCCCTTGAAGTTCTCGTCCCTTATGTTAACTCAAGTTTTCAAGTCATTTTGGTCGATTTCAGCAAGGTGGCAGCTCGAGTTGAGCCAGGTTCCAAGACGGACATGGGTTTTTATGTGGAATGAATAGTTGTAGGGTGAGGTTAAGTACAATACTTATCCCAACAGTATTGCAAGATAGAGAAATATTGCAGAAGGTTGATTCATAGGAAGAGGAGGATCGCGCGGTAGCAGTCTTTTTCTAATTCGCAACAGCCCAGATAATATGGGTATCCCAACAGTTTTGCAAGATAGAGAAATATTGCCGAAGGCTGATTTAGAGGAAGAGCAGGAGTCGCGTGCACCCAATATTAGGGAATATTGCCCAAGTGTGATTCAAAGGGTGAAGAGGAGTCGCGCGCTAGCAGTCTTTTTCAAATTAGCAACAGCCCAGATAATATGGGTGGTCATCGCTTAGCATAAATTGACAAGACTGGTCGCGGCCCAGCCCAAAGGACTAAGCATAAATTGACAAGACCGGTCGTGGCACAGCCCAAAGAACATGGGAATCGCGGAACAGCCCTTTTGACCAATATGGTCATGGATTAGTCTCATGATCGCTGTTTTAGTTAAACCATTGTTATTGAGAAAGGCCTAGTCAATCGCAATCAAGCCCTTCAATTTTTGGCCATGCGTTATGTTAAGTTTAGGTACTTTTTTAAAGGTAACCTCAGACTAAAAGATCGTGACTACCCATGCATGTCGAACACGAAAACAGCATTTTTTACAGGTAATGTTAAAGAGAAAACAACATGTTACCAGTAACGGCCAAAAGTGAAAAAAGTGTCTCACGACAGAATGTTTAGATATCTTTTTAAAGGTAACCTTAGACTAAAAGATCGTGACTACCCATGCATGTCAAACATGAAAGCAACATATTTACAGGTAAAGTGGTAATATTAATTATACTTTACCAATAATGGCAAAAAGTGAAAAAAGTGTCTCATATGGAGAAGGAGAAGAAATATTCTCAATTAATGATAAACTAAGATTTTTTCAAGAAAAAATCTTGACATCATTTGACAGCAAGGAGAATATTCGGACCTCCGGGTGGACGCAAGGGCCTGCAAGAGCCTAGAAGAGGGTACCGTATTGTTGTATGGTCCTGTGGTAAAATCGAATACCAGTTCAGTGGCTTTTTCAGGCTTTTTTCTGGGAGAAACATCTTGTAAGTATTATTTACGTAAGGCAGGTAAAATGACTGAGTTGAGGGAACTACAATATATCGGAGCATAAGCACAAATAAAGAAATAGTGTTGGTTGAGCGAAAGTGTAGGAAACTCCATCAACAAAATGAGTCCATCATTACCAGATGTGACATTCTAGTTAAATAGTGCATTCTCATGCATGCAGATCTGTCAACAAACCAAGAATTAATGTGCAAGATGTCAACAACTTAGTTTCACATGTCCTGGAGATGTCCTGGACGTGTCCTTGGACGTATCCCACATCCTTAATTTCTCCAGGACGCTGGTTTTTGTCAGTGTTGAGTCCCATGTCCGACCCTTGTCCTCAGAAGTTTTGACTCACATACATTACATAACAGTATCTAGGCACATGCCAAGGTATCTTAAATATTTTTGTACTGCAAGCCTTATGGATTGCACTTAAATGAATGCAATATGCATGCAACATCCACCACTCTTGGTATAGTTCATCTGAAAGTATGAAAAAGGACCCTTAAACAAAGGAAACACTCCATTTCCTCTCACATCCTGTCATGTCCTCTGTGTTTAAAATTGAATGTCCTGTGTCCTCGTTTGAAAACACTAAAAACACGAGATGTCCAGGACGTGTCCAGGACGTGTCCAGGACATGTCCTGGATGGTGTCTTTTTCAACAATTTTTGGACGCGGACGCAGCAGACATGTGAAACTAAGGTCAACAAGTATTGGGTGAAATGGATGGAAATAAAGGAGCATTGGTAAAGAAATTTAAAATGTGTAACACATTTTAAACAATAACAAGATTTAATCAAAATTGACATTATATTTCACATAATCTCTTGAAAATCATTTTACTGATGAAAATGGCATCACGTCACGAGTAGGAATCATATCTTTTCTATATACAGTTGAAAATATTGTTATATCTTGAATGTATCTTTTATAATTACATTATTTCTTAAAATCTAGTTAAAAATGGTTTTTCTTAAAGAAATAATCTCATTTCAAGGGCCACTACTATTTTCATGAAGTGAAATAGTCCTTAGAGGAACATGATGATCAATGTGAGAAAGATCATCCAACCTTAGTCCTCTGCCGCTACTCAACCAAACCATGGTGTGTATTTAGAGTGTTATCACAGAAGTAGACTTATTTAGCAAAAAAGTGATAATTGTGTGAGAATGACGCATGTCCCAGATCATTCCCTCTACACACCATTTTATATTGTTTAATCTTTCCTTGTCATAAAGTGTTTGATATTGCAACTTTCATTGCCTCTTGATTTTATTTTTATTTCCTTTTGGCAACTTGGTTGGCAGTGTCTCACAGAGGCACTCTCTATTGTATCATACCATACCATACCATCTTTTACCTAGAGCTAGTAGACCTCTAAAAAGAAGCAACAACATACACTTCATCGGTTGCATAATATGTACCTAGCTCCAAGGTATCATAGTACAATTGATCCACTTCAGCTCAAAGCATGTGAAGTGTCGCGAGTGCTCTGATCTGTTTTGGTATCATACCACTCGCTACCCATGCTACTAAAAAATCTCATTGGTTTCATTTCGTCAAAAATTGGCAACAATAGGCTTAAATATCTTGTGAAGAAAATGATTGCATATATTCAAGAAATATGCTATATTTGAGAAATAAATAGGCTATATTATTTGAGAAATAGGCCATATTTGAGAAATAGCCTATACTCGAGAAATAGCCTATATTCGAGAAATAGACTGTACTAGAAACTCGATAATAGGCTATTTCTAAAAAATCCAATTCCTTGAAAATAACAATCTCCTCTACGTAGGAATAGTAAACGTACGGGCGGATTTCGAAAATAGCTTATTTCTCAATTGTAGCCTATACCTCAAAAAAACTTATCGAATAAGCTATTTTTGAGAAATGGGCTATAATATATCGAGAAATAAACAGTGATCAAACAATAGGCAATTTTCGACAAATAAGCTTTTTTGGACCTTCAAAGTTAACATATTAATTCATTCAATGTAAGCTTTTTTTATAAGCAGGGTAGTTCTTTAGTTTGGTATTTACCACATCTTGTATTGTACCGTGATATGGTATGATACAATACTGTACATCTACTGCACCACACAAACAAATAATAATGGAAAGACAATCACACTACACACAATTACAACATCTCTCTACAACATCAGACATCATATTTAGGTATAGCATGACCTGAGGTCTACATTTTCCTCTCCAAACAAATAGGTTTAGGAATCATATGTATACATTATAGTGGTGCACACTTTAGAAATGCACGCTTGAACCTGCCCCCAGTTTTCCCCATTGTTGTGGCATAGCAAGATTCTTGGTACAATAACCCCATTCCCTATGAAGATTATATCAAAAAGTGATGTATTACTATTGGACAACAACCAAGACATCACCTACAACTGTCAACTTGAAAAAGACAAACCTGTCATGTGGATCACGAGTGGAAAAAAGATTGTATGGTGTCTACAAGTAGACTGTTGCTGGAGTCTCTACATAGATGTTTGAAAGACTTTTGATAGGAGTGTCAAGTGAATAGATATGTTAGACTCTTTGTGAGGGTCCTAGTCTAAGGCTGCTCAGTATGTACTAGGCTACAGTAGACACATGTTATCATCATTACAGAAAAAATGTACAAATTGTGGATGAATAAAAGTGTCACCTGTAGCTTGTTAATAAAATGCACGACTTTCTCTATTCAATATTTTGAATTAAATATCACGTCTATCTAAAATTTTGGTCAGCTACATATTCACACACCAAACTTTCTTTTCATAGCCTTTTTAGAGTGAGCATTATATTTACTTTAGCACTGTGTCTATTAAAAGATCTAACAACATATATACAGTCATTTTCAACAAAAATACAACATTTTCAATCAAGTCAATATTTTTCCTTCAAAGATTGAATGTTATTTTCAATTGATAGGGCTAATACTTATCAGCTAACAATAAATTTCCCAGTCAACCTTATTTTTTGTAAGGAAATAGAACATCACTTGTCTAAACTACATTATCATCTCATGAAAACTGGACTATCTATAGATATGAGTATTTTATCACACAAGAATACTTTTCCATGAAGACTATTTTTCTGACTTCCCTAAACTTCTATCCGATATTATGAGTTTTTGTTTGTAGGAAAGGTATTTATAATATGATGGAAGTTAGTGTTTTTAATATGGTGAAAAATTATCTGTATTATCGTTAAAGTTACCCTATTTACTTTAAGGTAGGCATATTGTACCCCTCCCACCTTTTTGCCTTCCTTTCTTGGCCATGCTGCCCACCCCTCCACCATGTGTGCAAGATGTGCAGTGACTTCCAACAGCATCAGAGGTTTCTCAGCAACAATCCAGGGTCACAGGGAGCGCTACATATAGGCATGTTACTGATGACAATGGGATACTACTCATGAGGGTTATAGTTCAGTTAGAGGGGGTAAATATTGGAAAAACAGAAATGTCAATAAAGTTAGCCCCTTGTGACTTATAATCCAGTAGTACTTATAATCCTCAATATACAGTATATTCTTCATCCATGAAACCATGAGCCCATTAAAGCATAAGGTGCACCACTAGAGCAACAAAGCGCACCATGACTGTACCAAAGTCTGCGGACAGTGCACCACAGCATACCAGACAGAAAACGAATTCCCATCACATCCTTCAAGATAATTTTCAGTAATGCACTTTTTGGTTGTGTGCTTCCCATTCTAGCTGTCAAACCCTCAATAGTCTTTCACCTACCTCCCCTGTCAGTCTCAATCCTGGCAGTTAGACACAGGCACCAGATTTTCAACTTCAACCAGCAGTGGCATATCACCTTTAACCTAGCACAGTTGTGTTGGACTGACTGCAATTAAACCAGCCTTGGAGACATACACCCATCATCAGAGCAAAATCTTAGATCTGACAAGGTGCACCATATATCTCAGTTCTCAGTTCATGAGAGCCTACTGATTGTAGGATATATTTTGCTGATTTGTTGACGTTTATGTTTTTCACCCAATAAAGAGATTCCATACATACCAGAACCATCACAAATCTGTTTCCTTTACCATAGCAACACATCCATATTCACAGCTCCTTGTAACTCCAGTTGGTTGCTGAGTTATGACAATTCACTCTGAAACTCGTGGCACATTACTTTACAAACAACACACATGGGGCATTAGAGGGGAATCAGCACCAAACCAAAAGAGAATTGGTGTGAGATACATTACCAATGCGTGCTTTGGTAAATAGGTTGGATACATATAATTTCTTCCATCTTAGCATCACTAGCTTTGCAAGGATTATGAGATACTTTTAGATGTTTCTTTTCACATTTTCTAGCATTATGAACTGACACACACCATTTCTCTTGTCACATCCCATGCCTCTCATATGATATTCACTCAGAGAGCTATGGATTTGTTACTTTCATTGCTTCCTTTTTCATTTGTAAATTCCTACCTTGAAATGAAAGTTACCTTTTCAATGCCTCCTTCAAAAGTTTCTCTGCCTTTATTCTTGTTGAAATTGTTGAAAGTTGTCAAAGGTTGTTGAAACTTGTAAAAATGTGTTGAGAGTCGATGGATTTCAACGAATTCATCAATGTTGACACCTCCAACTTGTCAAAAGTTGTTGACTCTTGTAGAAATGCGTCGAGAATAAATGGATTTCAACAAATAATGCAGGGATTCATTACCACTGATCACTTCAAGACAAATCTGTAGAAGGGCTATCACTTGCACTAGTGCCACTTCCTATCACACAAGGGTGAATCTTTTGATGGGTCTTGTACACAATGCCATGTACGTCACATTTGCTGAATCTGTTGGGCAAGAAGACCAGACAACATTGTCCTTGTCAAATTGAGCCAACTTGTGTGAAACAACATTGTCAAAATTTGTCAAATTTTTAAATTCATTCAAATTCATTTAAATTTGGCCAAATTTGTGGAAATTCATTATTTTTTCCACCATTTAAGTTTGTTAGAATTCATTGACATTTGTTGAAATATTTTGAAATATATGAAATATATTGAAAAATCAAGATTTGTCATAATTTTTGAAAGCTCACAAACCTAACAAAATTACATGGAATCTTGAAAAGTTTCCAACATGGCCACTTGCCAAATTTGTCAAAACCGGTTGACTTATGTTGAAGCATGTCAAACTTTGTGAAAAAGGTTGAAACTTTAGTTTTGAAACATCAAAATGAAGTATGCCAGATGTTGTGGAAGGTTGTCATATCTTCTTTTACTTGTCAAAATTCTGGTGCAACAACTTGTTGAGTGATTAGACAAGCCATCTGTGTGATCATGCATGTGATGTGAAAAATCAAATACTCCATATGGTATGCTGTTGTAAGGTAATTGTATGGGAAGACTCAGAGTGCCTGAAAAGTCATTGGCCGGGGATTCTATATATGTGAGCAGAGAGGTAGTCAATTTCTAGTTCCACTTTATTGCAGGCAGACATGGAAGGGACATGGTCAGTGCCCATATATAATCAGGCAGCACCTGCATATACACGGACAGATTGTGACTATTGTATAAGTACTCTTAAGTGACTGTTTTTTTACAGTTTTCAGACAGAATAAGGGTTCAACTTTCCATGCCAGCCTATGTAAGGGCTGAAAATTACGCCTGTACATTAACTGACATTGCCTGTCTATAAATGGAGAGGCTGCAACCAGATGCCCATGTATACATGGACATGCCCACAATTATATGTTGTATAAAGGCAGTGCCTCTATATAGATGGGTATACTTGAAAATTAGGTACCAACATACACACAGTTACATCAAATACCAACAAAGGCTCCAGGTGGAGAGATGTTGGGAGTACCAACATACACACAGTTACATCAAATACCAACAAAGGCTCCAGGTGGAGAGATGTTGGGAACCACTGAGAAATGTGACATGCTCCCAATTAAAGGAGCCACCTTTCCCAGTATACATGGGGAGCATTGGAACTGTTAGTAGAGAAATCTCACTTTATTAAAATGTTGTCTCCTCAACACTTTGAAATAAAAAAGTCATGTAAGACAATTGTTCGAAGGATGAGAAGCCTCCGAGGAAGAGAATGCAATGTCGGTCCAACAGGAGGAAGCTCTTGCAGTCTATAACCCCTATGACATCCAAATACAAGGTGACACCCACAGCAGGTTTGGAAGAATACATTTACGAGTTGCACATGACAAAAAATGCTGCCCAGTTCTCTGAAATGACAACTTTTCAATGCATCCAACAAACTTCAAATCAGGGGCTAATATTGAAGTGGCCCTTAGGCAACTTGGCAACTTCAAGAGCTAACAATCACTTGCCCATGGCACAGACTATGGTCACAAGTGCAGCTGGGATTGACTCCTTTGAGTGTAGTTAATGAGCTCATCATTAGTGGAAGTTTGACACCAAATACAAGCAAACAGACATTCATTGAATATAACTAGAACGCATATGCAATGCTCAATGAAGCATTGCACCCCCAATCCCAAGGCACCCCAGAAAGGGATTGATAACTGAACAAACCTCAAGACCACCCAGAACAGCATTCATCTTTTGAAGAAGATCAAGAGTTTGTGCTGTAAAATTTTCAAACAAAGAAGAGACCATGGCCATTATTGCAGTTGATAAAGCCATTGTGTGTTACATACAAGAGACACATGAATCAAGCTCAGAATGCTTTTGAGAGATTCAACACTCTCGTTGATGCTGCAATCAACTGCAGAAGGAGCACAAGAACTGTAGCCGTGATTGCTCATTCAAGAGTGGGAGATTGGTGTAGAATGCGATAGCTGCAATCCCTTGTGGTACTTCCATTGTTCAGCTGCAGCTTCTGTGTGCCAACACTCTGGTAGATAGTCGCTTCTGATGTCTTGATGATGGCATATTGAATGAAGTTTAGTTCAAATCATTTTCTTTGTTGCCATTGGTAGGTAGCTTGGAGAATTAGCTGTACCTCTTCAATGTTCCAGATCATTATTTCTACAGAAAAGTGTAGTCTATGGGTTCATTCAAATGGAGAAGATAGTGCGTCAGTCCTGCATAGCTTGGTTAGCTGTACAATTGACAAACATGTGTGGCGTTTTCTGGCGATCCATAATCTGCAAATACTGATGTGGTGGCCATTTTGAGAGAATGGCATGTCAAGCACTTGTTCAAAGAAGACTCAAATTGGGGTTGAAATGCCGCAGAAGTTATCTCATCCTTGGCGTGCAGAGTCTTTAATTGGTTGTGTCCAAGGGTTGGTTGGTTTCAATGACGGTGGTCTAGGGTAAAATGAAGTGCTCACAAATATTGGATGGGTTGTCACTGGGGTTGCAGAGATCAGATAGATATTGCAATGAGGCATCATATGTCCCACTTGGCCTACATTGGGGTAGTCAGGGTCAGGAACTCATTTTTGAGGAGTGCATCATTAAGACATATAAAGAACATACAGGGAAAGTTGAAAGTGGGATAGCCTTTCATTGTGATCTGATGGGGGGGGGCGGAATGCCATGATTGTATCTGTGGTGAATCATGATGTCTGATCTGGTAGGCCAAAGACGAGTTTGATATGGCATCGCCCAAAATCAGAGCATTCACAAATATTGAAGATGCTAGACTTGGCTAGTAATTCTTTGTATTTCATGTTTGCAGACTCAGAAAAAAGTTTAACTTTCAAAAATAAGTTAGCAACTTTGCCTTTGGCAAAAGTTACATAAGTTAAAGTTAGCCATTTTGCCTTTGGTAAAAGTTAGGTACGTTAGAGTTAGCTATTTTGCCGAATTAGCCATTTTGCCTTCAGCAAAAGTTACGTAAGTTAGAGTTAGCCATTTTTACTTCAGCAAAAGTTAGGTAAGTTGGTGTTTGTCACTTTGCCTTCGGCAAAAGTCAGGTAAGTTGGAGGTAGCCACTTTGCATTTGGTGAAAGTTAGAAAGTTAGAGTTAGCCACTTTGCCTTGGGATAAAGTAAGGTAAGTAAGAATTAGCTATTTTGCTTGGAGCTAAAGCTTAGTGCTTTAGAATAATTAATTTTTAATCTTCATCAATCAAGATGACCTCTTCTTTGGTTTGTCTTTCTTCATTAACTAGATCATCAAGTATCAACTCTGAAGGCATTTGAATCCCAAGAGATTCAGCCTCACCAAGTTCCAGCACTTACGAGCATCCTCTGTATTTTCCGACTTCCATGCACCACCCTTAGATTGCTGAAGATATTCCTTTGCCACCAATTCTGGGTCAATATAAACAGTCCGAAGAATATAAGCCAACATTGCAAGGCATTCACAATTCGTTACACCTGAAAGGGATCTCCTTGGAGAGGAGATGTATCCAGAGAGTCCACAGAAATGCTCGCATCCCACCTCAACCACTCACTGTGATGCATTTTGCTGTACAACAATTCAAAGAGCAGGGAGCTATCTCTTATAATTATCAAAGAATGACAACAGATCCATCCGGCCAGTTTGTTTGTCAATATAGTTCTTCAGATTTTTGCCAGATGGTTAATCTTTCCCGGCTTCACCAGTACAACCAACCCAGATTTTATTCTCTCTTTGACAAGGACCTGGGTCTTTGGTGACATGACAATGCTGGGTCAATATTTAAGACTGGGGCTATAAAAACCAGGATCCCTAGCTTTATGTCTCTAAGATACTTGAACGGACAGACCGTCCTTTTTTCGACGCACGTTTCGAGATATTTGAGATAAACCTTCCGCGACACAACAATACAATACATAGAGTACAATAGCTGTACCGTCACACACAAACGAGGTGCGTTAACTTGTTATCGGCTTTTTTCGGGCTACTTATGGTACAACAATAGAAGTATGATACAAAAAGAGACGTTGAGAATAAGTGGCGACACAAGAGAAAGTATGGTTGTCTCTTCAACGGATGAAACATTAAACTAAGGATGATACAGCCTATTTAGAGACAAGACAACAGTTCGCTTGATGTCCACATCTTAAAAACCGCATGTTGGTTCGCCACAGGCCATTTTTTGTCCGTTTTTCTTATCGCCATTTTAGGGGTCCGGGTTTTTATAGCCCCAGTCTTATTTCTTCTCATTATTGAGTGTTACCTGATGTCTTCTGAGGCACTGGGAGTTGGGGGAATGTCAAATGTGAGAAGGCTGTGGTGGCAGATACAAAGATTGATAACTGCGAGTTTTGCAGTAAAAAACGACATTGAGTCTGATAGTCTTTTTAAACTGTATTTTGGATTGCGCTGACTTACCTACAGCAAGCACTGTGTTCCCCAAAGTCATCAAGCCATGAACTCATGTTGGTGCAGGGTGCTTTAATCTGGAAATCCACCGAGATGGAAATCCCATGGTTGGGCAATCTGCAAGATCTGGAGAGATTATTTGTGCAATACCAAAGCATGGCAGATGGTGTCGGCAACTTTTGACAGCCACACACATGCAACACAGACTTTGGCCAGGCTAATATGGGTATTTACTGGAATTTAATAAAACATTGGGTGGGTACGTTAAAGTTACTGGAATTAATATCATAAAAGATGTAGAGTTAGAGTCATTTTGCCTCCAAAAATAGGCAAGTTAGAGTTAGCTATTTTGCCTTGGGTTAAAGTAAGGTAAGTTAGAGTTGGCCATTTTGCCTTTGGCGAAAGTTAGGTAACTTAGAGTTAGCCATTTTGCTTTCAGCAAAAGGTAGAAAAGTCAGAGTTAACCATTTTGCCATTGGCAAAAGTTAGGAAAGTCAGAGTTAGAGAAGAATTGCCTATCTTTGCCTTAACTGTAAAAGTTTGTGTAACTTTTTCCTAAGTCTGCATGTTTGCATAAATTATGAGCAGTTCATGGTCATAATTTTTGCAAGAGATGATGGGATATAGATGACTGTCATTGCCTCCAAGTGATGACTAGGCCACACGTGCTTGTGGGCGGAACCAAAGAATCATGGTAGGGGGCGTGCCTGCTTTCCGATATTGAAGTGTAGATTTTGTTGGTGTGATCATCAAGTGTTTGTAACAATCTGCATCATCATGGGTGTTTTATTAACCTCAAATTTGGTTATAAATGCATCTACTTAATAGAAATATTATGAGGACAACATGCAAACCATAAAACATATACATCATATCTTGACCATTAAAGAGCAAACACATAAAAGGGCAACAAATCCTCTAGTATATGATCATTACAAATGTTTTGTATCATTAGTTTGGCTGGTATAGTCTTGAAGTACCTTTAGTTATACGAGCCTACAGCATCATGAGTTATTGTTGTGGACAAATGTCATAAGTAGTAGGTATGTTCATAAATAGTGATACTATGGAAAAGAGCATATGAGAACAAGCTACACATAACACTTATACACCTCAATAACAGCAGCAAAAGGCTTAGTCGATAAATGTGTACATACATACTTGATGGTTACATCATTCTTGTCTAGTTTTGCAGGTTTGTGATGACTTCATTCTGCATTACCATCACCAACCATTCATACCCCCCATTGCCAGCAGCAGCTGTACCACCAAATGCCTTAGCCATCTAACAACTCCCGTCCTCTGTCTTTACCAGTAATATTCACCCCATTGAAATTTCATCAAATGATAATTTCCAGCCCATCATCATTCTCTCTCTCCTTGTTTGTAAACTGTCCTCCTATTTTTATAACTTCCTTGAACATTTCTGTGGAGGCTCTTAGATTCTTGACAGCATACTGCCATATTTTTTTTAACAAACATGCAATCAATGGGAGCCCAACAGATGATAAATGGTAGCTATGTGGAACAGTCATGACATGGCATGTCAGCTAGGGGGTACCAAAGACATTTCTTCCTGACATGTCTCGTGGCACAAAAGACATGTCTCTGAATGTCACCACACCACATCATGGAGAAATTACTTGAGCGAGGTTTGCGAACACAATATATCAAGACATCATGACATGTCAAGACATTATTGCAACACATCTTCAACATTAACATTATGTCATGTCTTCACTCGCATCAGATGTTCATAGACATGGGACGTGTCGTGACAAATCAGTGACAATGTTGTGTCACGGTGACACGTCAAGGACATCATGGCGACATTCTCCACATAGTATGGTAGAAACTTCAACATGAATAGACTTTAATTTTTTAGGACTGATACATGAAACCAACACATGCTCTATAACAGAAAGGAGCATCACTTGAAAACAAACAAGTCTTGTCTTGGATCCTTCATTCCATATTAGGTCAACTGATTGTGCAGTGTTGTTATGATTGTCATCATCTTGCAGTATGGTGGCCATACTATGCACCGCTAGGTTGTAAATTCCTACAAAATTCTGGCGGAATTCCATGTTACTCTGGAATATTTGGCAATTTTGACAGTAACGTGATTACTGTGGCAGCAAGATTACTATGTAAGAAATACTTAAGTACTTCTTATGATACTTAAGGAGTGAGATGCCGTGACGTTGCAACATAAGGCTCATTTTGACAAAATTTACAGTAATATTACAGGAACCTACCGTAAGTACTTCAGGAATTCTGGTTTTATTACTCCTTACTGTTTTTTAGACGTAACCAAAATCAGAATTGACAACCTAGTTTCACTGTACTTTATCAGAGAGCAAGTTTTGCTCCTAAAAATGTTCCTTACCAACTGTGCTCTCAGGCAAGCCATGATGCCACCCCTAGAAACAATGCCACCCCTGGCAACAATAACAATGTCACCCACAAATAATGTTGCTACACACTTCAACCATGACTACAATTCATCCTCCTAATGACAAAATTGCCAGAAATGATGTCACCCTTTGCTACTCACAACAGATGATGAGACCGTTCCCAAAGGATCATGACACCCCAAAACAACATAGCCACAAAATGATGATATCATCAGCTAGTGTCAATGCTACATCACAATAAAGCATTCATCCCAAAGAACACCACCACTAGTATGGCTTGTAATACACCTAAATGATGACAGCAGTAAACCTGCATCATGCTGCTACCCTATAAGATGTCTTGTCATAATACCATGAGAATGTCCATTACTGTCATCACAGAAAGCAGCATGAGCAATAACATCTTTACAGATGCTTGTATTCATTCTACATCTTCACATATGCTTTCTTGTACCCCACTGCTACAAACTTGACACCCTTGTTGTCATTTATTGAAGTTGATGCTGTTACTGCAGAAACCAAGATGTTTTGTTGATTCTACAGAGTCGTATGGAACAAATATCAAGATGTTGTAAAAATCTAAGGTGTGTGGGAAACTGAACCAAATTTTTTACCTCCTTCTCCTCCTTCACCTCCTCCTCCCGTAACATGTGCTTCCACGGCATACACACAAACACAGTTACCTGTAAATAATTAATTTTTTGGGTCGACATATATGGGTAGTCATAATGTTTTGATGTCTGCTTACATTTAAAATTATATCTTATTTTCAAAGTGTGGGCCTTACACGCATCCACTACCCTAACTACTTAGAAAAGCGCCTGATTTTAAACCTCATACTTCCTCTTTTTCAAAGATATTTCTTCTGTGTGGCTCACTTCAAAAAATCTTGCATTGGCTGCTAGTAATATTATATATGTTGGGTACCAAATTGGCACAAGCCCGTGCGAACTGGGCGCGATTTTTCGCCCGTGCGGAACTGGGACCTCGACAGCCCCGTTTGGGCACCGTGCCGCACGGGCGTTTTTGATTTTTCGCGCCCGTGCCGGAACTGGGCGTCCCGTGCCGGAACTGGACTTTTTCATGAAACCCCGATTGGTACTGGCCCGTCTTGGCACCAGTGCCTAATTGGGGCACCCCAATCGACACTAGTGCCATTTTGGGGCGCCCCATTTCGGCACTGAAGAGGGTACTTAAGTATGTAGTTTGAAATTCGACAGTGTTTTAGCACTGTCAGTCCAGTGCCAATTTGGGACATCCCAAATTGGCACTAATGTAGTAACATGATTTTTTCCTTATGACACCACAATAGTATTCTTTATTATTAGAAAACAGTCACTAGAAAACAATTAATTCACTAATCAAGATATTAACCACTGCTGTTTATTCCTTGTTCACACAGTTCTTGTTGATGCCCCGTGACATTTTGAATTACATAGAAGGCCAGCTTTAAAACAGGCACACCTTGCAGTACGACAAGTCCCTGCCTTGCAACCACACCCACGATGCTTCCCTTGCCCACCTACCATTGAAACAGATGCAGCTGCTTTCCTCTCCTTAATTCTTGGCAAGCCAGTCCATTCATCTAGAACACTGTCCAAACCCAGAAGTTTTGTGTTCGATGCAACAGAGGTCATGTAGCTGGGATGGTAAAGGGTGTCTAAGACGCCCGCTTTACAAGCCAATCGATATTTGGCACAAGAACTGTCTTTTGATTGTACTACTTCCACCACCACCAACGTCAATGTCTTCCCATCAGCCTTTGTTGTGTCAACATCGTGGAGTGGCACCTGGACAATGCTCCCCACAGCAAAATGCAATTCTTTATCAGATAAAGCATTCCTCTTCATGCTCCTGCCTTGATGAGAGAGTGACTGAAAAGCAGCATTGCGGAGAGTCTTGCGTCGTGGAGATTCATGGAGTTCGTTCTCTCTGACCTCCAACTCTACCTTTCGCTTTTGTCAGCCACCAGAGCAGCGTTGAAATCCTGGACCGTTGGTGCACGAAACCATTGACCCCATTTTTCAATGACACCCTTCTCACCCCTGTGAAGAACAATTTCCAGGACACTGCCACCATACTCATCCAGCAATTCCCACATTTGTTTCCGCACCCTCCTCAGAATTACTCGTCTCCATGGATCTGCCAATGTCATTTCCCTGTCCATAACTGCAAAGCAACTGCGGACGTGTGCCTTCTCCAGAGTGTCAGCATTCGTTGGCTCTGTCATCTGTATGAGTAGCGATATCCATGGGTGGCCAACATCACCTTTGTATTTTGACATTTCATCAAGATTGCCTGGCACGAATACTTCTTCACCAGGTATGCCTTCCATTTCCTTGGGTGGGCTCTTCTGATTCCCCACAGCTAACATTTCCTCTGGTGGACTTTTTAGATTCCCCACAGATGTCATTTCCTTGGGTGGACTCTTGAGATTCTCCACAGCTGAACCATCTGTCAGCAATTGGTGACCAGCCGTTGGCTTGAGAATGGGGAAACCACCTGTCATCATGAGCCTTTCCCTCATTTGCAAATTGACACCAGAAGGAACACTAAGAAAACAAACGCCGCACTGGAAACCCAAACCTTTCCATCCAAAGTAACTCCCATGAGGTGTTTTCACTCTCACCTTCTTAAGGAACTGAGCCACCAATTCGTCAGTCCGATCAACAATGTACCCTTGTCTGGTAAATGCCTTTTAGACATCTGAGAGATATCTGGTGGTCCAGAAGCTGTCACCATCTGATTTTGAGCAGAATTATTGTCAGAGGTCTCTTTTTGTGTTGTTGATTTGTTGGCAGTTGTGGAAGTTGTATTTGTTTTCCTGACAGACAGAGATAGAGTTGCCTCTTCCAATGGTACGTCCGGCTCCAATCCCAAACACCGATTCACATCCATCTCTGTTGCCAAACCTGCAAGCATTTCAGGTGCAATTGGCAAATGGAGATTCCCACCTGTGGGTGCTGCCCAAACATGAGATGGTACGGTGTCCTATTTCCTATCCCTCGATGGATTTGTGTGTTGCACCTCCACTGGATGAAGGGTAATGACTGTGCCCAGTGTTTCGACTTGTTCTCGTGCATCCAATTGCTAATTTTCTCTTCCACCGTCCTATTCCTTCTCTCTATTCCACCATTGGACTCAGAGTGACGGGGTTTCCCTGTCACCAACACTGTCCCCGGCCATAATCTTTTGATCTCAGAGATAACGCCAGTGCAGAACTACAAAATGTTAACGTCACTGTGATCAAAAGTGATAATAAACATGACACACAAAAACATACCTCTTCATCCAATACCACACGACGAGATTTAGAAGCTCCATGACAGAACTCTTTGCCGTTATCCGCTTGAAGAATGGAAGGAGGTCCAAAGATGCAAAAGATCTGGATGAGTTTGATAGCAACAGCCCGGTGTGTTCTGGATGTCAAAGGCGCAATTGGCAGAACTTTATGCCGTGGTCTTGATAATCCAACACATATTGGAAGGGACCATCGGGCATACTCTGGTAGTCGATGAGGTCGATTTGTGCTCGAACATTCATACCTCGAGTGAGCAACGGCTGGTGTCCTGCTTTTGCCTTCTTGCGAGGACGTGACCTGATGCACACTGGGCAAAACCTAGGAAACATCTCACAGGCCCAGCGAGGGATGCTCTTCCCATACTTTGCTGTTACCCTCTTGAATAGAGTCTTCGCCTTGGGATGGTCATTACCAGCATCCAGTTCATGGATCTGTCTGAGAACATCAAATATCCGACCGTAACTGACAACCTTTTTGCAAGAATCCAAAGCCTCTCCATTTTCTTGTTTGAAGATGAGTATGTGGCTTGTATCGACGGTGAGGATGTCGTACTTCTTTTCCCATTTGTACCCCACTTTGTTGGGGATCTTTCTTAATAATTTGAGGCATTCTTGTTCCTCCGCACCTTGTAAGGACAGCATCAGTGAAAATATCTCCTCGAAAACATTATCACAGATGATGTGTGCATGGCTGTTGTTATTTTGGACTGTTCATAGATCCAATGCTTTGTAGAACTCTTCTTTTCTAGCAGACAAAGAGTCAGAATCTTCAGTGCCGCCTTCTTCACCTTCTACATTGGTGGAGAGTTCATCGTGTGGGAAAATGTCATCATAGTCGTCCAAATCAAACTCTTGGGAGAACTCCTCCAACTCATTCCCTTGAGATTCGACTGGTATCTCATCCTCTTCTTCATCTTTAAGAGGCTCTTCTTCTGATGGTGCTGGACTCTGTGAGAGAGAATACGAAGAGTCATCAGAACTATCCCTTGATGGTTTTCTGGATGGTTTTTCCTCTTTCGTTTGAGACCACGAGACATGCGCCTGCGTGTGGCCATGGTGCAACTGCGATGATTCTGTGGAGTAATGTAATTTCGCGATGTGGGAAAACCTACATCGAATTGTGATGGTTCACGAGTGCGAGCAGCAGTAGAAATCGCGAGAGCACGATCTGTACCACTAATGGGAGAGTGAGTGTGTTGCGCTGACCAAAAATGCGGCGAAATAATGCAATTACTGCGTAGTGCGTTGAATTGCAGTTCGTGTGGGGTGTTGGATGATGTGCAAGATGCACGTGATAGCGATGCGGTGGACGCGAAAGATCCACTTGATGGCCACATGATGGCCGGAAGCGGAAGCGAGCAGATGGCCTATCTACTTAGGTCAAACATCATGTCAGAATTTTCGGTGTTCCGGTACCCCTATCACCCTACTTCAACTGATTATGCGCCCCAAATCGTCACTTGATTGGTGTTTTTTGGCCCAGTGCCCAAACGGGCTGTCGAGGTCCCAGTTCCGCACGGGCGAAAAATCGCGCCCAGTTCCGGCACGGGGCTTGTGCCAATTTGGTACCCAACATATATATTTTTCAGGAAATTTTGCAATACCATTGTTCTCGGTTTGGGTTGCAACATGAAGAGTTTAATCCCTGATTAATCCCTGTTTGCTGGTTTCACTAAAATTACGAAATCCACTTCAAGTCCCTAATCAACATTATTTGGACATGCTATAAGGGAATATTGCAGAGAAGGTCTAAAAATAAGACGATTCACGAGTGACTTCACCGTACGAAATGACTTGATATTATCGTTGTGTCTCTTATCAGTGCGAGCTCGGAAAACATTGAAATTACACCCTCTCTTCATTGGCCTCTAAAGAGAGGGTCACATGGTCAACGCCTGCATTACGCTCATCATATTAAAGGGGTGTAGGTGCTCCAATCAACTGACACTTAGAAGCAGCCAGATGGCGTCAAACGGGATTAGGTATTGTATTGTACTTGAGCATGCACAATTTACCCCCACAACGTGTCAAATGACGTGATGACGGAGAATTCAAATTGGGAATGCCTCAGACGGAGTATTTTACTCGTATAACCTACGACCAGAAATATCCCTCACCCGACGAAAACATCATCATGAAAGCCTCTATATGAAAGCATCGCCTTTGTCCACATCCGGTGTCTGCTGTCAAGACAATTTTTATGTACTGTACCATCTAAATACAATCACCAGCAATCTCTCTATTGCACACAACGTCTCGAGAGAGGAACAGCATCATACGCAGAAATCTTGAATTAAGTTGAGGTGCCAAGAAAACTACGAGACCACCAGCAGAATGGCCAAACTTTTGCAAGGATCAAATTCCCAAGGATTTTCTCCAACCACAAATTGGTCACACAACGAATATAATATGGCAAACACTCAAGACACCTCGTCTGCCATATCAAAGAAAGTCAGTTTCTCCAAGTACTCAACCAAGCGAGTTTACGTAACTGACACGCACTACGAGAACTGCAAGTCTTATTCATCGGCTGATCAAAAGACCTTTCGAAAAGTAGCTACCCATGATGCGATCCGGATAAAACATCTCCTCTCAAACCATCCTCTCCCAACTGCTCTTGCGATCCACGAGCTCATGAGGCAAGGCCTACTAACTCGCGAAGACCTTATTGGTATCGAGCATTTGGTTAGCACGAATGTCGGGAAAGTTACGTATGAGCGACGATCTTACATTAATTTTGTTTTGGGTGTCCAGAAACAAATGCGAGAGATAAATGAAAACAAAGTCAATGCTGAAATGTTGGCCGCCGCTGCAGTTGCTAAGAGCTCCAGAATGATAGAGAAGGCCAGACTTCGAGCTTCTCTTGCTTTGTGAGACAGTCATTCATCGAAATTAGGTAGGAGTTATAGGAAATAATTTAGTCAGGCAAAGGTTTAGGTCTCACTTCCTTCAATCATTAACGAGTAGTACGATTTTGTTGTCTTCTTTGAGTAATGTAAACAGTTATGGCTAAATGCAGGAATGTCCATTTTCAAAACCTGGTGGCCGGTCCGCCCATTATGACTTAAAATCAACATTTTGAAGGATATGTCTCTTAACATTTGTTCAGTGGCAGAGCATCTTCCAGAGTCTTGATTATTAGCAAAAAAATAGCAGTGCCGAAAAAACAACCGCGCGAAGGCGTATCGACCTTTACAGCATCGTCGAGTTTGTTGAAATCAATATATGCAGAACATTGGGAGCAGACACCCGACTTATCAGAGAACCTGATGAAGGATTCATAATCGACGAGGGAGCAACCTTTGACTCTGAGTGCGAAAGCTTGCTGAAAGGCCTATAAATGACACCAGTGGTTCGTATCGAAGACGAATAAAAGGGAGCTTAGTCTAGACGTATTCTCCCCCTGTCATGTGTTACGACACTTGATAGCATGACCACTCCTTCTCACTCTAGTTTCAAGTAAAAGACATCTCAACAATCTTGTTCATTGCGCCATCTTGAGCTCCTTGTCACTCTGACTGAAATAATTGACAAATTCCTCATCATTCTTCAGATACTTTGATAGGACCCATTGGCAAATACAAACTCAAAAACTGTCCAGGCATGAATCGCTGCGGGGATGGATACAATATTGTAAAATTTCTCTTCCTCCGTCTCAACCCGATAAGCTATTGTTTCATTGCCTTCCATGATGACATTGAAGATGTCATTGCCCTGACCAAATGAGTTTTGTTGGAGTCATCTACTGATAATTCCACCTGAGAATGAGCATTAGTGACGTAGAACAATAGAAAGATGGAAGGCAATTCATCCGTGGTAACATCAGGACCACAACGAAAGAGAATACGGAGTCCATTGGGGAGAGGTGGACGCTGCAAGCCCCACTGGCGGGACGGGCACCACTTTTTTCTGTCGATCCGATCGTTTTCACTGCTAGTGGAATATTTTCCCACAGAGTGAGTCCCAGGTTATACACTTGCATGTGTTTTGCATTCACCATGACGGAAATAAAGCAGATCATAAATTGGTTTCAGTTGAGGCATAAATGGGTCAAAAATCCACCCTCATCAAATCGCGAATGTAAGTGGCTGTGGCAAATCGATTGACCCTAGTTTAGTTCAACACACCCCTGAGTTTTAATTGCAAAATTCAAAGCAGAATATATGATATGACATTGGCCGTGTATGATACAAAATAAGTAAAAATACTTGATAGAATGTAAGTTGCTGTGGCAAATGGGGAAAATGGGTTTACCTACAAGCTCGGTGGATCGTTGTTCTAGTACGGTATAGTTCAAGGCGTCTCTGTTTTTAATGAGAGGATTCAATTGCAGATCATAAGATCATAATTGGCTTTTTTGGAAGCAAAAATGGATCAAAACATCATCCTCACCAAATAGAACATTCAACTGGCTGTGGCCAATGGATCAACCCACAAAGTTGGTGGATAACTGTTCTAATACAGTCCAATGCATCCCTAAGCTTTAGTGACAAAATTCAAAACAAAACATAAGATATGACATTGGCCATGTTTAAAGTGAAAAATGGCAAGAATATCACCATTGCTTGATTGTGAATTCACAAGGCTGTGGCAGATGGATTGACCCACAAACTTGATGAATTGTTTCTCTTGTATTTGTCAACACGTCCCTGAGTTTTGGTGGCAGAATTGAAAGGATATCATAAGATATGGAATTGGCTTTGTGGGAGGAGAATCAAAGGGAAAGCTTGGATATTGGGTTTGTTTTATTAGTTCATCCATCAACTATAGAAAATAATGCACTATGAAGGTATGATAAAATATTGTAAATACATACAATCTGTTTGTATGTTTGTATGTTCAAACATACAAAGTGTGCACATTCAAGGCACACACATGTCCCATGGGAATAGGTTGGTGAAGAGTCAACCTTTTAGAAATCTCAGTCATCTGGTCTTTCGCTTGAAAAACAGGTGGTTTCATGGCATTGGTTACATCAAGCACAGCCTTTCTCCAATATTCCTCCATTTCATTACTCTTGGACAGAGACGTCCATTCACAGCTTGCTTTAAAGTTAGCATCTCTGGCAGGATGTTTTGAATACTTTGAACTGTTGCCGGTGACAGGAGGAGATGCCCTGCATTTCTATCTAACGAACCATTATGAAGTGCTTTGACTGGACTTGCCACTTGATTGATGTTGTCAAGCATATTAGAAAGCCACCTCTGGCAGACTTCCGCGTCCCTGCTTGTCCCGAGCAATCTAGGTAGCATGTAAAAAGTTGGATGTAACGGTAGATTAATTTTTGAAAGTGACTGCAATATTTTGCACGTTTACAGTCAGGCTATCCTTCCCATCACGGTAGAACTCTCTTAGATGCTCTTCGCAATGATGATGTCACTCCATTCCATCGGCCTTTACTTCCCAACTGCATTGTACTCCCAACAAACTCCTCCAAACTCCCCCAAGATACCTGAGGTGTTCCTAATGATCCTTCTCTCTTAGGAAAGGGCATTGTTTCTTTAAACAAGGCACCTCCTTCATTTTCCATCAGTCCATGACTATTCCCACTTTTGCCACCCATTGATTCTCCAGGCAGCTTTAGTTTGAAATTCATCTTCTTCTGTTGGTCTATTCTGAGCCATCCCTTGCTTGGACATCGTATTCATGTCTGCCCACATTTTATCTGTTGGGATATGTTTGATTATCACTTCTCCCTTGGCGACCTTGTCCCTGACGACACTTACCACTGATATCTTCCTGTTTGACTTAACAATATTGCACTCTTGTTATCTTGGTCTATAATGATGTGCACAGTTCCACATCCCTGCTCTTGTAGGAAATAAATACTTGACAGGATATTGCTGATGGAGTCATTGACTCCCATGAGCTCAGTCTCTGTCAAGCCTTGGTGTTAATCTTTTGTTTCCAGGAAGAACTTAATATAACTCCTAGGTCCATTGTCTTGGTTGATCCTGTCTGTCCTTTTCAATCCCAGTGCACCAAGTGTGCTGCGCTGACTTACCATTGCATCACCTGTATCCTCAAATAGAGTGATATTGTCCCATGGGGATACTCCAATACATGATTCAGTTTAGCTGATCATCTGTGTCCTGTTGCTTCACTCTGATGGTTAGGAATGACACTGCCGTTTGTATATCCTTTTGTGCACAGGGTGATAGAAAGAGTAATTGCATGGTTGTGTAATGGAACTGCATTGCCCGATCTTCTGTTAAGTAGACCACCATCTCGTTGTCTTTCATGGTGAAAAGATTATTGGAATGGGGCGTTGTGCTGCTCTTCTCAATTGGTTCTGGGAAATCCTCCAGGATTCCCTGCAAATAGTCTGACATGTCCAAATGAGACAGTCCTTCTTCTGTGAAGTTGAGGTGCATCCCAGGATATTTCCATTTTGCCATTTGGTGCATGTCATTTTTATCCATGTATTTTCCTGGGACAGCAGATTAACTTCATCACCTCAAACTTGTCCTGACATGAGATCTTGAGGTCATCCACATGCCATAGAACAGTAAGTTGATGTACTTCTCTTGTGACTTTGTTTGCTATACATGTGTAATAGGGATTCATCTCCATCCCCGAATTTTCCAATTTCTGTCACAGCTTATTGTAATACAGAAGTGCTGACCCTATCAGTGGGTACAGGGATTTGTACAACCTATCATGCAGTACCTGGTTGCCCTGTTTGTCCTTGCAGATATACTGTCGGTATAGTTTTGGGCCAAACATGCACATCAGCTAGCATAGCTCTCCTCGGAGAGCCGTAATGATCTTTTTGTCAGTGATAGTATGGAGGGAAGCCCCGGCTAAGTCAATGAACGCAACGAATCTCCTTTGGTATGCATCAACTGCCCCTGTGAGGAACACAACATCCATTGCCACCATTGGAGATGCAGCATCTTCTTTCCTTATGTACTCATGTTGTGAAGCACTGTTTACACAGTCTCGTCCCTTCACTGCTTATATGTCATTCTCTTTGAGAAATATGAGGAACAAATGTGCCTTTCTTCTCTCTTCCTAGGTCAGTGTCCTCAGTGTCCTCGGGTCTCGGAGGAAGAAGGTACACATATCATTCAGTTGTCTCATTGCTTTCAGCACTTCATGTTTTCCTCTTTCACCAAAGCATTTCAGTCCCTCTTCTTTTAGGCTTAGCTGAGTCATGATGATTCCTTACACCATAATCTTATCCCTGTAAAGCTGTATGGACAATCACGGAGTCATTGCCCCCGCAGTAAAGTGCATATGATTCACAGTGAAGTGCATCCCTCCAACAGTTGTGTTGACAGTTTCTACCACTCCCTGTTGATATACTTGCTTAAACCAGTCAAAACACACATCATTTCTCCATGTGATAACATGTACATACACATCAGTACATGATTAGCATGTAAGTGTACTCTCAGGTCATTAGCCCAAAAAGGCCTGATCTAAGAACCACCCAAATGCATCATCAACATGCAGGACTGCATTGACTAACAAAAGGTTATCACCTAATTAGCAACAATCGATGCATCTTGCCATGACCATCAGTGACAACTAATTTTTTACCAATTAACAACCTAACCTCTTGTTTTCCACCTCCACCCAACAATCAACCAGCACTCACTCACTTGCACACCCAACCATATCGTCGCCAACTGCCAACAAAGCTGATCATTGCACCATGCCAATTGACAAAATCATTGGTCAACCTTCAAATTCAACCATAAATGTTTTACAACAATAAGTTGCCAAACTCGCTGCGGCCATGAAAACTACAAGCTGGGGTGGGTGACATGGACACCTCACGTGCATACTAAAACATCACGGAATACCTGCACCGAACTCGCATCATGGTGGACCACAATCTCAAGTATCAAGAAAATTCTGGAAACAGGAGAATGTCCACACCATCATCCTTGAATCGACACTGCATATGTTAAAGAACTTGACAATGACTACATTGGCAACAGAGCCCAAGCAATCAAGTAAATCCTCAAGCATCTGCACACCAAATGGTGTGTCATTACCACTTCCAAGAAAGAAACACCCTGCTGCTACCTTCCACGTCCAATGGGATCTCTCGTCCCACATCACGAAGTTTGCCCAAGAACTCAGAAAGCAACAGCCAAGACATTGGCATACCTGCGCCCAATGCCACCAAGGTCCAACACTACATCAAAAACATGTACTCATCAGACATGTCCAACGACAAAGAAATGCAGGCATGGGGACTCAAGCTATCTGCTGACAAAACATGGGACTCTGCCAAGTCTCATTTTGTCACTCTTTACAAAAGCAAGGAAAAGTTCAATGCCAAACATCAAGCATGCACCGGAGGATATAAGAGTGCACACAATTTTGTCAGCGCCAGCATCATTGGCACCACCTCCCTTGGAGCTCTCTCACCTGGTGACCACCAAACAATACTGAGTACACAAACTGTTTTGACTTCTCCTTCCAAATCATTTTATACTGGCGCTATGCCTTCTTTTTCTTCATCAACATATGTTTTGTCTTCCGAACTGTCATCCTCCTCCTGTGAGTCCTGCATGTGTCCTATGTCATCATCATGTTCACCCTACCCCGGATGCTATTTCTTCATCCTCTGCAGGTATGACATTGATGTGGTTGAGGGTCACATATGAATCCATCTCATAGTATTGTATTGGGTTACCTCTCCTACCCCTTTGTTGAAATTCTTCAATTGGTCAACTATCCTAGCATTATTGATTGCCACTGCCATCCACTTCCTGACTGATGGCGGCGCCGGCATTTCAACAGCTGGTACATGCAATTCTAGCACCACTCCTGGCATCTTTGCAGGTATGTTTGGGAATACGGCTGGTTCTGGGTCCGGGGTTTTTTTGCACTGCTACCGAAAATATAGTTGTGGTTATAGTTGCAAGAGCTCAACTATAACTCTCCCTACAGGTGCCTATAGTTGACTTATAGGATAGAAATCACAACTATAGGTCCCTCAACTATAACTACAACTATAAGATGAGATCTCTCTCTTTCCAACGAATGGTATATTTATTGATTCCAAAGTATATACACAAGCATTTTCTGTAATAGAAGAAACACTCACAACACTTTTATTTGAATAAATGTTTTTCGGGCTTATTAAATGCATGTCTGACCCAAAAAAAGAAAGAACCTAGTTCACCATAGAGTAACATAGAGTCTTGTTTTGCTTCCATTAACACAATTGGGGCCGCCCCAGCAAAGTCCATTTACCCAAGCTTAAACTGGATCTTCATTTTTCCCAACCCGCGCCAAATAAAATGGATTGCATCAATTGGGATATGGCAGCGGTCTAACCATTGAAAAGAGAACACCCCAAAACAATGTTGTTTGCCTGGCAACCTAGCTGTGGTTCTGAATTGACGAACAGTTTGGCAAGGTCAGATAAGAAACAGTGGCTGGGCGCCAGGTAAGTAATGGAAAGCCTCAATGTGCATTATCATCTCCCGTCGGGTGCGGCTTTGAAGCCGTCTTTCGTAATACCTTGACTACCCTCCCTTTTGCCTCTTGCATTATTCATCCCCCCCGGTGGTTCTCCTGCTCATTTCCTTGCTATTCAAAGGGGATAACAAATCACGGCGGCAGGTAAGCATGAGAATGCATTGATGTGCGTAACCCTCTGCTCGTAGGCTGTTTCCCTGATATCTTGAATACGCTCCTTCTTACCTCTTTTACCCATCGTTTCCCCCAATGGTTCACCTTTCCATTTTCCTTAGGGGCCCGTCACAAGGTAAGCAGCATAAGTGTGTAATATTTGTAACCCCGCTGAGAAAGGGTTTCCTGATACCTTCGACGATGCTCCTTTTCGCATCGAGGGTTAATCATTCCCTCCACCATCGGTTCACTTTTCCACCCGCCTGAGCGGCCCAGCGAAAGGTTAGTAACGAGTGGCCGTGAGGTGCAATGCTGTGGCTTGTCACTTCACGTACCCTCCTAACCATCAATATTTAGGCGCAGGAAACCATGACTACAGAGCGTAAAAGGGTATTCGAGCTCATATGGAAAAAAAGAATAACATGTAAAACATGCAACAACGTTCTCTCCAGAACGCCAGGCGAATTATTAACTTCAGAGGTCTCCTCTCCAGAATCACAGAGCAATATCTTCCGTGTCTTGTGCTCAAGTTGCACAAAAAAGGAGGGGCAACTCTTCGTTTGCATTTCCTGTGGACGAGCGAATAGCAGAAGTGCCAAAATGTTAAAGAGTAATGGGTGTAAATGTTTCAACGCAAAGGAACCTTTCCGCGCTTTGGACACTGTTCAACCCGCTGGTGCCCCAATCCTGAATGATCCGGACGAACAATTGGAATTTGATATCACTAGTGTCCCAATAAGGCATGGTCCGGAAGATCACTTGGAACTAGATATTAGGGATCACCTGGAAGTAGATATTAGATGTGAGAGTCGTGCTAGCAACGATTCGATGGCGCTCGTTCAGTTCAACAATGAAGGGTGGGAGGTCGGATGTCATCTTGATGTCTTACAATCCGGCGAAGATGCTGTAGGCGTGATAGAGATGCGAATTCATTCAAAGCAGAGGATTTCTTTACCGCAGACAACAATTGGCCCCCAGCAAGCCAAGACTTTTTTATCAACGAGCACAATGATAGAACTGGATTGAAGGGGATTATTTTTCGAGCTATTATTGACCCTACTCGAAAGTCAGGGTTCGACAGTCTAAGCGATGCGGAGATGTACTTTCACCTGCTTTCTACAATCATACACTACAACTCAAGCAGAAGTGAATCTGTGAATATATGCAGCATGCTAGAACACACATCACTTGACTGCGATGAGCTCCTCCAGTCAACCAATAATGCATGTTTTCAATCATTGGAGAAGCAACTTATCTTGGCATTGTCACCTATCATTCGAAATCCGTCATGCAGGGTATTATTGGGGGTCCTCACGGGCGTTAGGAATGACCTGCAGGTACATCAGATAAAAATGCCACAGTCCCCTAGGGTAACAATCTACAAAGAAGTAAGATCGAAATATCTAGATGGATCGAAATCCATTATGCAAAATCTTCCTATGCCAACTCCTGCAGTCAAAACTTTGTATGCTGGTACTGAAAAAGAAACTTCCTTTGCACACATACCAGCAAATCAGATTCTAAATCATTTTCTTGCTCTTGGATATGATTGCTACTTCTATAGAGCAGGATTTGAAGAAGACTGGGTCGAATGTGGGAATGGAACATGCTCATTGTTAAGTGAGGACAATCCACATTGTGACTTTTTACAAGAATCACAGAGCTATGTCAAGGAGATGATGACGAACAACCCCAGCATACCCAAAGACACTCGTGTCGTTACCCTCGAGTTTGGTCAGACAGTTTTGAAGCACACAATGTGAAAGGCAACATCAATTCAATTCTCTTCAGGTTATAACCGTGAAATTGAGGGGACCAAAAGATCAAACTCTACCTTACGCTCTTTGTTTCAAAACATTTAATGATCGTAAAATATTAGTCTCGCTCTTGAAAGAATTGTTGGAGCTGCGGAAGTGACAATGCGGTACTGGGGAAAGGACAAGCGAATCATTCCAACTGTTGCTTTGTTGGAATTAGTGAGCAATGATTACCGGGAAGGTGTTTCAACACCACGATTTCTCAGAAAGGAACCTACACCAAGAGATTTGGGCATTCATCCATGTATGACAAGCTCACAACTCCATCTTGTGCACAATGCCAGATTCAAAGGATGGAAATTCTTCTGGACGAATCGAGGAATACATCGGTCAGACCATGTGAAACTTGTTCTGATTGGTGGTCAAACGTTGACCGTGGGAATAAGTATCCCATCCCACCCGGTGGTGATATCACTAAGGTTGGTGCGGTGGAGTTGTCATTTGAATTAATAACCAATTCTCTCAAAGATCTTCAGGTTTGGTACAGTGAGAACAAATCTCAACCGGGTGCATCCAAATATGCCAAAAAGTACATGCAAGTGCTGGGACTGGGTGCTGGGTTGAATGATGAGATCATGAAGACCATGAGACAAGGGCAGCCTATAGTTGAATCAGAGATATATCCTGAAATCTTCAAGGGCTTTAAAGACCTTCACATTGAACTCAATATGTTTCCATCGATGCCCATGCACATGTGCTTCCTTGGTGTAGAAAAGACATTGATTGATCAAACCAAAAATATCATTCTCAGTGGAAAGATACCTGCACAGGGAACCTTTTGGCGAAAACTAACCCAGGCAATGCGAGGGCGGCAACAGGCTTTAAACAAAGTTTCTATTGACTGGTGTCTTCCAATGCATTTTTCGGGAGAAGGAAAGAATGATATAGGTCATGGTAATTGGCAGTCAGATCATTGCCTAGCATTCACTCGGATATCCTTATTTCAGTTTGCTGATTTAGGCGGTATTTCTGGTCTCGTTTACCCCACACAATTGAAGCGTGTTATTGCTTCCTTCAGGCGCATGCGAGTTGTGTGGTTTTGCTTAATATCAAACATGTTTTGCGATGTTGGTTTCGCATCAACAAATAGGATTGATCATTTAATCCGGATGTTCCTTTCCAGTTGCAAGGATTTCTCAGACCACTCCAAAGAATCTGGGTGTTGTCCATTCTATGCTGATCAATCCAATATATTCAGCCTTCTTAACTGCCCGTCCATCATAAAAAGGTATGGGCCTCTCCGCGGAATCTGGGAGGGAGAGGATGAAGCCTTTGTCAAATGTGTGAAGGCAGAAATATCAACAATGCGCTATCGAACTTCTCACCTCCTCTCTTTACTTATGAAGTTACTACAAACAAAAACATTGAATTATCTCAATCAGAGCAACCCATTAGACAATTGCAAGGTTTACGGAAGAACAAACAATGTTAGGATTTACCCCAGGGGAAGAAATTGCCTGGAACCAAACATGATATTAGATCAGGAGATATTTGTCAGTGGCTTGGTCGGCGTCAGTGATGGTCTTTTGTTTGCTTGAGGAAAATGCTGGAAAAGGAATCAAATTGTTTCCTGTTATATTTCAAGATAATAGAGGAGAGTGGCGCCTAAACATGTGGTATGCGGAGCGAAGCTCAGTCCTCGTTACATATCTGTACGAGATCGTTCAGAATTGAGGGATACTTGCAAAGACTACTTTTTGATGCTTGGCATGGCATCGAAAGAAACTTATGGACAGCAATATGCAGAAGTTGGCGTGTCCGCAATGACACAGGTATGTTGGCACTTCCTTGTCCTCAGAAGAGAATACTGACCTTAGAGGAGTGCTTATCTTAGGCAATATAATCTGTACAAAGAGGCATGAGTTATGATAGCCTACAAAGTTGGTTTCCGATGGATTGTTACTTCAGAGAAGTACCTACAAATCACCATAAATGTGTAATAAAAGAAACAACAAACAAGGTTTAGAGTATTTAACGGGTTCCCCCTCTTCTGCAGAAATGTCCCACAATCAAGAATTTTGTCACTCCATGTAATCAATGTCAACAGGAAGGGAAGTATGTTCTTTAATTGTCATAGAGCCCAATAACAGCACACGTTTTTGTCCATGTCTATAACGATCTATCAATGTCACCGTAATGTATCCATGCAACCCCTGATCGTCACAAGCTTCGGGCGGGTCAACTGAGAAATCATTATGAAGAAAGCCGAACACATGGAGCCATCGATGGATGATTCTACATTCACTCTCAAAATTAGCCACAGTGTACTCATGATCGAAGTAATGCACCCTAAAATTCATGTCCTCGAAATTTTCTTCAATGCTCCTGTTGGTGAAGGCAATATCGAAAAAATCAATACCACTGGCACGTCTATTAAGACAATCAACCCCAAGACTGTGCCAGTACTCTTTTGCTGATACCTTACATTCTATAATTCCCTCCTCCCATGACATCGAGTTGTAGGGATCAACTGCCTCCGAGCTAAATACCCATGCAAGCAACTTAAGGTAGGGCCCCATTTCTCCCGAAAAATCTTAAGGGTTGGACTCCTGTCGAGGAAGAGCAGTCGTCTCCATTGTGTGTTGTCCTCATGTCTGCAAGCAGAATCCATAATTTCTAAGCGCCGGAGGTGGCGTCTATCGGCCCGTAATATTTCTTTGCAATTCTGTGCCATATGTGGTCTGCTGTGTCTGGATCCTGGTTGAGTATTTCGTCCCATTGTTTGCAAGTTTGTGAAAGCAAATACACCCCCATCGTCATTGCAGCAAATTCCATGATTCTGGTTTGTATATCAGATTCTACAGTTGTCTGCCAAAGCGAGCGCATGAAACATGCGTCACTGCACGCAATTGCATTGGTGCACGCCATTGCATTGGAATCCATTTTCAGAAGCAATGCATTAGTGTTATTGTATTTGAGTCTTTTCCTTTGACATCGCGAATGGCGAAGGGAAGGGCTCGTCTGGGCATAAGAAAATCAAGATCAAAGAACCGTCGGTCGTAAACTCACTTGAGCGGTCGCTCTTTCTGATGTCCCTCGTCCCCCAGGTCTCATCTGCAGACATTGTTAGTCTCCAGCCCTCCTGTGCGTCCGCGTCGCATCTTCCCCCCAGCAAAATTCATCAATCTGAGAGGCTTCATCCTCTGTCGCCGGCACAGTGGTTGATGTGGTCACACCTTCATCATCTGTCACATGCTTGCTAACAGTGTGTTCCTCATCATGGGCGGGCACACTTTGTCCAGTGTTGCTGCTTGCGGTTGTGTTCTTTGACATTGTCGATAAAGGGAAGGGGAACCTGTGCGGGATTTTGGGCAACATGCATGACTTGAATTCAGAATTCAGCTTCGTTGTATGTCAATGAATAAATTGAGACAGAAATGTACCTCTAAATTACCATAAATTTCGAATAACAAAAATATAAGATTTAGAGTACGCGCTAAAGGTATTTATAACCTATAATTCAGAAACACATATTAATTTATTCCTATGATATTATCATAGGACGTCATGTATATCACAAGGTACAAGATATTATGTTATGGGTATTAGTATTTTAAACATTAAACAGCATGACAGAAAACAGAAACATGATGTCTATCCCGGAAAAAACCAACACCAACCTTCACCGTGGCACATGATTCACGACGGGCAACAATTCACCGCAGCACATGATTCACGACGTGCAACAGAGACAAGTGTGAAGGCAAGGACCAGGGACACATCGATAGTCGAGACCTCATTTTCAGGGAGGATTGCAAGCGGCTAATGCCAACGTCCACCACAACATATTTTCCACGACGGACCACAACAACCTGCAACACATCGTGAGTAGAAGACATCTTCTTGGAGGATTTGCAAGCGGCGCAGTGTCTGTGTTTGCTTTGCGGGATTACTTGAACCCCGTCGGGCAACTTTGTCTTTGTCGCTTGGTTGGGCGTCGCGCTCCTAACCGGCGCGATCTCTGGCCCTGACCACTCAGGCATCGCCAGTAAGGCGTAAAGGGGGACAGTTTTCTCCTCGAGCGGCACGGCGCTAGCGGGGGAGCAAGGTAGCTGAGGGTGACATTGTCTTGGGTGTCTGGGAGGGGCGTTATTTTCTATAGCGATCGAGCAGTGGCTGTGTTTGCTTTGCGGGATTACTTGAACCCGTCGCGCAACTTTGTCTTTGTCGCTTGGTTGGGCGTCGCGCTCCTAACCGGCGCGATCTCTGGCCCTGACCACTCAGGCATCGCCAGTAAGGCGTAAAGGGGGACAGTTTTCTCCTCGAGCGGCACGGCGCTAGCGGGGGAGCAAGGTAGCTGAGGGTGACATTGTCTTGGGTGTCTGGGAGGGGACGTTATTTTCTATAGCGATCGAGCAGTGGCTGTGTTTGCTTTGCGGGATTACTTGAACCCGTCGCGCAACTTTGTCTTTGTCGCTTGGTTGGGCGTCGCGCTCCTAACCGGCGCGATCTCTGGCCCTGACCACTCAGGCATCGCCAGTAAGGCGTAAAGGGGGACAGTTTTCTCCTCGAAGCGGCACGGCGCTAGCGGGGAGCAAGGTAGCTGAGGGTGACATTGTCTTGGGTGTCTGGGAGGGGCGTTATTTTCTATAGCGATCGAGCAGTGGCTGTGTTTGCTTTGCGGGATTACTTGAACCCCGTCGCGCAACTTTGTCTTTGTCGCTTGGTTGGGCGTCGCGCTCCTAACCGGCGCGATCTCTGGCCCTGACCACTCAGGCATCGCCAGTAAGGCGTAAAGGGGGACAGTTTTCTCCTCGGCGGCACGGCGCTAGCGGGGGGTTGTGATGGGTTAAAAGCTATGATGACAACTCCAAAATTTCCATCGATGCATTTAGAGGGCGTGCAAGGGGATGGTATTAGTTTAAATAGGGGATCATCACTATCTGCAGAATCGCCGGATCGGAGTTTCCTTGATGCGATTTCCAACTTCAAGTTTGTAGAGTGTCATGGACTTGCAACTACATTAGTAATGTACAAGGAATCTGCTCCCACACAATGTCTTGTCGCCACTGACCTTTTCGAGAGGGCGTGGTATCTTGCTCGGACGACCATCGCTTACTCACATCTATTCACTGTGTGGAAGAGACTTGTATCTGGAAAAAGTAGATCGGAAATCAATGATCTTGATAAGTGGTTGACTTATCGTCTCGTCATCGGTTACACATATATTGATCAGGGTATGCGTCACAGTAAACTTCGACCGCAAAGATAGTGACCTATCAGTTGACATGCCTTGTCATGTTTTGGGGTATACCGGCTGTAGTCTGGATGACTTCGACAAACACGGAGAGAAGAGGTCGCCAAAATTTCAGTTTCGCACTCGTTTCAGTGAAAAGGCAATAACATTCTTTAAACGGAATAAGTACCAAAAAGATCTCATTCAACACTCCTACGAATCTCGTTCATGAGGAATATATGAAGGCGGTCAGGTTAATGGGTTGGAGGCTATTCGACTTGTTGGGACTTCGCAACCAGCCCTTTTCTGATCATATCGAAGCGTTGCCCCTCAATTTTCAAATGGCCCATTGGGAATTGTTGTACAACAACGGGAAAGCCTTGGACGAAAGAGGAACAAAAAAATTATTGAGCGAATCAAGCAAATGCCGAAAAGTCCAGTCGATAGACCAGCCAAAATTCCATCAAAGCCAGCGAGACCAACAAGCGTAAGAAACACCTCTGCTCGAGCAGCGAGCCGTCACCTCCTACCCCCCTTCTTTCAGTTCTCCCTGAAACTCCCGAAATGGCACTACAACTATGGCATGGTGAAATGCCAAATCTTCCACATCAGGCTATGGCTCTCTATGCTACTACAGAGAGCGACAAGTTGAGGCAGAGGAGTGCCACCAACACCCTCAGTAATATCAATGCGAGTCTGATCGCTGGAAAAGCAAGTCGTCTCCATGAGGTAAATAATGGTTATGATAGTGATGTGGCGTGGGCAAGGTTCCCAAGAAGAGAAGGACACCACGTACCATGGTGTCAGTGGCAGAGGAAAAATTCATTTTAAATCTCCACACCTGCATATCAATGCATCTAGGTTTCCATGCTCCATGTAACGGCGATGAATGGTGTTATTGTCCTCTCTCGAGAATTGTGAACCAAAAATGGCATGAGGCTGTGGGGTTCGATTCAGAGTTGGTGGAAAGTTTCTGCAGCAGTAACAAATCATTTCGTCCATCTAATCTTGTTTCACACATAAAAGAGGCACACAAGAACATCCTCGGCACAGCCGTTGCTATCTACCTTGGCGACTTGTGCGAAAATGCACTGGGGATGGTGAGTTCATTAGAGTGCAAGCGAGAAAACAATGATCAAGAGCTCTGTTGTTGTGTTAACATCGATGAATTCCATGGATTTATTATTTTAGACATCAAACACTATGGATTACTCCCGGAAGACTCACTAGAATGCAAGCGATCACTTGCAGAGGCCGGAAAAGAGACACAGATTTCCTGGAATCCTTCGTTGAGGAGAAGGCAATCCCTTGGCAGTTTGCCTTGGATGGCGTCAGGTACACAATGACATGCGCAATGGACACTAGCCTGATGACCCTTTTTCTTTTGTGGCATCGAAAAGTACTTCCTACTATTGCAATCAGGAGGCATCCTCCGCCCTTGGCAGATATTTTGAAACATGTTAAAGACGGGGAACATGCTCTGGCAAGAAAACTTTGGATAGACATGAATACTGACAACTTAAATCTTTTTGGAAATGCCAAGAAAGGTGACAATCCATTCAACTGTAATGGCTCTTTATGTGCAGCTACGTTCAGATGCCGACTCTTCAGATTTGACCAGAAAGAAGTAACTTACGAGTGTTCAAAATGTAACGATCCAGCGAAGGTTGAAAAAAAGCGGAACTGGTATAAAGTTAGTACATCAGTACACTCAAACATTTCGCACCCCCAACAAGACATCTTAAAGAAAATGGGTTATGATGGAAAAATCACATTTCCTTGTGCTATGACGCAGTCACTCCCAATTCATCTCGATGGCGAAACGAAAGTGGACCACGGCAGGAACGGGGATCGAAGCAGTGTGTGCAACAACCCACGAGGCGTGAGATTAATGTTACTAGCGCTCCCTGGATTCTCTGTTTCGTTTGCGATATCAAAGGCGATACCAGAGCAGGAAAGATTGATACCACCGGTGTGAAATCTCTATACTCGCTGCAGCGTTTTGTTACCTTTGGAGGGTATCTTTATTCTCTTGCCGCAGTGCTTTTTGCTGATGGTGGACATTTCTGCAGCATTGTTGTTGACCCCAACCCTAATGGGGATCTCAACATTTTTTATGATGGGATGAAACGAGGAGGGAGGCATACATGTTTCGTTCCCCGCAAGGGTTCGTACAAAGAGATAGTTGGCGATGACTATGATATAAGTCAGCTTTGGTATGTCAAGCAGGTGCAGTCATCAAGCGAAGTGTCGAGTTTAGGCAAGAACAATTGGTCGTGGGCGTGTGCTGATCTCCCAAAAGTATGGGATGATGATGAAGATTTAGAATTTACATACCATGCTGCTATGGACGACAACAATTGTCTGTGCCAAGTTTCACCAATTATACTACGACATTTGAATAGCCACACCACTTCCTGGAATGAAACTGTTGTTAGGACATTTGTGTCAGGAATGGCCCAATACATGTCGACAAACAAACCAAACAAGCTGTCTGATGATAAAAGTTATCATTTCTTTCCATTTGTTATTACGGTCAATGAGATTGAGGTTGACATGCCCCCCAAAAAGAAAAAAACCAAACCGGCTCTTCAAGTCCGAACTTGGTTCGACGATGTTCTACCTGAGGAATTCTCTCCCCATAACTCCTTCGTTTTCCTTTTGCACCACAATAATGTTATCGACGGTGAAGAATACCCTCATTATGTTGTCGTCATGGTCGAGAAGGGAAAAAATCCTGGAAGGCAGTGGTGACTGGATACGATCCCTATGGGGCACTAGATTATACCATTTGGAAGGAGTCCGTGCATTTGATTGCAAAACATTTGGGGGTGACAAACAGAACAAATGTTGTTATCAATGAGAAATCCAACTTCGGAGAAATCCACCAGAACCCATACGCCTTCTCCTTCCAAGGTTTATGCCTCCATGACAATCATTGATGGCGATGGTGAACATGATGATGATGTCTCATGCGGTGCCCACTGTTGCAGCTTTCTGCTAAATTTTTACATGAAGCGTGAGAGGATTGACCCCAAACTAGTTCCAGATGTCACATCTGACTCGCTTTGTTGGCGAACAAAATCGCGCATGATTTTTGTACTGCTCAAGCTCATTAAACCAACAGCTGAAAAATCGATGACTGATGAGATGAGCAATAAGGTGTACAGCGTCAGTTGCGAGGTTGATCCGCTTAGCTATGAAAAAGGCCCAGATAAATACTCTGCCAGAAATTTGAATCTGTCTCTGTTGTCTTTGCCCGTTGAGTCTATATCAAATTTGCTTCTGAGTTCGGGATGCCCTTGTGAGAGAACACAATATTCCGTGCTCCTTACATTCAATGTAGCTCTTGCTACAAGGTTTATCATGTTGAATGCTTCTTCGCATCGTCAAGCATCTAAATGGAGAAAAATTAAATGCCAAGGCTGTAACAAGGAAGTTGGTCGTGATGTAGATGTGCTCTTGCTCCCACCCAGGCGTCAGATACCCGAAGATTATAGAGAATTCATCAACGGCGGTGTTTTAGTTCTAGACTTCTTGAAGTGTGGCGACATGTCTAAGGAAAAGAGGAAAGACATCCGAAAATCGCGGGTGAACTCACTTGCCCAAAAATATGGAAAGTCTTGGGCATTTGTATCTCCTTACCCAAACATTTTGGATGAGTCGCCTGTCGAATCCTTGGGCGAAAGCAATGAGTTGCCGGCGAAAGAAATAGCGAAACCATCATCCGATACTCGATCCGATAGTCTGTCCACTGATGACATGACAAAGGATGTGGGTTGCGAAAAATCTTCGATGTCGACCCAAACTGCTGGCGAGACTGTGGTTCCGTCCACCGATGACAAGGCGAATGAGGCGTCCCAAACGCCTTGTGATGTCTCAAAAGTGTCCGCCCTGGGTGAATCTGCTGTCAAAGCCGCATTTCCTTCCGACAACGGCGAGGCGAATGAGGAGTCACAAACAAGCGATATCTCAAAATCACCTCCCAATACGGATGCAAATAACCTGTCCAACGTGATGGAAAGGATGCACATTTCAACAATTGATAAGTCCATCACGGAAGGCGTCGCTACACTATCTACCAACGCAGATATCCCTTCCGCTACTAACAACGAGACAAAAGGTGTCGGCCGTGAGATATCTTCCACGGCAGCTGGATGTGCTTCCGAAGCTGTGGTTTCTACTGGTGACGGCGATAAGATTGAGGAGCCCCAAACAAAAGATGTCTTGCAACCATCTGTCTCTGGTGGTGCGAGCCTTTCCCATGAACACTTCACGACTAGTGAGACAAATGTTGTCTCAAAATCATCGGTCTCTGGCGATGTGGCGTTTCCGTGATATGCAAAAGAAGGCACTAAGGGAAAGCTATTTTAAGGACTATTGTCGAATGTACCCAAATACGGAAATAGTCTGGATCACATTATATACAGAAATTTCGGATGACTGGAGACATGTCAGGGAAAGTGCTTCATTAAAGGCGTTCGCCACTGTTAAGAACCTGATCACCAACAATCACCTGCACTACGACAACAGGACATCTCCTTCCGATAATGAGTCCGATGATCAGGACGATTACTGTGGCAACAAACCAGTCAGGAAAACAAATTTGGGCGATGCGGATAAAGCATTCTTCACCAGTCTACCAACCTGTTATGCACTGTATTTGGCCTTTGACTCAAATGATAAGTTGTCCAGCTATTGTCCATTCTCGCCACACAACAGAGTTTGGCGTCAGAACAATTCTTTGGAAACTGTTCTTAATGGATGTGAATGCTCTGGTGGAACATTGGGGCAGATGGCTTACGACAGCATATAACTCAAGTGCACTCAAGTGGTTGGTGTGGTAAGGGTGTGGAGTTGCTTCTACAAGAATTGTACCCCAAGTCGTCCCGATCCGTGAAGGGGTCCACGTCCAACAAAACTGGAAAGAAGAATCGAATGAGGAGAAGAAGTCGGAACAACCCTGCTCGAGACCTAGTCGTCAAAAGAATGAGGAATACCGCGGCAGCCGATTGCTAGCTCCTCCCTTGTTCAAATCACCTGTCGCTTCCGATGCAGTCAAAGAATCCACTGACACTGGCAGCGATAACGAGCCAAATCAAGATTTAGCAAAAATCTCAGGTGATGTGGAAGATGATAAAAAGCACTCAGTAACAAGCGAAGTTGCACTGTCATCGTCAATGATAGATCCTACCGAAGAAGCTTTGGATACGCAAGCAATAGAAGTCAACGAAACCTCAAACTCAACTGAGGAAAAGAAAGGTCATGGCGATACATCCATCTCGATTGAGGCAAAGAAAAGTCATGGCAATACAGCCCAATCATCCGATCCAACTGGCGCTCACAAATTCAACTGACCACGTCGACATAGACAAATTTCCTGATGCTGCCGATGAGGTGAATTATTTGACTGACACTGGTAAAGATAATGAGTCTAATGAAGAGGCAGGAAAAGCGATGACAAACAAAGGCGCATCGGCATCGTCAACTGGATGTCCTCCCAACAAAGCTTTGGAAACTCAAGCAGAACTTGTCAACAACACATTACGTGCAGCTGATGCCAAGGATATCGGCTCCGATATAGCCAAATCACCAGATGCGTCCGAAGAAGTCCAAAAATCAACCGACACTGATCAAGAAAATGACACTAATGAAGACAACGGAGAAATACTTGACTCTAGGCATAATCACTCTTCTAGACGTCGATCAACCCGAAAGGACAGTAGAAATTCGTTGAGAAATAATGTCAAATCAGAGGTTATTCATGTTATGCAACATCATAACGCTATTGGGGAAGCAGAAATAAAACTCCGAGATGTCGGCGTACGGTACCCAGAGGAGTATGTTGGACTACTTAGATGCCACTTTCGTTCACTTTATTGTGTTTGTCCAGATGCGGCAAGAAAAGCATACGACCAAAATATATCGCATCTAAAAGCGGAGAAATTGAAAGAGTTGGTTGCAAATAATGCTGAAGGTGGCATTTTTTGGGTGTGGCAAGAAGCTTGGGTATCTCTGACGAGAATGTATTTCTTTGCAGACAGCATTTGTTATAAAGTCATCAACCACAGCGTGGCAGAATACATTCTAAAATTCTCGGAATTCAGGATTGAATATGCTACTATGGTACTACCGGATACTGTGAAAAAAACCTCGGAGACACATGCAGGAGTAGTCAACAAATCATCGTTCTCAACTGAGGAAAGGGGTAACCGTGCAGATTTGGCGAAATCATCTGATGCTGCGGATGAAAATAGAAAATCGAGGGATGTTGACGCAAAAATGAATGATTCAGTAACAAATGAAGTCACAAGTTCATTTGTCGGCAAAAGGGTTCTGGTGCGGTGCGATTATAATCCGAATTACTTTCTCAGCGGTCGCGTTTCTAGCATTGATGGGGACAATGGTATTTACACAGTCATTTTTGATGAGAGAGATGCTGCTGCTCCGCATTATTATAATGAGTATGAGCTAAGGAAGATCATTTTCAACCCGGTCGTTGGCATAGGAGGGGCATCATTTGTACCATACCCTGGCATGCCAGTTTTTGCGTACAGGGGGGAAATGGAAGAAAAGGCCGAGATAATGCATACATTTAAAAATGATGCAAAGCTCAAGTGGGCCAATGACAATGTGCTTTCCATGTTTTGTGTGCCATATAATCTAATGAGACCGATGAATGGCGGCGAGGAGGTGGGCAACAATGCGGTTGAATCAATTTCTCCTCTGAAGAAGTGTAACACCGGAGTATTGTTTGCTCCTTATGTTGGTTGTGCTGTTATGGTTGTATATCCCGCCGTGAATCACCCGGCGAAAATACTTAGCGTGAATAGAAATGATGCTGAAGTCCGGTGCGAACTCTGTGGAACAATTTGTCGAGTTCCTTACGACAGGATGATTCCTGTTCTCGACATTGAAATTCCACGTGCTAAGAGGAGAAAACGTGACCAGTTCAGATACATCCCTAACTTTGACAATTCTGAGCGAAGTACCTTTGCGATGAGCGAAACATAAGCAGCCATCTCGGGAACGAAGCACAATCCTCGATTCTCTTTCAAGGGCTGGAAGAATTGCATTGACATGTCGTCACGCACCACTCACACACCGGCGGCCCCTGAAGCAAATGAATGAGGATGTGGTCACGGATGATTTCCTTGCCTACCATGATGAATGGCTCAGGAATAGAGGTGCCAAAGGGGTAGTTTTTCTCGTCTACCACCCCTGGAAACAATACGCGTTCGGATCCTCCGTCATTGATTCACACCATGTTGCCCGATGCCTCCTTGTGGCCTAATTTCCTCACCGTGGCCAAAGTCATGCAAAAATTTGCATCAGCTTGCATTCCGAAGGCGAATTTTCCAGGAGTCGACATTTGTCTGTTCGACTTGTGCACCAGCATGGATTATGGATTTCAAATGGATATTCGACTTGCAAATGCCTCGCAGGCTTCCTTGGTTTTCATTTTTGTCCCAAATGTGAATGAGTGTCCAGCAACGCAGCAATTCGTTAGAAAATTGTATGTAAAACAAATTCTTAACGACGAGGAACAGGAAGTGGAGCGATTACGGAAAGAGGACGAGCGTCTACAAGAGGAGGACAAGAGGAGGCAGGGCGAAGAAGCCAAAATTAGTGGGCGACATGTGCCAAAAAGAAAGAAGAAAAGAAATCCTCAATCTCCACCAAAAAAGAAAAAGCTTGCCAAGAAGGACAACGATGTGGGGAAGATGATTTTGACATTCTCTCTCACGAGCATCTGTTACTGTTGGTACACGCTCCGACGGAAACCACACCCGATGAGATATTCACGTCATTCAATCTAGGATATTTTGAATTTGAGCAAAAGTTCGAACCAGTTTGTTCACTATCCTTTTCTCCCCGTAACGTGCACCTCAATGAAAAAATGTTTTACTTTGAGGAATTTGGGAAGGGTAGATTCAACGATGATAGATACCGTGATTGTGGGAGTTTGAGGACCTTTGTCACTGCGTTGGCTAAGGTATTCCTTTATGAGTCACATCCTGGCCGCTTTGACTTTGTTGGTGATGGTGGTGTGGTGATAGTTCCAGAGAACAAGACAACCAAAGCATACATATTAGAATTTCTTGATAGTCGAATTCATACAGAGGCAGCTCTTAATGGACCATCGTCCTTATCGACAAGAGATTCCCCAGGCTCATTGATTGGCGTGCGCCGTATATTTGGGACACCAACTGTTGTTAGAGACTGTAGCATTAGTGGTGCAAAGGGGTCCATCTGTGCCAGTCTTCGTGAAATTCTACGCAATTCCTATGAGTGCCATATCCAGTGTTGCGATGAAGGCCGTGACATCCAACCGTACCATTACAATTCCCTGGAATTCGCATGCACTTCGGACATGTGCGTTTATGTGGACACCAATAATAACAAATTCAAAATCGGTTGTCTTGTGTGTAATAAATGCGCACTTGGTGATGGCGTCGATGGTTATGAAACAATGAAGGAGGCTTTGGTCGACACTGTGACCAGGGTGGGTATCGTTCATCGAATCGCAAGTTCTGCATTATCATGGTTGGAAAGGGGAAGAAGGAAGAAGAACAACCCCTGGACCAAAAACCGTATCGCCTTCATGGTTGCCACCTGTCTGAGGGTAATGTTTCAGGTGTCATTCCTTGTTTGCCTGACCGGACAAAACTGGATTCATGCTTGGGGATGGACCAGGTGATTGTGGCGCAATTGAAAGCGAGAAACTCAATCATATGTCGTCTGTTGATGATATCGCAGCATGCTGGGTAGATGTGTGTGAAAAATTTTTCCTTGCGAAGCTGTGAATGAACATATTCACGAATTCGAATTAAACTTTCTACACACAGTGGCGCATGGTCTGGCATCAGCAAAAACTAAGTTCCTCCACAGGATGCGTCAGAGAGATTTGATCCTGATGGATACTGGAAAAGAGTGGAAAGGTGAAGAAAAGCTGCAAGAAACTCATCTAATCAACAATGCCAAACAAATGATGAAAATCGATTGGAAACATGAAAGCTTTCCCGCACAATTCCAGATGATTGCCAACTGTCACAGAGTGACAGGGCAGTACTCAATGACGCCCTGGCTGCAAAAGAGAGGCGGAGTGGAATTTCTTCACCAGACAGGAATTCTTTCCCATTACCTGAAACATGCACCAGAATATAGCGTTTGTGCATCAAAATACAGGGTGTTGCCTCGTGTATCTCACCGTTATGCCTTCCAGAGAGGAAATCAGTGCAAAGACATTTTCACTTTGGCGGCAGACAGGAAGGGGTACATTCATCCACAGTGTTCGTGGTTAGGTCTCATATTAATTACTGGAGCGATGACACTAGGGCATTTGTCAGGTCAATTGCAGATGATGAAAGCTTTGATGTTAAAACAATGACAGGAGTGGGAAGAAATGAAATCATTGGTGTGGAAATTGATTGGGTCTTGTCTGACGAGTTGGAGAATCTTTTACATGACACTGGACACCAAAAGCGAGATTAACAAAATGACACATGGAAATTGGCGTGGCATGTCGAAAAAACTTAAGACCACTATGTGCCAGTACTCCAAGGGATCTGTGACAACTTATCAACCAGTATCTTTTGGCGTCAAGAGCCTACATCCATACCAGGCATCAGTAGATTCTTATAGCACGAGGTCATCAGATGATCGGTTGTGTGTTGCTAAAAAGCCAGATTATCGGTTGGGTTTTGCCAGGATGCAAGTCGCCCTTGGGAATTCCTTTTATTATGGGTCGATCCATCATCAGCGAGCATTGGAAAAATGATAAATTCCTCATTTCAAAAGCCGATAATCCATCAAAGAGAAAGTGAGAAGACAAAGCATCACACAAGGTCAATTCCGTCCTCTGTTAAAGTGGTGTGGGGGGACGGATGTGCTATTCCCAAGGTAGGATGCCCTCCCGGACTCACCGATCTCATGGCTCTACCACACAGAGTGGAGACTGTTCAGTGGAATTGCTTCCGTGCTAGCGTGCAGAATCTTCTTGCAGTGCTGGGTCAATCAAATGTTGCAATTGAAGAAGAACTTTCTGCAATGACATTGAGAGGATACGAGAGGTCTCTGAGATGTAACCCAATTCGAGAGTTATGTAGGGTGTTCAAGGCCGTTGGATATCACGTGTTTGTCTTGCCATGTGATATGGATTATGATCTTCTGGCATATTGTGCTCATTTGATGAAATTACCGATGTTCGTTTCCATGAAGATGTCATTTGGCAATGATGTGACTCAATACAGTCACATAGTAGGTCTCTGTCCATACTTCACCCCTGGAACTGTTGAGCTTAAAATTTCCATTGTCGAAGGTGCCCATCCACAGCTACAAGCAATGCAATTTACAAAGGATAACATGACCTGGTGCTGTGGTGAAGATTCACAAACAAAATTTAACGCGTTTGCATTCTTTCCTGGAAAAAAACTGACAAAGGGATTTATTCGCAGACATGTCCAGGATCTGAACAATGGATTGAAATTTGCAGTATGCTTGGCGAAAAATGTAAATGTGCCAAAACAATATCCAGAGCTTTCCTTGCAGAACATGGTGATGGGGGCGTTGAACATTATCATAAACTACTTCGAAATAAGCGAGAAGTGTTGTTGAGTTGTAGGGTAGTTGTTATTTAAGTGTTGTAAAATATTGTTATAATATACACTGTGATTGTTATCTGATTGTTATGATGCCAAAAATGCCCTGGTGGGCAACCGCATTGGTTTGGGTTTAAATATTAGGGACTGTATTTGGGATGAGATATGCATGAATGTGTAATGGACAATTTCAGATTGAAGGTATGTAGCACACCTAAAAGTAGAGAAACTATTATTTTTCATCCAATTCCTATGTGAGAAAGTAACTTGTGATACTGAGTCCCATGTTAGGAATATGTACAATACTTTCACTCATATTATTATGGTACTCTATCTCCTCCATCACCGCATTATTTGTCCGTTGATCCATCTGTATTCAAGCAAAGAATGATCTCATTCTCACCCTCCTGCATCTGAACACACTGTGGCCAATGCCTTATTACCAACACCCTGCCAAAAAATACTGTGCCCTCCCCACCCTCCCTTCCACCAAACATCGGGATACCACGTGGGCGTTCGGCTTTCCCCACTCTTCTTCAAATGGAGGCCGGCGATGATGATGCCGTTGTTCTGCCCGTTGACAAGTCAGTGCAGCCATCGGAATGTCCAACCATTTGGGGCGAGGCAAATTTGGGGGGATCTAATTGTATGCAAATTAATTCCACCAATGTGTCGCCTTCCAAACACACTCCGGCAACTCAACGATCTCAGGCGAACTGTCAATTTGAGGCAAGGCGTCACATTGCGCGCCAACTTTACATCCATCTGAAATTAATGAATGTCATTTCAGTTCAAACCCTCCCAAGTCATGGGCGGGAGAGCGTGATGGAACCAAGCGTCCTCGAAGTCTGTCGAACAGAGAAGGTATCACCCAGGGACCCCCTGTACCCGTCTCTTTTCCAGAATGTGATGTATCCTGATAAGCCTCGAAGCAGCTATCATGCCATCCTTCATGATGGAAATAGCTCAATCGGTACTCTACATAGTACAAGAAGTGCGTCTCGTCAGCACAATCTACATAATCACAGCTGTTCGAATCTCGAGAATGCTCGCCCACCGAGTCACGAATATTCCTTTCGATCAAGTCCCATCCATTTTGATCCACCCCACTATAAACTTGAACCTGATTGTTTGCCTCATACCATCAATGAAAATAGCAATCAGTCTTTCTCCATTTCTAATCCAAATCAGAGCGAAGCCAATCCGTTATCTCATGTTCATTATCAGAATAAGCTTCCATTTTTATCATCGTGGGGTATGAAACCTCCCCTATGTCAGCGTTCCATATTCCATACATCTTTCAACGACACCGGGAGAAGTTATGGTGAAGATTGTGACAAGAGTTCAGTTAGCAGGGGGGATTACAAACCCAGACATTCAAGTGGCGTGGGCATCGCAGCAACGAGGATTTATGGGATGACTGCAGGAAACCAGCGTTTGGGGGCTAACTTATTGACACCCTCAGGCAGTCAGATCTCTAAGTACAATACCGTGTTGAGATACACTACGGAATCGCCTTCTTTGGAGGCGAGATCACACCATCAAGTATAAACAGTATCAATCCACTGTCAACAAAGAAACCCGAAGGTGAATCGGCTCCATATCCTGTAGCCGAGAATAAGCGATCATGTAAGCCGGGCGAATGAAGCACAGATGGACACACCTGTTGATAAATGCACTTCATCTCATTCCACGGACGAGAGGCTTTGGAGCGTTGTCAACGAACATGAAAATGATTCAGAATTGAATTGCAGTGCTGCTGCTGACGAGTTTTTGAATACGTCTACACATCACAGTCGAGAGATGTCAATGCATAACAAACCAGAGGTTATAACATCCTCTGTGAATGATTATGTTTGCGACATTTCCAGTATTTCCAGCGATGCAAGGTATTCCCATCCAGAGGTCGACAAAGATCTTGTCCCTGGGAAAATAACTCTGCTTAGCACAGATTGGGCAAGAAGAAAGTGGAAGTGCGCTAGGTGCTTTGACAAAATGCTGCCAAAGGAAAACCCTTCTGAAATTGACTCAGTTAGTTTCTTCACTATCCTGCTCAAAGTTCACGAGTTCACTTCCAACACAATATCGGACTGCTTACTTGAATACTACAAAAGCTGTGTTTAAGATTTAATCTGAGCTACAACAGAGCAAAAGCTGGTGACATGATATCTCAAATTCAGGATGCTGTCTTGAAGAGCTCAACCGAGTATTCTGATGAGTACCTTCGAATGTGTCTCTTGTTTATGAAGTATCCGTTCGTTTATGACTTGACTGGTTTCGTAAAGCTGTTAGGATCATTGAAGAGGAGTACTCAATCAAAATCCCAATTTATCCTCAAAATCAAAACTTTGTATATTCCATTCTGGTTGACACAAGGTTAGCAGTGATGAACAACAGATTTAGAAGGGTCATGTTGCGACAGGTGGGGAAAGTGTGGTATGATAAGAAGCAATATAAAACAAAAACCGTTTTTGGAGAGAGTGCAGATCTGTATTGGGAAAAGAAGGAAATCTTTGTAGAACGACACATTTTTAGAGGTTATCTTGCTTCTATTAAAGGAATTTCGGACAATAGCATGACGGAGGAGTTGATTCGCAATATAAAGGAGGAGTCAAATTCTCGAGAGGAGTTTTGCTGGAAAATGGGGAGGCGTTCTGGAACACAAGTGATGGTCCCTTGAAAGCGGTACCTAGGCCTGTCACTTCTTATGTCAAGAGTGAAACTAATAAGCTCACATTCCCTAATATCTCCCAGGTTAATCATTCAGCAGGATATGCCAATGAACCTTCTAGGCAAAGACATCATCCACCTCAAGGAATGATAGAGGAAAACATTCATCCTCCTTCTCCATTTGCTTCAAACCGTGGTTTGTATAATTCGCACAGGAATGAATATCCTAGTTATTGCCCCACAATACCTCCAATATCAATCCATGATGATGCGTCACAACAATCATTTGATAAGACTCATAGGTATCTGAAGTCTGTCGAACATCAAAAAACGGACAATCCGGTTGCCACAGATTCACATTCTCCCTGTGATGCAGTATCACGTCGCGTTATTAAGGATAAGGATGGCTCTGACATTGAGCAAGAGTGGATTGAACAATATCAGGGATGGCTAACAACTAGGATAGGCAATCGGCATCAAAGTAGTTGTGAGTGTATTCGTTGCTTAGATTACATTGTCTGAAATGAGGACTTACAACAACATTATTTGCTACATAACATCCCCAGGCGAAAGAAGAGGGGACTAAGCGTTTTGAGGAATGCACACCACTTTAAAGAGTCGGACAAACAATTGCAATTGATGAGAGATAAACTCAAGAACCAGCGGCAAACAAAAATAAAAATATGGAAAAGCGGAAGAAAGAGAGAATTGAAAGCGGTAGTGAGTACAATGATGCTGTTGTATGTCTATGCAGATCATATTCTTAATTGCTGTCTTTCATTCCGTCAAAGCTACCTCGGATGGTGCAAGCATCGATGAAATATCGAAAGATGTTGCACAAAAGTACCTGCAGTTGCTAGAAGAGGAGCATGAGTATGATGTGGATAAGCTTTCGGATGTGAGGGAGTGTGATACTGGAGAGTTGGAATACCTTACTACATGGAAAGGATACGTAGATAGTACATGGGAAAAAATTGATACCTTCAATGGCCCACTGAGTAAGTACTGCATTTCTTCTTTGTTTTCGAGTGGTTCTGTCACTCCAATACTACAAACCGCATTCCTGGTTTTACCCAACAGGAGAAGAAGCGGAGAACCTTGCCAAGAGATATTGGGATGGTAAGAAAGATAAAGAGACATTGATCAAAGTGAGGAAGATTACGTCAACGAAGGCGACTGGGATAGATCTGGAGAAGCCTGCAGCTAGCAAAGAAAAACAACAATAGTTATGAAAACGGTTGCAGCGCGTCATCCCACCAAGTCATCCTCAAAGAAGTCCTGCAAAGACAAATCTATCACAGGGATGGAAAGTAGTTTGACGAGGAGGACCGATGGTGGAGAGATACATTCATGTCATGAAAAACCACGGCCCAACCAGAAAGCATGTCCTACTCGGACCAAGAAGAAAGATTCTCTCGTCATTGCTAAAAGAAAGATGCAAGCGAATGCAACGAGAGGAATGATAAGGTGCGTGAAATGCTTTGTTTGATGTGTGGCACGATCAGTGATAAAAATGCCCAACTTACCATGAAATGTAGTCTCAAAAGAAAGATACAAAGGTATGAGATTAAAAAAAACTTGTTGTACTTACTCTCCTGTTGATTGCTCACTTTTCACTCATTTGCTGATCAATGACCAACCTCTTTTGTTGATGCAAAGAGGGGAACTCTTGACCACCACAACAAGGAGTGCAAGAAGGTGATGGATATGATGACTGTATTCTCACCTTTATACCAATTAATGGATACTTACTTGTTTTGTGTCTCTATTTTTCAAGATGAAATGTTCGACGACCAAGGTGAAAAGAACTTCTTAATTCTGTATTGTGCCAAACTTATTATTAAACTCCTTTTTAACCCAACGGATGTATTTTGGCAGGCACTTAATGATCTCCCTGTGAGTTGTCATTGTATCAACCTTACAACATCATTCCTTTTTAAAAACTTTTCCTCACCAGCTTTTCATGTTACTGTGAAGTGTATTCCACACAAGGTGAGATCTCTCCCTCTTAAGTGTTCGATATAGTCCTTTTTTATACTTACATTTGCTTTATCGTTGGTCAAAGCGTTTGAAGTATGATGATGACATGGTGAGAAGCGGACCCCCTTTTCTGCATCCTGCTATGTTCCCCCTCTCTCTAATGATCGTTCACTGTGACTATTTCTGCAATACACTATATAGACGGTGAGAACACTCTACTGGCCCTTAATTTGGTCTCTGTTTCATGGCCAGCTTACTTCATTACATTTTTTCAAAACAAACCATAGAAACAAGAAAGAGCCATTTATCACAAAGACTGGAGAAGCATACAATACGACCGAGACAACCCTATTTGTATTACGGAGCATGATATTTATTATGCATGTTTGAGGGCAGTTAGTGGAAATGGTTTATGCCAATATGCAATATGTATGGAGTGTTATGACAAAAACAAACCGAAGCGTGTCCGGCATAATAGGAGCAAGTCTGCATGTCATTCAAACGCTTGGAAGCAAGATATGTGTTGTCATAGATTATGTGATCTTGAGGTGACGAGGGATCCTTGGTGGTGTGCCAAAGCTGTTCGTCATACTGAAGTTTGGGAAGGTAGAGTTTCGGGTTGTATCAGTTGTGAGAGGGAGTTCTTGAAAGTAGGAGGGAGAGGTTGATGGTGTTTTTACATCAGTGATACAAATGAGTAGTGAGAGGGAGTTCTTGAAAGTAGGAGGGGAGAGGTTGAGGGTGTTTTTAATATCAGTGATACAAATGCACTATGAGCAGTTACCATTACCATGGGGAGGGTGGATAGTATTTGTTGGCATGGTGTGTGCTATTTTAATGTGAATCTACTGTTCTATGCGGCAACTTTTTCATGTGATTGGTTGAATACCGGCTTTGACACTACAGGTCCTGTTCAAATCCTGTTCATAACATGAAGTATCAGATGGCGGTTTGTACGGATTTGTACCAGATCAATTCGCTCGCATAATTTTCAGTATTAAAAATACACTCTGTATGAAGCTGGATTCTAATCTGCCGGATTTCAGGTAGTCCCTCATTTCTACAACTCGAAGTAGGCAAAAATAGAATTTGTTCAAACAAAGAAGTTTCGTGAAACTCCTACCAATGCAAAATCGAAAATGATAAAATTACATTTTTGAGAACAAAGGAGTACTCAAAGCGGTACTCCTACCCTTGGTCGGAGTTGTTTTTCAGTTCTGACCGCAATCTATAGTTGACTTATAGTTAGAATCTATAGTTAGGGGCCCAACTATAAGCTGTTATAGTTGGCCTATAGTAAAAACTGCATATTGAAGATAAGAGTTATAGTTGTGAAAATATTTCGCGCGATGATCATCTAGCAAATCCTTGTTCACATAGGAATTAAATACATCTAAATTGGAATCATTTTTTGGACATATGGAAGGCTACATACAGGAACCTATAGTTGGCCTCCTTTACAACTATAACCACAACTATATTTTCGGTAGCAGTGTTTTTCACTTTTTGCCAAAACAGGTACTGACCATCAAGTTGATCAAAACTTACCTGTAAATAATTCATTTTTTGCTTGGACTTACATGGGTAGTCATGATGTTTTAATATCTGTCTACCTTTAAAGTTATATCTTTTTGTATAACATATGACATTATTTTCAAGAATGTTTCTATAAGCTTGAAGGGAACATTAGAAACACAAATTATTTTTTTAATCATACAACAATGGTTCTGTAAACTTGAAGGGAATGTTATCGTGTCCCAAAAGAGTGTCTACGTCTAACAAGAATGATTTCGCAAACTAAAAAGGGTGCATACTTTTAAAATGGGCGCCAGCGCAAGCGCGGCGCGCGTGAAGCACGCGAGGCGTTCGTGCCCATTTGCAACTACTATAGTACATATTAATTAAGCGTAGAAAAGTGGAATACTACTACAAGCACTTTATTTCAAAAGCACGTCTTCCTCTGTCTCTACAAATCGTATTCTGTCCAGCAAGCTACAAAAAATCTTGCAGCGGCTGCTGGTAATTATTTTAAATGCATGTTTTTGAGACTTAGAAGGTAATTTTCCGTGTCATACAAAGTAACATTTTTATTTCACACCTTCATGGTAAAAAGACTTGAAATAAGAACAGTGTAATGGTTATCTAAATAAATCAACTTCAGACGAAACGTGTGACACCAAGTGAAACCGAATGACACCAAGTGACACCAAGTGAAACCGAGTGACAACAAGTGAAACCGAGTGACACCGAGTGACGTGACACCGAGTCCATGTGACACCAAGTGAAACTGAGTGCAACCGAGTGACACCAAGTGAAACCGAGTGACACCAAGTGAAACCAAGTCACTCGGTTATGCAAACAAGTAAGGCCAAGTCGGAGAAGCGGACTAATTTTGAAATTTTCCTTATCCCGAAGTACCCAAGCGTGACACCGGGTAACACCGAGTCCGTGGTTTTCCAGGAAGTTGCAGTTCATTTGTGGTGAGTTGTGCATGTTAAATGACATAAATCGTGAACCGGAAGGAATTACGCGGAGCAATACACATTGGCATGAAGTAGATGAACAAAGCGATCACTTCCTAATGATCAGTGGCTCTGAAGCACAAGTCAATTGTGTGAAAATGACATTTTTTCTAACGGTCAGAGTCTTGACCTTGGATTACGTACTGTCAACATTCGCCACGGGCCAAGAGCAGAGCGGGTAGTGAGCGAAGCAAGACGAGAAACGAGAAAGGGGAGTGCGAGAGCCACCTACTTGTCAGAGGTATCTTCCCATCTCGTGCGCACGTGAAAAATAAAGGGAAGCTAAAACATCTGCTCTCCAAGTGGGAAGAGGGTCAAGCCTGAATTGTCTCACAATTCTTTTATCACCCCCCTTCCTGGAAAGAGAGGTTAGCTTTTGAATTGATTCGTTTGGACCTTGTGGTGCACGGGGCCTGATCAGCCGTGTCGGCACAAGCGGAACCAGCGCAATTTTTTTCTCTCCCGCCAGTGTGCCGTGTCTCCGCCCGGTTCCCCGCGATGGTTTTGCCTGACCCCCCTCCCTCCGCCGCGCTCGGCGGTCTCTTGTCGAAACTTTCACAACTCCAGACCCTGTCTCGATCTCCCCAGCCTCCGGCTCCGGCTTCGGCGCGTTCAGGGGTTTCCGCTGCGGGCGTGGCACCCGACGGTGAGTTTATGCTGTCCCTGTTACAGGGTTCTTCTTTTTCTTCTTCCGGGGGGGTTTCCGGTCGGACCAACGAGTTCGTTGAGCCCGTTCGTGCGGTGCGATTTGGCCAAGGATTGGACGTCACACCGCTCTGTTCCAATCAACGCGAGGACGACTTCGAAGATTCTCCCTCGGACGGGTTCTCTTTCCCATCGTCGATATCCGATGGGTCCATTTTGGGCCGGGGGGTTCGAGGGTTAACTCCCAGCCTGATGCGCAGGGATAGTTTCGAACCCATGTCGCCGGCTTTCGAGAACGCAGTTGATGAGCTGCCTGTCTCATCGCCTATCTACCCTCCGGGGAAGGAGGCCCTTGCCAAGACGCTCGGAAAATTGGATGGGAGGGTAGGTTTCGGTCTTTTTCTTTATGAAGACGAGAGCTCTACCCCGATTTGTGGAGGGCTCATAGGATCGAGCAGGGAAAAGTTCTGCACTGTCCCAATGGGAGAGTGCTCCATTGTCTCTCATACCCACCGTAAAGGGGTGCTTTCGCCAGCCACGCTCTACGTGGAAATCAAGAAGGGCGCGGTTGCTCTATTTACTCCTGCCCTCGGTGCAGCCTTAGCCAAGAAGAGTGGCATCTTCCAGCTTCACTGCAAGGGATGTTACCCTATCGAGACTTGGAAGGCTCTTTTTGACTGCATGGAGGTAAATGCGGTGGCAACAGACCCCGCGCGAGGCCTGGTCACCGAGGACAACTCGAAGCGACTCCTGGAAAACTCCATAGGCATGTCAAATCCTACCCCCAAGAGGATTCGGCTTGTCATGTCCAGGTTGGCCTCGAAGCAGGCAGGAGGAGACATTACCCTCCAGGAATTCGCACGAGAGACGACCACAGCCCTCAAGGCAGCGGAGCAGGAGCTCACGAGGATACACACCAGCCTCACGGTGGTCGCCTCGCTCACTGGGCGCCCCAAGCGAGCAGTCAACGCAGGATCTGCGTGGGGAGCGATAGAGGCTATAGATGACAGACACGACGTCGTGGATTCCACCCTGGCATCCTTGGATGCCCAACAACGAGCCTCGGTGGAAGATGTCAAGGGCGCAGTGGAAAGGCTGCGAGCAGACGTCTCTAGTGCGGTCACTCAAGCTGCCACGGCAAACACTAATGCTGCTCACGTACGTTGCCTTGTAAGTATGTTGGAATCAACGGGAGCGCTGGGAACCATGGGGATGCTGGAAAGGCGTCTTCAGCAGGCTGAGACGCATAACGCTCAGCTCAAAGGGGATGTCAGAGCGCTGACTTCGGCTATGGAGACTCTTGTAGACTCTGTGGCGGCTTCTTCGAACATTGAGGGACACGAACCGAGGGGAACCCCGGCGCTTATGGCCAAGATAGGGTCGTTGGAGACGCTGTGTGCAGAGCAATTCAAGGACCTCCGCTCCCAGGTCGGGGGCACCGGTACTATTCAGTTCCGTCAGTGGCGGTTTGACGGGGTGGACAGTTGTAAGGCTCTACTGCTTAGGGAGGGTCTCACCTTTTTCGTTTACGAATTCCCTCTCGACATTGCTCACTTTTTGGCAAAGATTGTCAGCCCCACTCGCTCCAGGTCGGAGGTGCAGGACGACACTGTTTTGGAGTCAAAGACGGGAGTCAATTCGAATAGGATGGCGGCGATCGCCTCGACCCAGATTCAAGTCCCAGAGGTTTTGGCAGGCTCGGCGAGCAGCAGGTCAGATCTGACTCATTGGTTCGGAGCTCTCAAGGACTCTAACATGTGGGATGCTGGGGATGGTATCAGAGGTACAAAGAATGAGATTCTTCGGGGAATTGCGACCATAGTAGAAGTGCACAGGTCTCAGCTAGAGGCGAGGTTTCAGGACGACTACCCGGAGTTTTTCAGGTTCTGTGATTTGTGCTTGTCAGAGTCAATACAGGAGTTTAAAGACTTCGCAGAGGAGTTGTCTAGTTTTAATCAGAATTTACTCTCTATGTCTTATGGTTCCAACCCTACTGTTGCGCAGCACAAAGAGGTATGGCCCCTTGCCCTTACGTTTCCCATGGTTTACTGGGAAGAGATCGCGAAGGCCCGACACGTCGCCTCAGGGCTGCACTCTTATGATGACCCCACGCTCGCCAACGCCGTCATGATGTGGGCAACTATCCAAGCCCACCACAAGCACGCTGAGTTTAAATGCTACCGCTTCCGAGAGCACCCTCGGATCTACCCTAAAGTTTTTACTCACCTATTTCGGCGTTGTGCTCATCGTTCTTCCCTTGACGCCATCCAGGACACTGCAGACGCTGCAAAGACCTTAGCTACGGCTGCCAGATCCTCCAACCTTGAAATGAAGGCTCGCCTTGATGGTCTCATCTCTACGGTCGACAACTTGAAGCGCATGCAACCCAGGGCCCTTCCCGTGGGAGGAGCCGGGGGCAACGGAGGAGGTGACAATGGGTATGGGCAGGGTTGCGGGCAGCGCCCGCGCAATCGACAGGGCGGTGGAGGGGCTGGAGCAGAGGAGGAAAAGGACGGGACTTGACCTCTCGGGCAGGGATGGGATTGCAGGGCAGCTACTAAATTAGGAGCCCCTCTTTTAACTGGCACATCCTACACCCTAACGCCCGACGTCACTCACATGGACAGCTCACCCACCACGACTTCCGCTTCTTCACTCCTTACTACGTGCCAGGGAACCACATCTACTCACGCTTTTGGGGTTATAGCACGTGGCCACGTCCCGTTTCCACTTGGGTCCCTGTCCCCTTGTGAAGTATGGTGTTCGGCACCCACTCTCTGGCTGGCTGTCAGTCCGGCGCTTGGCTTCCCCATCAGGGTACTTCGGGCAAACTTCGCCCTCGGTCCACGCTTTCAGGCTTGGGCAGAGCAACAGCTGGCACCAGGCGGCAGTCTATCAGTTCGCCCCACCCGTTTCTTTCGCCACCTCGGCACGCTGGCCCACAGTGGAATCGTGTTTTGTGACCCAGGCACCCTGCCCCCTCTCAACCATGTCTGGTGGACTTGCTTTATGGGGCTCATGGTGGTAGCTCACTCGGGCCCACTGGACGTTCCGCCTGGGTGGGTCACTCAATCCGTCTGCCTGACGCATTCGCGCGTTGGCGGTTGTACCACCTCCGTGGACTGGGTGACATTGGTCATCAGGACGAAGGATCCTCGGGGCGTTTTCTCCCGGTTTTGGTTGCCGGACCCTCGGCCGTGGTGTACCATTGTGCACGTTCTCAACTCGATGATCTCAGGCCCTCCGGCGAAGGCTCCCCAAGGCCCAGTCGATCCTGTGCCGGCACCAGTTGTCTTAGGACGGTGGTGTTTAAGGGCGTGGGGCCTCCTTCCCGCCGAGCGCCCACACGCTTCCATGGTGGTCCCAGCGGACAGATCGGCCACGGGATGGGTCCGACGACGTCTTACTCCCACGGAGCTTGCTACGGCATGGAACGTCCCCATCCTCGCTCAGGAATTTTACGTCAAAAGTGGCTCTGAATCGGAACTTTTGGGTTTTTTAATCGGCCCGCCCGGGAAAAGCCTACATGCTGGAGCCTCTTCCCTACTTTGGTCCTATATCCGGGGGGGTTTGGAGTCATTTCAGCTACCTGGGCAAGCAGGGCACAAGGAACTGGCCCGGCGTTCAGGGCGCAAACGCCCGCGATCCTCCTCCTCTGACACTGATATGAGCCTGGGGGGCATCCTAAAACAAGGAAAACTGGTGACGCCTCCCATAACAAAGGGCGGCGACACCTCTGCAGCTGAAAAACCGGTCCTTAAACAGGATGCCCAGAAGCACGACGATGCGCAGGTCCCCAAGCAACTGTGGGAAGACCATATTCAACTGACCGCAGACTTCGCGCTGCCAGCAAATTGGAAGACAGCCCTTGACCCGCTACGGCGCCTTGGGTGGATAATCTGGAACCGCAGCCTGAGGAAGAGCTATCTGAGCTACCTAGCAAGCAGAACGCGGGGCATGTTCAGACGACACAAGCCTAAGGGACAGGACCTCGTGATGTATCAGGATGGGCGCTACCACTGGACCGGGGAAGGGCGGCGTCGCTACCAAAAATATTGGACGCCCATCTTACGTCACCCCGCCCTTGCAAATGATTGGGAGGCCGGGCGGGAGTGTTTGCACAAAGGAGCACACAGTGATTGGTGGGATTGGAGACTGGGATCGAGACTCATCTACTGGCGATGGCCGGAGAGCCGTGTTAAGTGGGCCAGGGATGGGCAGCCACACTTCCTGATTGTGGAACTACCCCGATACCGTCAGCCCCAGAAGGCCCCAAAGACGCCTGAGGATCGGCACCTCGTTTGGAAGAAGATTGGGAAGGTAAGGGAACGGGGGTACATCACCCCGGGAGAAGTCCTCAGCCTTACACATTACTTCTATGTCCCCAAGGGGGACGAGGACATACGCATGGTATACAACGGCACCTCTTGCGGACTCAACGACTGTCTCTTCTCCCCGCACTTCGGGCTCCCGACGTTAAGACACACCTTGAGAAGTCTGCTGCCGGGATACTATCAAGGGGACATCGACATTGCGGAGATGTTTCTCAACTTCAATCTTGGAAAGGAGCTCCTTCCCTTTGCAGGGGTAGACGTGTCTCATGTTCGGACAGTGCGGGCGGATTTGGGCGCAGGGGAGCCTTTCCCTGACTGGGAACGGATCCGGTATTGGAACTGGGAGAGGTGGGTCCGGAATTTCATGGGTATGACGGACTCGCCCTACCGCTCAATCCAGCTCATGCTAATTGCCAAGTACGAGGCATACGGAAACAGGAAGGATCGGACCAACCCATTCCATTGGGAGCGAATCGTGCTGAACCTGCCGGGCACGTGGACGTACGAACCCAACCTGCCGTGGGTTTTCAAAGTCCAATTCGACGGACACTTGGCTTGCGAAGTGTACGTGTATGTGGATGACGGCAAGGTCACGGGATGGTCCAGGGTGGCGTGTTGGGAGGCCTCCAAACAGTTTGCTAAGATACTCACCAAGCTAGGGATTCAAGACGCAGCTAGAAAACGAATGGAACCCTCCATGACCCCCGGCCCCTGGGCAGGGGGGATCGCACACACAAACGAGGGCGTGGTTACCTTGGTCTCACAGAAAAAATGGGACAAGACTCAAGAGCTTATCAAGGAGCTCCAACAAATGAGCGAGGGCCCGACGTACAACCGGAAGAGGCTGGAACAGATTCGGGGCTACCTGATTTACACCTCAAGAACATACAAGTGGATGGTTCCCTACCTGAAGGGAATCCACTTGACTATAGACAGGTGGAGAGAGGGGAGAGACCTTGATGGGTTCAAGAAGAAGAAGGGCCCCAAACCTCAGGGAAACCCCAATGTCAGATGGGAATGGGAAGGAGAACGGTGGATAGACCTCGACGGTGACAACCTCGAAGGAGTAATGACGGACTCGTCGGAAGCCCCGGACCAGGTCGTTGGCGTACCGCGCCTCTCTTCGGATATACAAGCCCTGCAATGGCTGTTCGGGGGTAAGGAGCCAGCCAAGTCTCGTGCCCGAGCCAAGGATACCCTCACCGTGACCTATCTCATGGGGGATGCAAGTGGGAAAGGATTTGGTTCGGCCATTTGGGGCACAGATGGCATACTGTGGGAGTCAGGCAATTATGGGAGGCAGTTCGCAGAGGAGTCTTCAAACTACAGAGAAGCCTCAAATCTGATCCTGCGACTAGAAGAGATGGAGAAGGCCCTGGATTTGGAAGAAAGGGAGATCTTCGCCTTCACGGACAATGCCGTGTTCGAGGGAACATTTTACAAGGGACATTCGGACTCAAGGAAACTCAACGGCCTCATCTTGAGACTACGGCAAGTGGAAAGAAGGACCGGATGCCTTCTCCATGTCATTCACGTGTCAGGGACCCGGATGAAAGAAGCAGGCATTGATGGCCTGTCCCGGGGGGACCTGCTGGAAGGGATGATGAGAACAGGACAAGACCCAATGCTTTTTCTGCCAATCAGTCAATCAGCGCAGGAGAGGTCAGGAGGTCAGGCGATGGAATGGGTAGAGTCCTGGTGGAGATGCAGGAAGGGTCAACCATGGATGGGGGAGAGGTTGAGGGATCTCGCACCAGCAGATTGGTTCAGCCTATATGAGCTTACCGCCCCGAGGTTTTGGTCTCCGCCACCCTCGGCTATGGAAACTGTGATGGAGTTGTTTAATGAGGACAGACTCATGAACCCTCACCTCCCTCACGTTTTTGCTGTCCCCAGGCTCATGACCCACTTGTGGAGGAAAGCCTTATCCAAGGACGCAGACCTAATGTTCTCAGTGGAATCGGGAACCCCCTTTTGGCCGACTAACATGCATGAGCCCCTCCTAATCGCCATTGTTCTCCCTATCTCTCACGTACCCTCTCACAGGGGACCCTGGGTGGTCCGGGGAACTCCAGCGGCAAGAGCTCTCGAGCACAAGCTCACAAGCGGTTTCAAGTGTTGGAAGAAGGGAAGGAGAGACCCCCAACAATTGTATGAGTTGGAAGGGTATGTGCCGGGTTTGTGGGAAACTGCGGCAGAATGGAGCAGGAGTCTTCTGCTCAAATTTCTCGACGAGCAAAGTAGGTTTCCCCCCGTGCAGGAATGTGTGGTGCGGGCCCTGCTACCGAACAAGGCCAGAGGACCCCTTCCCCGTAAAAGACCCTCTGGAGGAGGACCAAGCTCTGGAAACAGACGCCGGAAGAGACCAGGACTATCGGTCAGCTAGGAACGGGGACCACTTGATGGGGGTCCCATTCGAGTGTGACCTCTGCCACTTCAGGAACGTTGTTGGAAGGGACCCGGTCTGGGGCAGGGCCAAGGACGAATACACCCTCACCTGCATAAGGCGGGCCTCGCTGGACGCCATGTGGAGTCGGGTGAGCAGCACCGTTAAGGCTAACCTCAGCCGCGTCCAAAAGGACTACCGGGCCAGCCAAGAGGTGTTCGCGATCAAGAGGCCTCTGCCCAAGTTGGGATGGGACAAGATGGAAGACAGGGTAGGGATGGGAGTTGCACTGATGACTCTTCACTCGTCCCTGAGGAGAGGTCGGTACGCGGAGACCCTACAGTTTGACACCATGAGAAAGACCCCCACATGGTACGGTCATATGCACCGTGGGGGCGCGGCTTACAACACGGAGACCTTGTATGCCCAAGATGAGAGAAGGGTGCGGTCGTCCACGTGCCCCACAGACGGGGAATGGTTCACGCGGTTCAAACTCGGGGCTAAGCTCCGGATGGGGCAGATACGGAAGCAGAACGAGGCACTGACCCCGGACATTATCCATGCCTTGGATCATGTGGCGGAAGAAGAATGGAGTTTGGCCGAGACGGAGATGGACCGCAAGATGGTGGAGGATCTGATGTCCTTCGTGTTGATAGAGTTTTGCGCAGGACTAAGAGGGGAGGAGGTACCCCTACTTTCGTTGGAGGGCATGCTTAGGTTCTGGGATGTCACCACCACGTTGAGTGAAATACCTCACGTTGTGCTCACCCTACACGGACGGTTCAAAGGAGAGTCCGGGGAGAGGTGGCACTGCGTCCCTATAGCTGTCAAAACACGAACGGGACTGCTGGTGTTCAAGTGGATAGAACGCTTGTTGAAGAGAAGGACGGAGGTGGAGAAACGAGAGTCGGGATGAGTATTCGAAGACAACCAAGGAAGAAGGATGAAGTTCGGTGCCTACGACCCCTTGTTCCTGGAAATGCTTACTCGTGCAAGAAGCAACCGGCCCCAATGCATGGATCCTATAATAGACCTCGAGGACTTCAGCCTGTGGAGATCGGGGAGGAGGGGATCAACGACCGAGGCAGGCAACCAAAAGATTAGCGGTCATGTCATAGACCTCATGGGGAGGTGGAGGCAAAAGGAGGCCGCCAAGGGGACTCAGCCCGGCCTCCCTATGAGGCAGGTATACACGCAAGTGAAAAGCTCCTTCCCGGCAATGCTGCTGTACTCGGAAGCCTTCTGAGAGTAGTTACCGGGGGGGGGTTTATTTTTATCACAAAACATTTTCTTTATCTCTCCACAATTAGATGCGAACTCAGTCAAGCCATCTCGCCCAACCACGACCCAGGCCCCCGACCGACGGTCAAGGTGTCCGAGCTGTCAGCCGGCACCTGGTTCGAGTCACATCGAATGATCTCTAGTATCTCGTCGAAATCGGGCAAACCTAAGTTGAGGGGAAAGCAGGGCAAGACCACGACAGTTGAGAACTTCCTGCGTGGGTCAGACTTCGAGAAACATGCACCTAGCAAAAATCAGGAGAAGATCATGGGCCAATTTCCCCAAGCGTTAGCATCCCAAGTGTTTAGCCTAGTTTACGACTTGAATAGAATAAATTCAGTATCTAAGCCGATCATTAGAGACGCCATAGAGAACTACCGCCACGAGCCAAGAGCAGAGCGGGTAGTGAGCGAAGCAAGACGAGAAACGAGAAAGGGGAGTGCGAGAGCCACCCACTTGTCAGAGGTATCTTCCTATCTCGTGCGCACGTGAAAAATAAAGGGAAGCTAAAACATCTGCTCTCCAAGTGGGAAGAGGGTCGAGCCTGAATTGTCTCACAATTCTTTTATCACCCCCCTTCCTGGAAAGAGAGGTTAGCTTTTGAATTGATTCGTTTGGACCTTGTGGTGCACAGGGCCTGATCAGCCGTGTCGGCACAAGCGGAACCAGCGCAAATTTTTTCTCCCACCCACCCGCCCAGGGACTTTATTTTTATCACAAAACATTTTCTTTATCTCTCCACAATTAGATGCGAACTCAGTCAAGCCATCTCGCCCAACCACGACCCAGGCCCCCGACCGACGGTCAAGGTGTCCGAGCTGTCAGCCGGCACCTGGTTCGAGTCACATCGAATGATCTCTAGTATCTCGTCGAAATCGGGCAAACCTAAGTTGAGGGGAAAGCAGGGCAAGACCACGACAGTTGAGAACTTCCTGCGTGGGTCAGACTTCGAGAAACATGCACCTAGCAAAAATCAGGAGAAGATCATGGGCCAATTTCCCCAAGCGTTAGCGTCCCAAGTGTTTAGCCTAGTTTACGACTTGAATAGAATAAATTCAGTATCTAAGCAGATCATTAGAGACGCCATAGAGAACTACCTGCGTGGCACTGCATTGTTCCCCGTCGATCAATTTGGAAATTTTTCGCAACATCAATTTCTGATGCGAGAAAAGGGTTTCTTAAATATCAAATATCTCTTAGTAAATCGTGCGTTAAAACTATATCTAAAAATAACGAGGGTAGGCACCGACAAATTGTCTTTCTTTTCCGACAAGGCAGAGCAGTGGCTATGCAGCCACACAGAAGATACCATATTAACGATCTTCTTCATACCCAAATTGGGTGGATCAGTCCTGTGGCGGACTAATTCCCGCGGGGAGAAAATGGTTTCGTAGACGAGTCCTATTTTGTCGAAGCATACCATAAACATGAAATTTTGGTTGTTTCATGTCCATCACAAGAGCTTACAATAACTGGAATAACTTTGTTAAATGATCCTAATTAGATGAGATTTTGAAGCATATGCATCTTGACATCCGTGTGGTGGCAGAGCGTCATCCCCAGTAAGTGTCTCACTGTTAGCAGAGAAATAGTAGGAGCAAACTACCACAACGAAAAGCCAAATTTGTTCAAACACAACATACCATACAGTGAATCGAAAACAGTCACAGGACTAATCAGAACCTGATAAAGGATTCCAAAACGACGAGGAAGCAAACCTTCACTCGGAGTGCGCCAGCTTTCTTGGACAGTAAGCATCAAAATAACACCACTAGTTTATATCAACGAGGAATAAAATCAAGATAGGTCTGAAGGTATACTTCTCCATATTGTTTTTAAGCACGTAATTACATGCCTGTGTCTTCTCATTCCAGTTTCAAATGAAAAATAACAACACCGATATCATTCATTATGCCATCTTGAGCCACTTGTTGCTCTGACTGAAATACTTGACAAATTCCTCATCATTCTTCATGGTACTTTTGATATGACCCATTGGCAAATACAGACTCAAAAACTGTCCAGGCATGGGGTACTTCCTACAAATGCCTCGTTCGCAATCATGACTTGCCGCGGGGACAGATACAATATTGTAAAAGTTCTCTGTGTCCGCCTCGACCCGATGAGCCATTGTTTCATTGCCTTCCACGACGACATTGAAGATGTGATTGCCCAAATCATGTTTCACAAGACTGTCCAAAAGAGTTTTGTTGGAGTCGTCTACTGATAATTCCACCTGAGAACGAGCATTGGTGGCGTAGAACAATAGAAAGATGGGAGACAGTTCGTCCATAGTCACGTCAGGACCGCAGCGAACGAGAGTACGGAGTCCATCAAGGAGAGGAGGACGCTGTAACCCCCAGAGTGCGGTTCGACCGGTCCCAAACCCCCGCTTCGGATTTTGTGCAGTTGCATCCGCGAGATAGACGAGGAGTTCAATACAGTAGCCTTTTACTGCTTCATCGCGAATATCGTTCAACCATGCCTTTACAAATGACGAGCATTCCACGTCATCTACGGAAAGTGATTTTAGATAATCAACCTGATAATGAGTATCATACGAAGGAGTCGAGCTGGGAATAATGACCGGATATTTGGTAAATTCTCCCAACGTCTTCCGCGGCGGAAACTCGCCGAAACACTCGGCATCCTGCGGACGAGCCTGACATGTCATCGCGGGAGGAGCATCACTTTTGTCTGTCGATCCAATAGTATTCACCACTAATGCAGTATTTTCCCATAGAGTGAGTCCCAAGTCAAATACTTGCGAGCGTTTTGCATTCACCGCCATGGAAATAGGTTGGTGACGAATCAACCATTTGGAAAGCTCGGTAAGCTGGCCTTTGGCTTGGGAAACAGAGGGTGGCATGGCATTAGTTACATCGACTACAACCTTCCTCCAATATTCCTCCAGTTCATCACCATCAGAAGAAGGCAATTCACTGCTCACTTTAAAGTAGGCATCTCTGGACGGATGCTTTGTATACTCTGCGCTTTTGCCCACGGCAGGAGGAGACGTCCCACGGTGTTTCTCAAACACTCCATCAAACGAACTATGACGAAGCGCCTCGACCGGACTCGCCACTTGATTGATATTTTCAAACATTGCCTCCACATCGGACAATTCGACCGTCTCGGGTACCACGGCATGCCTCAAGGCAGTACATTGACCAGCGCATTCGATTGACGCCGACATCCGTATCGCATCCTGTACGCCGGGCGTCCATTCGGTAGCAATAAGAGTATTAGGTCCGCCGGTCGAGGCTATGGTATTTTCATAGTTCTCCTTAATCGCCTTGGCAAGCTGTCGCGAGCAAGTGGTGTAGAGCATACCCGCCTGTTCTGCTGAGGAGGCGGTAATGTACTTGATATCTTCCAATTGGCATGATAGATACGTGAGCATTCCTGGGTCAATGCCCTCTTCTTTCAGGAGTCGGACGAGAAGGTCGGCCCAGCGGTAGGAATGTTGAATGGTATGGCTTCTGCCTAGGATGACGCAGGGAATGCCCAATTCCAAGCTGTTTGACAAAGACAGGACAATTCATTGAGTATTGGCAATCAATTCCATTAAACATCTCAACTACGCATCCAACACGACAAAAGGTGTATACATCAAAACACTCTCACCTCCTCAGAGTCTTTCGAAACAAATCCAAAAAGTTGGTGAAATTACTCACGCAACTGACATAAATGCACTTCCTCTCAATCACCACCTTCCCCTCTCCCTCACTCTGCAACAATGCATCATTCAATTTCCTCTCCACCGAATTGGCCATGACACTCTCCTCCATCTCCGTGATGCCATCTTGCTTGGCGAAATCCAGACATTGATTCCCAATGAGAAATCCTGCGTATTCGTTCAAGAACTTTAGTTCGATTCGCCGAATTTGTGGCCGAATGTCTAGATAGGGAGAATGGTAAGATTGAATGTGTGCGAGGAGATCGTTGACCTGAGAAGGTGTGGCGTAGTATTGATGGCCATTGGCGTTGGAGAGGGCGTCAGTGGTGGTGTGTAGGTTTGTGGGGGTGGTAGGGAGCTTTTGGCCGTTGAGTATTGAGACGATCTGTGCGTGTTTATGTAATGGAATATGGCATATTGAAAGACATGTTGTGAGTTTTTCATGTTTTCAAATTAATCAGAAGAGATCGCCAGAGTTTTCACGTAAACGACGACAAAATTAATGCTATGAACGCAACATGCACCGATCCCCGCATATTGCAGACGAGAAACTTTCATGCAGGCAAGCAACATCTAACGAATTCACGCAAGTTCCCACAAATCACATACAATAAATCAATTCTGCACTCACTGAATCATCATACCAGTTCTTCGCATCAAACCGATCTAAATACTCCATCGCATCCCTCTTGAACTTTTCCACATCCGGCTTGGGGATCTCATCGAAACACGAAGCATACTGCGACGAGGCAAAATTGAATTGACGGACGAGAACTCCTCGAGCTGGTTGGTAGCGAGCCACGCCGCGAGCGGTGCGGATGCTGCTGGCGGGAAAAGATTTGGAGAGGGCTCGTGTGTTTCGGGAGAGGAAGGCTTTGACTGTGTTGATGATCATCATTGGTGATCGATTCTTTAGAACTGAGATAACTCGATGATCAAGGCGCGATGATATTCTACAGGACTCTAACAAGGACAAAAAGAAAAATAATGTTGAGAGTTGATGGGTCGTCAACGCGGCGGTCAACCAGCAATCTTGCCAAACGACAGCGCGATGAGCTGCGATGAGTTCCTCTTCATTTCCGAAAACTCGGTGGCGGTGTTCGCATTCAAAGATCTTTCATTTTATGTCATAAAGATTCAAATTATTATTAAAATCTTGACCCCTCCGTCCTCTGAGGGGCCCTTTCTTGTACGGTAGGTACTTATAACTGAATAAAAACCCATTCACAGTGTCCAAGACCGGGGAGGCTTGAATCAAAAAAATTTCTGAGTAACTGCATCCATACCCCCTAACAGATCTTGTGGGTGGAGTGATGAGGTTTATTGATGCCCCACTTTTCAAGCCTCTCAAAGTTGCAGTCGAAATGAACTTCACAACATCACTTCTTCTTAATATCATTTCATCTGCTGGATTCCCCTTCAAATCAAAAAATAAATATCATGCTGTATCATTTTTGCCAAGATGTCATCCAACAACAACTACAATGGATCAAACCCCCTTGATGGCAATGAAGAGGGCACTTCTTCAGATTCTGAAACACTATTGCTCAAGTTGTTGCCAACAAAAAAACCACCACAATAAAAAAATGTCAAGGCAAGAAAACTGCATCAGTCCTCTGGCCCCTTGGCCTGAGAAAAAAAACAGGGAAATGTGAAGGCACCTAACAGTCATGGTTATTATGCACACTCTCAGCGTATGATAGTACTGAGCTATTGTTGCTTACAAAGGATTTCATGACTGTCTCTTGCAATGCAAAGCAGAGCACAGAAAAAAGTCAGACAAGTTCTGCAAAGAGATCTACAGGCAGTGTGAAGAGCTTGTGAAACCACAAACAAGTTGAATGCACATTGTGATAGCAGGGACTTCATGAAGGCTAAAATATTATACCAGTGACTTCATGAATGATACAAAATTGAAAGATTCATTCTCGTAAGGTTGAATACAGTAGAGCAATTTCACCGGAAATTGTTGGATGAGACTGCAATGAAAGTCATCAAGAAGATAGTGGAAGATGAGGATCAGGATCCTACAAAGTACAAATGAATGGGGGCCTTTTAGATTATATCCTCACCCAACCAGCATGTTGGACATTGATAAGGCAAGCTTGGTGAAACAGTCTGTCACTAACCAATTGTTCCTATCTGATTTAGCAGAGGTTAATAAATTGGTTAGGAAATACTATCTGGATGGTTCAACCCCTTCTTAGATAGTTAAAGATAATTTGGTTTTATCACATTACTGTTGCAAAATATATGAAAAAGCAGCAGTTTAGACCCATTGATTGAATCATAAGCTGCAATGATTGCTTCATGTCTCATGTCCAAACTTGACCTGATAAACATGTCTCTTCATTGCATCTTTGAACTTAGTTGATCTCTCAAAACCATAAGAACTTCCCATCACTTGTGCACCATGTCAAACTTAGAAATTTTATCCCAGGTGGAGTTGTCATCTTCTCCATCAATCAAACACTCACCCAAATGAATACTATTAGGTTCATGTTCTGTTTCAATGGCATCATGATTGACTACAATATCCCAGTTCCTTTTAACGGTGAACTATTTCACCATTAGAAAAATGATAATTTTCTGTTTTTCTAACAATGAACTAGTTCACTCTTAAAAAAAATACTAATTCCTAAGCCTTGAATATCTTGTACAACTTTTTGAAATTGTTTGATTGGCCTAGCTTTCAACTTTCACTTGTAAAATTGATATGAATGAGGCTTAAGTATTTTTAGCAGTTTTGATGCCAAACCGAAATTACCTCTGGGGGGCAAATAAGTTTTATTGGACTTCTACAGGAGGAACATATGAATCGAACAGCTAACGGTGAAATATTTCACTATTAGGATTCAGATGGAGAAAGCTAGTAATAGTGAAGTATTTCACCATTAGAAAAGGAACTGGGATATACAGTATTCGATCCGTCATTCCATCCATTTCCATTCCTGCTGTGATCATCATGTTATTCATTAGTTTGGTTGCCATTACAATGGAATATATGTCATCTTAATGATGTAGATTGACTGGAGTGTTGAGTATCTGAAATTGAAGCCTCTAAACACCAAATCTTTGTTCAAAATATTTTCTAGCTGGTCCTTGATCAATTGCAGAACTTCTATCGAACTTGGTAATAGAGTTAGGTACGTGTATAGTATGCCAACAAGATAATATAATATAGAATGCAGTTAGTGTAGTTGCCCATCAACAATGAAATCCTGCTATTATACGTTGTACATTTATCATAGACTTCAACAATATTGACCTCTCCCAGACTTTGATATCATTTAGTGTTCCTGAAAATTCACATGCAGCATGCCAGAACCACAAATTTGTATCCACAACTGATTCTAGAAAATGGCAGTATATTTGTCCCATCCTCATTCTTGAAGCAGTCCCTTCAGAGCAATCAGATAATTCTTTCAATATAACTATGTTGCATTGAGCACTGTCATCATCAGTGGTATCTAGTGGGCACAATTATACAGCTCGGTCATGTTGGGTGCATTTATCTTGTTTGGTTTGCTTTATAACAAGGATAGGACAATTGAATTTCCCATGAGCCAGCTTTTGAACACATATTTGGCAAATTTTCTCTCCCATTGAAGTAGTCCATGAATGCCCTTGGTGATACGCCATCGCATAGGTAGAGACACATAAAGACAAATTGATTTTTGCCCACCCTTCATGATGGTGCCATCATATTTTGCTTAATCCTGAAACTTCTCTCAAAGTTTGTACCAGCAAACCAAGGAACAGCACCAATGCAGTTACTTAAGGTGCTCATCTGAGCTCTCTTATGACCATACTAAGTGTGTACCCTCTTCTGCACAACATCTTGACCTAAGCCAATAGTTAGGATGACATTTTTATGTAGGCATTACAAAAGTGAAGTTTGAGTTTATTGGAATTTATTTTTATGAGAGTAAAATTACTGTACTGCATGACAAAGTGATACCATGATAATCACCCACTATCAGGGATGTAGTAACACACCATGTTATCTTGGTTGTGCCAGATAACTTGGTGTTACCAGGTAACTTGCTGTTTGTCTTGCTCTTGCTCTTTTCCAGACCTCTTGGTCTTGCAAGACATCAACCATTGGAGTGTCTTTGATAGTTGGGACAATGATTCTAAAGGTATATCTTGGATACCTTCGAATTGTTAGAGCAATGAGGATTCCTTGAGTGATGAATCCTTGGTCTATGTCCTGCACAAAATAAGGCGGAGCATTGGCCGGTGTCTGACCAGGTCTAAAATCTTGAGAGCTACCTTCGCTCATGTCAGGGAAATATTTGAGTTTATATTTCAAGTAAATAGAATCACTTAAAATAAATGCTATTCTTGGCTGTAGATACTTGGCTCACGTCACATCTTCCACCCTCTATGAAGATAGCAATGTTTCCTTGCTAATGGGAAAAGATTGTGAGCATGAATGGCACTCATGATAACCAGAACTAAATCCCAGATGATGTTGTCTGAATTTGACTCTGCATCTGGTTCTAGATTAATTGATTGTTATACAAGACATTAACAAGTAGAGATGAATGTAATCAACCACAGGCCACAGTATATCCCATGTTGTGTGCAGTAACTTGTAATGTAAAATGTGGATGCCATGACGAATGACTGCCTGATTAAGGCAATGGATTTCATTTTCTGATGAACACTGAGGTCACTCTGCAATCTCCCCCATGACAAACACCTTATGAACAGATGAAGACACAGAATATAGGTAGGTTGACAGCTTGTTTTATTACTCCATTGTATGCAAAAATGCAGTGGTAAAATTTCCAAACTCTGAATTATTCTGACACGTTAAAACATATCCCCATGACAATACCCCTATTGCTGGTGAATGGCTTACGCTAAACAGTCACCAACTGCTGTATCCCTTTTTCTGCCTCACGAATACATGGTGACAGGCCAAACACACTGGGTAAGAGATAGGAAGCATTGAGCAACCTAGTATCTAATAAAAATACAACTAGACAACAGTGTCATAAAAATCTTTTTTCCAAAATGCATACAATATTAAATTCCAACTTAATCAAAATACCCCACTTGATCAAGAGACTTGTTCTGAACAAAAATTTGTGTTGTACAAACAACAGCAAACAAACAGATATCATTATGACACACATCTTCAAAATACTCAACTTCTTTCAACTTTTGGTTGCAATGATTGTTGGACCACAGGATGAGTGGACTGTTCCAGATGTGGAGCTACAGAGTCATAAATTTTATCTACCAGCACCTTCTTTCACCTCGCTGCAGCTCCGCTTTAATACCATCCTGGAATGCTGCAAGTCATGAAAATTCCTGGAGGATGAAGGCAATAAGTCAAATAAATATCCCCAGATTAGATGTTGAGGCCAAATTCTTACTACATTCCACTACCTCTTATCTTTCGGGTGAAAATCAATTGGTCAACTGGTGGAATTTTGCAGTCTTTCACACTACAAAGGCAGTTGCTGTCATTGCCACCTTTGAAATGATTACCTAGCATGACCTGAATAATAATTTGTTGGGTCAAAACATGTTGAGAGAGCATTCAATGAAACACACCATTTCAAACTGCAACAGCCAAATCTCTTCTGGAAGGTTTTAGAGTCAACAACAATCACCTCGGGCTTCTTGCCAGCACTGCCACACAAATCCTTTTTTCATATGACTTCATGAACATCAGTGTTCACTAAGGGTGGTCAAACAATGCTATGAAAGGCTCAAGTTTGAATGCCAAAAGTCATCCCCATGTATCTAGCACAACATTGGCACCAGATCCAAACTTTTCCTGAAGCCTCATGACTTAGGGCTACCACCGTGAAGTTTGCTCAGTTTACTTCTTGCACAGTCCATCATGTTTTTGCCCATGTTGTAGACTTCTTCAATGGTGACAAGCTTGGTAAAGAGGTGAAAATTGATGCTGGGAGCATCTTAATTTTCCTAGATATTGTCTGTGCTTTATCTTTATCATTTTGCTTTCATTATGTTTGCTACAAAAGTCTATAATTTCTCATCCAGTGCAGTGGTTGGTTACTGTAAGACCATCTCCAGGATTGAAGATGCCTAAACAGATCTCAATGAGATCATACTTGACCTGCCCTAGATCATTGACCACTCCCCTGTTTGCAAATCTCAATGAGATCATGTCAGACCCGCCCTAGACCATCTGACCACTACTCTGTTCATAAAAGGGGGGTCATGTTGGGCATTCCTACTAGTCCTGAAGTCATTGACCAGCTGTCCTGCAACTGCATTCTACAAGCCTACCAGGTTCAATGTCAGGTACATCTCACCTACACTGGCACACAGCATCAAGGATGCACCAAGAACACATGCCCTACATCATCCCAATGTCTTCACTCATCCCCATCACCTCGGCTTGAATGTTGGAGCCAACATGTCTCCTCATCTTCATGCCACACATATTTATGTCAACCAACATCCTCCTTTTCATAATCATTGTAATCTAGAGAATAACAATGACATGAGCAGCAAGAGTGTGGAGTCCCTTGTTGGCAAAGCCCCTATGCTAATGAGATGGATCTGATAAATCAGGTGACAATTTTAGGGACAATCTTATGCCTAACTGACATAAGCTTGTCATGATGCAGATATTACCAATCGTTGCACCCAGGGTGGTGTCAATATTTCAGATGATGATGGCTCTCTTTAGTTGGAGGTGATGTTATGTTATTTTCTTTCTTAGAGTAATAAATGCTTCTATTGCATATGATTATTTGACTTCAATTGAAAATCAAATGGAGTGAACAGTTATATCTATAAATTAACTGCTAAAGATATAACCCCACACACGTGGGCAAAAGATGAAAGTGACCTACGTGTTACCAATCTACTACAATCAAATGTTGATGAAAATCCAGATAACAGTGGAATGTCATAGTGGTAATAACTGCCAAATAGTCCCATTACTACTTGTGAAAGACACAACCCATGATTACTAGTACAATGTCCTGTTAATTTTTATAAAAGTCCATGTGGCATTACCTGACAATGACTAGTAAGCAACAGGGCTTAGTGACACTGTTTAATGGAATTTCTTTCTTTCAAATGCAACATTACATCTAGCTGTTTGCCAATGTATTAATTGCAAAGAACTGAGCCAAATACTTGGCCATGTAGCACAAGGTGGTTGCCATTGTAGGTCATGACCAAAGACCCAAAACAACCTGGTAAGGGTTTGGGTAATGTGAGGCCCGGGCATCTGAACAGCACTAGCAGCGAAACATGCCATTAAATTGAGTGGCTCCACCAGGAAGGATTTACCTTAATAATTTGGTGCATGACCTTCAATGGACATATCAGAAAAATCAATTCAGTGTATTGTATAGCATTGTGGGGTTCGATTGCACCACCAACTACATGCCAAAGACATGAATCTTTGGAGGCACATGCAGTTGTGGACTCTGCTTGGGCTACTTGCATTGAAACAAGCATCATTGACAGGAGTCACCATCAAATCGACGGGCTGAGTTATTGTGTTAATATAGTGCGTAAAACGAAATTAGAAGTCATGGTCCATTATCCTCTGTCAAAGCTGAATTTATGGCAGCAACTGAATGAAGTTAAGTTACATCATTCGTTACAAGTGTATTAAGGGACTTCCGGATACCTCAGCAGGCAAATATAGCAAGGTATGAGGATCATGATGGGTGAACTTCATGTCCAATGCACGAAAGCCCACAACACATACGCGATCGATTGAAATTGGTTACTTTCGTTGTCCAATTGAGTCGAACGAAGCTTAATAGAATTAAACGAATCATTACCTCAATGAAAATGCACGTCACAAAAATATTGGACGGCGCACTACTTTATCGACGTGTCGACTATATTATGAGTGACACATCCCGATTACTCGCAGCAGCCGCATCAAACTGTTCAATGAGGTATTCTCCATGGGTGCATTCATCGGTTCTCGCTTCATACAAAGAGAATGGTTTTTGAATAGTTCATCACAGCTTTCTTACGGGTACAGGTATTGCTGCCAGTACTAAGCTCCAGTCGCAGATGCGAGCACTAGAAGGAGTAAAGACAGACACTGATGAAACAGCCCATAACGCCACTCGATGCTTTTCTTATGGCATCACCACATCCAACTTTGTTCATGTTCGACATGGACTGCAAGTCGACATCTTTGCTATTTTCCCAGCCTTGGAAGATCTGATCGGTTGATGGTAGTGTTGACATGTTCGTGGCCATACCACCGCTCATAAGCTGTCCATTAACGCTCTGGTCTAACGTGATGGTAGGAAATTGGCAGTTGTTGCTTACACCTTGTGAGGCATAAGCTGCGGCTTTTTGTTTGAGAGAACCGTTCCATTGGAGAGACGATTTAATGAAAGATTGGTTGGAGCTCAGCCAATCTTTGCCACGCTGCGTCCCAGGGATCGGAACTCGTCCGTCGAATCTGTCCATGTCGCTGAGCTTGTCGCCCTTTGATCCGCGGAGCATGGTCTCAAGAACTTGTTCGTTGAAGTCCTTGCTGATGGAAGCAGTTTCCGCAGCTGTAAGGGCTAAAAGAAGAGAGAAGGGGATGGTAATGAACTTCATGGTTACTCTATCGATGTTGAACCGACGCTATTTATGACTGGTGATGGTGAGAGGGATGAAACAATGAGATGTGATATTATTATGTAAATGTGTGCTCGTGTCTGTTGTTATCCTTTTTCGTTGTTGGTTTGGTTGTGATCATTGCGATGATCAGCAAGGATCAATCAGCCAAGATCTGCCAAGATCCCTTGAGGTCATAGAAAATGATGCGGCACAATACTAATTCCCAGGTTTAATCTTTATGTCAGCACAACATACCACCGTGGCATGTTTTGCAAGAAAGGTGTCTGGTCATATGGAAAATTTATATTACAAGTAAGAAACCACTTTGAACTGCGTGGTCCACTTTGAACCACGAACGACCGGATTTACTATTCCTACGTAGGATTGTACGCGTCATCATCAAAATTCGGGGACACGAATTGTCAGATAGTCTGACCGTACTTCGTAGAAAAAATACCATTTTCTACGGGAACCACTTTGAACCATTTCGTGATTTTTGGCTTGTTTTGGGAGTGCTATTGCAGCTGCCTTCCGCCAAAGCTGAGGACCTGTAGAGCTGGACTTAAGCCCTTCAGATAGTCCCAAAGGGTTGTGCAATCTTGGCTGGGTGCGAGGGATTGGATAATGATGTCACAGGAGTGGTCAAAGATATTATGCCTTGATCGCAAGTACCAGATATGTATACTGGTACTAACAGACCGAAGCTATCCAAAAAAATTCCGCGAGAAAATCGATTTCACACAACATGGCCATTGCCGCCGGCCCCACCCTCTAATTCTATTTTCGTCGCCCGTATCTGGCGACACTAGAAGGATGGCACCGACCAGGAAAAAAATCACTGCAAAAAAAACGGCAGCCCCCAGAGAACCCAATACACGTAGGTCTGGTCGAGCTAGTCGTCATCTCAATAATCATCTATCGCAGGAGTCCGCATCATCTATTGTGGTGAGCGATGCCGACGATGGTATTTATTCTGACCTCCTTGATTCTGATTTGTCCAGTGACAACGATGAGAATAATTCGAGTGTTGATGACGAAGAGTCCATTGACACCGAGCAACAGCGTGAATTGCTTGGTCTGGACAATGAGTACGATAATATTGCTCCGTCCGAGGAGAACTTATCTATTGGGGGGATGGATCCTTTCGATGGCAACGACCTCAATTTATCGGAAAATACTGCTGGCCCCACGGCCATGCTCTCTCTGCCTATCAAGCCTGTCATCAATACCAGGCTACCAACTATTACGGCTACTCTAAAGAAACAATCAGCCGATTCTATCACCATTCCCGACTCCATCCTTAGATTGGGTCCACGTAAACGAGTCCGCAAAGAGGGCACGAAGGCTATTGAAAAGGGAAAGAAGTCTATCACAGCATGGCAGACCTACGGTGAGACTCTTTACGGGACAGCAACCACTATTATTGGCACCCTCAAAGGTGCCGCTGACCATGCTTGGAAGCACATGGTTGTTCAACAGAAAACAATGATCACTCAAGCCAAGCATATTCAAAACAATCATGGTAAGATTGCTGCCCTTGAACTCAAGAATCGGGACCTTATGAAGCAAGTCTCGGCCCTCCAGAAAAAGAAGGACACATACGGGAAACAATTGATTTCCGCTAAGGATAAACTGGAGTCGGCCAAGAGCGAAAAGTTCAAGCTGGAGACCCAGCTGAGTTTACTGAAGAGTGTTGGAGGGGGAAAAGGTTCAAAACAGCATGCTGATTTAGAGTTTCTCGCCCAGAAGAAAGAAATCGAACTAGAATACCAAGCCAGGAAAGATGAGCAGAAGGAACAGAAGGAGAAAGCGGCACAGGATCGGAAGTTGCAGGCAAAGAACCATGTGCGTAATACCTTTGGTGGAATGTTGGGTGGAGGTGGATTCCTGGGTGATAGACTTTTGGGTGGGGTGAGTTTGGTTTTTCCCTCTGTGAAATTCTTCTCTTTTGTTGTTGTCTCTAATCATTGTGTGTTGTTCAAACCCAAAATACAGAGAGACATGAACCATGAGAGGAGCTACAGTCGTGAGAGAAGCGGTGGAAGTAGGAGGAGCCGTAGCCGTGAGAGGAGTCGCCGGCATAGGAGGAGTCGGAGTCGTGATACGAGCCAAGGATATAGGAGGAGCTGCAATTTTAGTAGAGACCACAGACACGAAAGACACCGTCATTACAGGAGCAATGGACGTACGAAAAGCCGAAGTACTGAGAGGAGCCGCAGTCGTGATAGGAGTCGTCGATATAGAAGTAATGGACGTAGGACCAGCCATAGCCGTGATAGGAACATAGGACATATGAGGAGTGAGAGTTCTGAGAGAAAAAGAGGACATAGGAAGCGTGAGAGGACCGAGCGGAGCCGCAGTCGTGATGGAAGTCGTCGTGATAGGAGCAATGAGCGAAGTTGGAATGAGAGCCATGATAGGAGCAAGGGACATAGGAGGAATGAGGGTGGTGAAAGGAGCAAAAGACGTAGGAGGAGTGAGAGTAGCGAGAGGAGCTGCAGTAGTGGTGAGTTATTTTTTGTGATATTTCCTTTTTCGACAAGGTTGTATCTAAAATATTCCACTTTATCCTTGGAGAAGATCGTAACTTTATTCCACAAAAATATACATTCACCCAAAATGTTCCTGCAATCTCTTCAACATTGCAGAACTCTGCTTTGTTGAATAGTCAGGATATGAATAAGTACCATCAAACCTTTGCAGGTGCTGCTAGCACGTTTGCCCAGACATCACTCCCACTAACAAGCAAGGATGGGTCACCTTATGGAAACAATAATCTTGGAGATCATAGTTTCAATCATCTTTCTAACCTTGGAGGTTATACTGACGAACATGATGTTGCCCATCTTTTATGCTCTATGGGGAAGAATGAGTAAAGAATAGTAGTTATTCATGACTTATTTATTGTTTTGATAACAATAGTCACGAAAATCAAATACGATAACAGTCCGTTTCATGAGATATCGAATAATATAACAGTTGATTTTATTAATTATTTCTGTGGCACAATTTCATTTTGTTTTGCAACCTTGGGCGTGGCAATAATATTTTAATTATTCTGAGTTCACTATTATTGCATCACGAATCCCAATAATAGGCAAGATTTCGTATACTATCAGAAGTAAAATAATAATTATGTTAGTAATACTTCTCACAATGCGTAAAATTACTATCGACTTCTTCGTGAGTGGTAAGTGTAAGCACAAAATGAGCAGCGTGTGCTGTAGCATCTTGCTGAATGTCACGAAGAACACAAAGTGGGATTAGTTTGAGTCTCTGCACGAGTGCATTCCACAACAATTCCATTGGATTCCATTCTGGTGTTCTTGCAGGCAAAAAGGAGGAAAATGCCATATCTCCCCCACAAATAATCCATAAGTCCATTATGTGTTGTTGCGTTGTCAAGTACTAACACGTCCCCCTCCATTATGAAACCACTTGCGATGGCTCCTTCGAGTATGATTGCAAATTCATCTCCATCCATGACACCTTGAAAAATGTCAAAGTACACAGGCGTTTTGTTACGGTTGGTGGTACAGAATCCGGCAATGCAGTATGTGTTTCGGAAATCAGAATGTGTAAAGCAGGGCGGCACTTGCCCTGTAAACATGTTGCGTCTAGTTTTCCTGTTGTACAGCTCACTGCCCTTCAATAGTTTTTCATCTCCATAAACAATACGACCGGAGCTATCTGGGACAGAATGAGTAGATAGTCGTATGCTTTCATTATGTTGTTGGGTCTGAATTTGTCAATCGGAACTTTGTTTGGGCGGCACAACTGCCCGATACGGAAACGCGTCCTTAAACCATTTGGATATTGTGCTCCTATCCACAAGAGTCCCCGTGAGAACAGCTAACAGATGAACATATTGTGACAAAGTACGGGAAGGCTCTTCAAGGTAGAGAAAGAGTAGCACAAAACAGTCAGTTTGGTCCATTGCAATTGATCCCGGACCTCAAGGGACGTCTCTTGTTTGATAGACCTCAGATGGATCAATGACTCTCCCACTGCTCTCAATTTCACTTGCTACCTTCTTCGCATAGTCCCACCCAACGTTGCATCTACGTCCCAATTCACTGATGTTGACACGTTGTTCTCCATTCTTGATTGCCTCCCTTTTCATTTTGTTGTATTCAGCCCCGACAGAAACTTTTTTCTCCTTGTTGTAGTAAGACCCGCGCACATAGAGCCCCTCATTTTTATTCAGATGGCATCCGTGCTGACTGGCATACAGATCCTTTGCCATGCGTTTGTCATGTTGCATTTTCTCGCTAGCACGTCGGAATTTGTGCAGCCGATGTGTTGAAAGACACTGTGAAATAAAGATGAGGGACGGCTGCGACAACTAGCCAGAGACGTAGCGTGGTTGTGCTGATAAAGGTGTGTTAATTAGCCTGTGATTTGGAGGCAACGATGGAGATGCGGATGTAAACGAAGGCCACAAAGGTGGAATGTGCGCAGAATGTTGTGTGAAATTGATTTTTCTTGCCGATTTTTTTGGGCGGCAGAGTGATCCGCTTATCTCGTATGTTGTATCCGGTACTTGCGATCAAGGCATAATATCTGACATTACGTGGTTCAAAGTGGTTTCATACTTGTACCAGCAGCCGCTGCAAGATTTTTTACAGCGAAACAGATTGCGACTTGTAGAGACAGAGGAAGACGTACATTAAAATAAAGTGGCTTGTAGTGCGAGTGTATGCCAAAATGGGCGGGAGCGCCTCGCGCGCAGCGCCAGCGCGCCCCGCGCCCTTTAGTTTGTGAAATCATTTTCTTGTTACACACTCTTTTGTGACACAATATAATTCCCTTCAAGTTTTAAAGAACCCTTGTTTAAATTTTTTCGTCTCTACGTCTTAAAATGATTTGTGACTAATGTTCCCTTAAAGTTTACAGAATGATTGTTGAAAATAATGTCATACGTTACACACAAAGATATATTTTTAAAGGTAGGCATATATTAAAACACTAAGACTACCCATGTAAGTCCAAGCGAAAAATGAATTATCAAGATTTTTTCAAAATCTTAGTTGTGTTGGAAACTGAGCCGTTTTCTTCTTCTTCTTCTTCTCCTTCTTCTTCTTCTCCTTCTCCTTCTCCTTCTCCTTCTCCTTCTCCTTCTCCTTCTCCTTCTTCAGTGAGACAGTTTTTTTGCTTTTTGCCAAAACAGGTACTGACCATGAAGTTGATGTCAACTTACCTGTAAATAATTCATTTTTCGCTTGGACTTACATGGGTAGTCTTAGTGTCAAGATTTTTTCAAAATCTTAGTTGTGTTGGAAACTGAGCCGTTTTCTTCTTCTTCTTCTTCTCCTTCTTCTTCTTCTCCTTCTCCTTCTTCAGTGAGACAGTTTTTTTGCTTTTTGCCAAAACAGGTACTGACCATGAAGTTGATGTCAACTTACCTGTAAATAATTCATTTTTCGCTTGGACTTACATGGGTAGTCTTAGTGTTTTAATATATGCCTACCTTTAAAAATATATCTTTGTGTGTAACGTCTGACATTATTTTCAACAATCATTCTGTAAACTTTAAGGGAACATTAGTCACAAATCATTTTAAGACGTAGAGACGAAAAAATTTAAACAAGGGTTCTTTAAAACTTGAAGGGAATGTTATCGTGTCACAAAAGAGTGTGTAACAAGAAAATGATTTCACAAACTAAAAGGGCGCTGGGAGGCGCGCGTAAGCGCGTGAGGCGCTCCCGCCCATTTTGGCATACACTCGTACTACAAGCCACTTTATTTTAATGTACGTCTTCCTCTGTCTCTGCAAAGCGCAATCTGTTTCGCTGCAAAAAATCTTGCAGCGGCTGCTGGTAATTTTAATATATGCCTACCTTTAAAAATATATCTTTGTGTGTAACGTCTGACATTATTTTCAACAATGTTTCTGTAAACTTTAAGGGAACATTAGTCACAAATCATTTTAAGACGTAGAGACGAAAAAATTTAAACAAGGGTTCTTTAAAACTTGAAGGGAATGTTATCGTGTCACAAAAGAGTGTGTAACAAGAAAATGATTTCACAAACTAAAAGGGCGCGGGAGCACGGCGTGCGCGAAGCGCGTGAGGCGCTCCCGCCCATTTTGGCATACACTCGTACTACAAGCCACTTTATTTTAATGTACGTCTTCCTCTGTCTCTGCAAAGCGCAATCTGTTTCGCTGCAAAAAATCTTGCAGCGGCTGCTGGTAATTTACAGGTAAGTTGACATCAACTTCATGGTAAGTACCTGTTTTGGCAAAAAGCAAAAAAACTGTCTCACTGAAGAAGGAGAAGGAGAAGAAGGAGAAGGAGAAGAAGGAGAAGAAGGAGAAGAAGGAGAAGAAGGAGAAGAAGGAGAAGGAGAAGAAGGAGAAGAAGGAGAAGAAGGAGAAGAAGGAGAAGAAGGAGAAGAAGGAGAAGAAGAAGAAGAAGAAGAAGGAGAAAACGGCTCAGTTTCCAACACAACTAAGATTTTGAAAAAATCTTGATAGGTTTTGAATGGTATTGCACCATCTCCAACGAGTACTATACCATACCCAACTACCAGCCCAACTACCTACCTACCTACCTTCGGTATTTTTTCGATCATGCCGTGCGGCTTCCCGTAGTAGCTTCCCTTTCATCTTGCATCATGAAACCAGATGAGACCCCATGAAACATCAGGAAGCCAGCGTGGAATCATAGAGGAATCATAGGACCATTGTCAACACGAAGACGGCATCATCATCATCTTGTCAAGCATGGCCTCGCTGCCATTGCATTCCTCCTTCTTGCGAAATCATCTCCTCCATCGCGCCACCCGTCATCTTCCTCCCCTATCATCAGCATGTACCTCCATCATTCGAAATACATCACGTCCATTCTCCCATCAAAACCACCAACCCGATGACAACATCACCAACCACAATCCCATCACTGTCCCGGCCATCATTGTGGGAGGCGGCCCCACCGGTCTTTTTCTATCGGCTCTCCTCTCACGCCACGCCGTCCCGCATTTGGTATTTGATGGACGGCGCGTGGAGGAATTGACGAGACATCCTCAAGCTCATTTTATTAATTTGAGGTCTATGGAAATTTTGAGGAGTGAGATTAGTGGCAGTAGGCAATGGGAGAATGAGAGGGTTGATCCACATGTTGGTGTTGGTGGTGTGTATGAGGGGATTTTGAGGGACATGCCTCCAGTGAAGGAATGGGAGGCATTTCATTTTGGTGGATGCGTGGCTCACGATGGTGGCAGACGATTGGGACGGGTGATTCATCCGGTGGGGCAAGCTCTGAGAGTTGGTCAACGAGGTGATGCCGTTTTGGTTACTGGAAAGAGTGAAGTGGTGAATAGGCCGCAAGAGGAAGCAATGTCAGACAGAGTGAGTCCGTGTCGGCATGCCCATTTGGCACAAAACAAATTTGTCTCTCTACTTCTTGAGGAGGCAAATCGAACTAACAATGGATCACATCTTCATTACAATGAAGAGATTGTCAAAATCTCCGAAGGGAAGCCTTGCAACAAAGACAGCAGCAGCAGCTATAGTGTTGTCGATTCAAACATAATTACAATACACACCTCCAAGAATCAAACATATCAAACTCGCTACCTCCTCGCATGCGATGGTGTCCATTCGTTCGTGAGAAAACATTTCAACATTGCTATGAAAGGCGAATCGGCACTGCAACACATGATCAATGTTCATTTTCGGACAAATGGTCCTCTCTCTGAATTATTAATGCATCGTCCATCCGCACCAAGTGGAAAGGATCCGCCGAATGATGATAATCATGATCAAGCGATGCTTCATTTCGTATACAACCCCCAACTCGTGGGAGCCTTTGTCTGTCACGATGGTCATGCGGGTGAATGGGTATTACAAATTCCATACTTTCCTCCGTATCAATGCATAGAGGAGGACTTCACCAAAGATATAGTGACCAAAATGATTTGGTTCGGGTTGCTCGGTCGAGCTCCCACGAAAAGCGAACGTGCTTATGACTTCGACGTACTCTCAATACGATCATGGACCATGTCGTCTCAAGTGGCAGAGCGATATGTGAACGATTCGCACAATGTTGTTTTGGTGGGTGATGCAGCGCATGCTTTCCCTCCCGCGGGAGGGTTTGGGATGAACACTGGGTTGCAGGATGCTCACAATCTTGCCTGGCGGTTGGCATTGATGTTGCATCGTGAGAACAAGATTCACAAAAAGTATCAAACGACAAACGTTTCGGATCCGGTGTATTTGTCATCATCCCAAGATTCCATCTTGGATATTTACGAAAAGGATCGGCGTCCCATTGCCACTCAAAATGCTGCATTAAGCGTACGGAATTATCAACGCACGCTCCGTATCGCCAAGGCATGTTATTTGGACGCGCAACATCCACAATTGCTCATGTCCATGCTTGGTTCTCCGCCCATGAGCTTCTTACCACTGGAGGCTAGACGAGATGTCTTTCGTAGATTGGTACGCGTTGCCATGATGCCTTTGGGGAGTTTGTTGAGCGAGAGCGGTGGCGGCAATCATTCATTTCACGCAAGTCACGTGGAAAGGAATGTACGTTCGATATTGGAAAGTGGTGGATCGTTGCCACTTGTATTTCCGAGTTATGAGCTTGGGTTTCGTTACAATTTGTTGGCGAATGACGGCAAATCAAGCAGAGAGTCATTGGATGACAGTGCGGGATATCATCCAACGATCCGAGTGGGCCATCGATTCCCTCATATCGAAGTGGAAGTTTTTACACCTCGGTCTTCTGGAAGGCTAGGATGGAGTGTTTTGGAAACACCTCATCAACAATCTAGTGCGACGAATGAGAGCGCAGCATTTCGCATTAGTCTCGTGGATATCTCCTCCCAACTGAGACAAGTCCATTCTCTTTCGATCCCGCTGTTTACGATTCTAGTACTGGGATCTGATTTGATCAAGAAGTCATCGGTCTTACAACGTGTTGCCACTGGTGTCATGACGAAGTGGGATGTGCCTTTGATTATTGTGAATATACTTCGTGAGCGAACGGATCACTACGCCGATGAGAGCATGAGCCCAATGGACGGCCGCTCACCAAAAGATACATACAATGAATGCAAAGTAGAGGATGTTGTTGATGTCCATCAAGCTTTATATCAGTTATCACTTTCAGAGCTATCGAATTGGTACGATGACAACCAATCGAACCACAGGGAAAACAACCCTCGCGTAGAAATGAATGCATTGGTTTTGATTCGACCTGATGGTCATGTTGCCAATGTGTCATGTATAGACATGTTCAATACAACAGCGCAATTGGAAACACAATTATGTACATTTATTGAAGATGGTTTCCGTAATTCGCTTGGAGAGTGTATGAGTCTTCCTTAATAGAATCCTATGGACAATCCATTTACTTTACATAATGAAACACTGCAACTGCCATGTTCAGGACTTCCAAGTCTTACGTTGGAATCCTTCTTTTCTCGGCATCCGTCTTAGGGGCGAAGTCACTCGTTTCTTCATTGTCATATATGAAGCCCTTACCATCCCATAAAATTGAAAGCAATTGAGTTCACTTTGGATGCTTTCGCTTCAAGTGAATGTGTCCTTCTCGCATGCACTTCCGAATTGACACATATATAGCTGTCACAGGTTCTTTAGATACTGATGTCGTCGTCGGACTGCGACGTGGGAACACCTGTGCCATGGCATCTACAAACAGAAGAGTACTTGGTATTCCAAAATTCCTTGTGAATCATAACTGATGCATGTGGGATCTCATCTGACAATGTGAAGCGGCTGGTTGTGTGTGCAGGAAAAAGGTTTCAGAAAAGGACATCCGACATGACAGGAAGAAGGGCAAGAATCATACACATGATGTACAGGAGCCATTCCAGGCGAAACGGAAGCATAACATGATCCCTATGAACGAAAACATTGGAGACTACACGATGTCTTCTTTACTAAGTATCGGTTTTAGTACCAACATAGAGTATGTGGATAGTCAATATTGCATGTTCGGCTTTCAGTTTTGCATTGTGACTTGGTTTTGATTACATTCGGCATCACTTCTGTCTCACTTTATTTGGTCTCAATTGTGATCTAAGACACCGTCTACCACCGACAAAAATGTATGATCCCACGGCGCTCGGCGATTTCGAACACGTTCTCAACGTCATCAATGTCAATATTTTTAGCTACTTGGGCCCTAAAGAGTTGTTCCACTTGAGCTGCGCTAAGAAATGTGAAAGGGTTGTCCGTGAACATCTGTTTGAGGCTTGCAGATCGCAGTTGGAAATACCTGTAGAGCCGTTGGGATGGATGGAAAGGCTCGATGTTCGCAGGGGTTTCGAGCTTTCTAAGGGTAGGGGCTCTCTCAAGTTTTGTTGGGGCCGATCTTTTCACACGAGAAGTGAAATGCTACACTTTGTTTGTGCCAAGTGGAATCCAACTGAAACTCTTCTTGGCCACCTACGTGCTGCGCTTAAGCAACCAGATTTGACTTGGCATGAAGCATCGAACGAACTTAATACAATCTACATTCGTGATTTCTTTGACCTTGACAAGCCCCACATTTCCGTGAAAGATGGCGATAATGTGCAGCTACGCACCGAGTGTGATTTCAAAGCCAATTTAAGAAATGATACGTATGGGATTAGAACTGGTGGTAGTCCTTCGCCTCTCTCGTTTCTTCTTGCCTCAAACGAAAAGGAGTTCATCAAGGACTGGATAAATTATTTCGTGGCCTCAAAAATGATGGCTGCTGACTGTCGGAGTTGGGAAATTCATCACCACCATGCCTTGACCCCGCCATATCAGAGGTGCGATTCCGGGTTCAGTTGTGTTTTCTCAAACCGAGAGGATGGTGACGAGATTGAGCTCTTCGCTGACTTAGTTTTCGTACAAATCTCCCCCAGAAACCGATTCTGCATCCCCTTCATGGTCAACAAAGGAATTCTGCTCGGTGCAGTCGAGTTCAGGTGTGTTCTCAGAGCCAGGGGGCGGAGAACAAGAGAAACTAAGTGCAGAAATGACCACATAAGGCAATGAACGATGCCATCCATTCACGATATAATGTATCGAAGTAACCGTCGATTAGCTTACGAAAGTCTAATGGCTCAAAAAAGCAATGAAATTGTATTCATATTTTTTATCATCCCGTAAATTGTAAGTCATTGATATCACTCTGACGAGAATGTAAGTTTCACTTTCAGACTTGTACGATTCTTTCAGTAACGAAAGGGTTTGGAAACATTTGATGCCATTTTAAGAGATAGAAACTGAGGTCGTGGTCTCCGGTCTTACACTACGTGGGGTCAACGAACCGTATGATGATGTGGAAGTGGGTCTACAAATGGCGGTCTGATTATTCAGGATTCCAAGCGGAGTAAGCAAATCGACGAGCATTAGAAGTTATCTGGCAATGAGGATCGGTTACTTATATCCTGAAGGAAAACTTCCAACATGACGACAGATGATGACCGACACGACATGAAGCATGAATCATACACATGATGTACAGAGACCATTCCATGCGAAATGGAAGCTTATGATCCCTTCGCGGATGAAAACGCTTCGACACTACGCGCTTCATTACACATAAACCGTTTTAATCGGATCCTGACTATGTGGATAGTGAATGTTGCATGTCCGGGTTCGAGGTTTGTACTACTCTCTGACTAGTCTTGAATTTCATTTAGATTGCTCGCCATTCATCTCACTTTATTTCGTTTCAATTTACATTAAAGACGCCATGTACCACTGTCAAAAATGAGTGATTCAACCGCGCTCGGCGATTTCGAACATGTTCTCAACGTCACCAATATCAATCTCATTAGCTACTTGTCTCCCAAGGACTTGTTCCATTTGAGCTGCGCAAGCAAACAATGTAAAAAAGTTGTTGGCGACCATTTATTTGACGCATTTAAGGTGCAGTTGGAGGCACCCATAAAACTGAAGTACAGTAATTTCCAACGAATAGCCCCTACGTGTTCCGTCAAGTTTTCAAAGGGTCGCACATTTCCCAGTAAAGCTGAGCTACTTGACTTTGTTTGCGCCAAATGGAGGCCCGATTCTCCACTTTGGGATCGCTTACGTCTCATCGATGAAGATCCAGATTTTGATCTGCCGGATCTGCTGGACGCATTGAGGGAAATCAAGCGAAACTACAGTCGCGATTTCTTCTATATTGACAAGCCCCATATTTCTGTTGTTCGCGATGAATTCTTTCTGAGAACCGATTGTGATTTCACAGCCAAGTTACTAGTTGATTCGTCTGGGGTCAGGAGTGCTGGACGGGAATCTCCATTCTCATTTCTTCAGAACTCACCTGAAAAGGAGATCCTCAAGAATTGGACAAGCTATCTCATCGCCTCAAATATTGCAGCGGTTGACTGTTGGCAATGGGATATTGATCGACAATATCCTGATCCTCAATACTGGCTCAGGCCATCACGTAAGATTTATTTTGGGTTCAGTTGCGTTTTCTCGAAACGAGAGGGTGGAGAGGAACTTGAGCTTTTTGCTGATGTAATGGACGGTGGAGAGGGATTTGACCTTTTTGCTGATATGATGGAAGGGTCTTAGGGAAACATGTCCATTCGTCTTGACTGGGTTTGTTGTTCTGTGCTCTGTCGGAGAGGACAGATGAAATCGAGTATTAGATGTATTAGATGCTATCTATTAGAGTTTGCATAAATCGGTATCGAATAGAGGCTGAAAGATTAACACGATAATATTTCCAATTATCTAACTATTACCAGCTATTACCTTACGAACAAACTCGAAATTCGTCAGCACCACACCTTTACCCCGCCTTATCAGAGGTGCCATTCCGGGTTCAGTTGTGTTTTCTCAAACCGAGAGGATGGTGACGAGATTGAGCTCTTCGCTGACGTAGTTTTCTTAAAATTCTCCCCCAGAAACTGATTCTGCATCCCCTTCATGGTCAATAAAGGGATTCTTCTCGGTGCAGTCGAGTTCAGGTGTGTTCTCAAAGCCAGGGGGCGGAGAGCAAAACGAACTAAGTGCAGAAATGACCAGAGAAGGCAACGGACGAGGACATCCATTCACTTAATAATGTAACGAAATAAAGATCAATTAGCTTATGAAAGTCAAATCGCTCAAAAAAGCAATGCGTTTGTATTCTCAATTTATCATCCCGTAAATTGTAAGTCATTGATATCACTCTGAAGAGAATGAAGGTTTCAGATTCTGACGTGTACCATCTCTCAGTAAAGAGAGTGTTTGGAAACATTTTAGAGACTGAGGTCGTGGTCTACGGTCTTACACTACGTGGGGTCAATCAACCATACCAAGCGGAATAAGCAGGCATTAGAAGTTTTCTGGCAATGACGGGCGGATACGTACATCCTGAAGGAAAACTTCCAGGCACAAGCACATGATAACCGACACGACATGAAGCATGAATAATACACATGATGTACAGAGACCATTCCATGCGAACCGGAAACATATGTTCCCTATGGGGATGAAAACGTTTCGATTCTACGCGATATCTTCATTACACATTAACCGTTTTAATTGGATCTTGAGTATGTGGATAATCAATGCTGCATGTCCGGGTTCGAGGTTTGTACTACTCTCTGACTAGTCTTGAATTTCATTTAGATTGCTCGCCATTCATCTCACTTTATTTCGTTTCAATTTAGATCAAAGACGCCATCTACCACCGTCAAAAATGAGTGATCCAACCGCGCTCGGCGATTTCGAACATGTTCTCAACGTCACCAATATTAATCTCGTTAGCTACTTGTCTCCCAAGGACTTGTTCCATTTGAGCTGCGCCAACAAAAAGTGTAAAAAAGTCGTTGGTAACCATTTATTTGACGCATTTAAGGTGCAGTTGGAAGCACCCATACGACTGAATTACACTAGCTACGAACGTGTGGCCCGTATGTGTTCCGTCAAGTTTTCGAAGGGTCGCACTTTTCCCAGTAAAACTGAGCTACTTGACTTTGTTTGCGCTAAGTGGAGGCCCAATCTTCCACTTTGTGATAGCGTACGTATCAGGAATGAAGATCCAGATTTTAATCTGGAAGACGCATTGAGGGAACTCAAGAGAAACTACAGTCGCGATTTCTTTTGTATTGACAAGCCCCATATTTCTGTTGTGCGCAATGAAATCCTTCTGAGAACCGATTGTGATTTCACAGCCAAGTTACTAGTCGATTCGTCTGGGGTCAGGAGTGCTGGGCGGGAATCTCCATTTTCATTACTTCGGAACTCAACTAAAAAGGAGTTCCTCAAGCATTGGACAAGCTATCTCATCACCTCAAAAATGACGGCTGTTGACTGTTGGCAATGGGATAGTGATCAACAATATCCTGAACGCTTGCTCAGTCCATCTCGTAAGATTTATTTTGGGTTCAGTTGCGTTTTCTCGAAACGAGAGGGTGGAGAGACACTTGAGCTTTTTGCTGATATAAAGGAGTTGTCTTAGGTAAACATTTTCATTCGTCTTGACTGGGATTGATGTTCTGTGTTCTGTCAGAGGGGACAGTTGAAATCGAAGTTAGATGCTTTCTATACTAGAGTTTGCATACATCGTTATTGAATAGAGGCGGAAAGATTAACACGATAATATTTCCAATTAACCATCAATTAACTTACGAACAAACTCGAATTGCTCACAAAAAATAATCCGGCGGTGGATTCTTCACCGGCACCCCCCTAGCCTCATTCGGCGCTGCATCAAAAATCTTGAAACTCTTTCCCAAATTCTCATCCAACTCCAAAATACTCGCGACATTCCCACATCGATAACAATAATTGGGCGCCGACCAAACCGTGACCAAAGCATCGTTAAACATACTCCGATATCCCTCCATGACCAATTGATGGGCTCGAGCAATGAGATCCAAGTCATTCCTCTCGTTGAACATGGCCACAACATCTCCGCCAAACAAGTACCCCGCCCCCCGAGGAGAGAGACCCCATCCATCAATCTCTTCCGGATCCGACCACATAAGATCACACATGGCACCATCATGAGGCACCTCCTGCTTCCGATCAATCACACGGATTTGATCCAACGTATTAATACTGGGACTCAATCCACCATGAACGGTAAATATCTTATCCTCAATAATGGCCGAAAGCGACAAATAATCAAATATCTCCGTACAATACCTCCACACATTCACACTCCCATACTTTCGTAGACATTCGTCATAAAATCCATACACTTGCGTAATCTGTCGGGATTCATGATTGCCACGAATGAGTGTGATCCGATCGGGATACCTCACCTTCAATGCCAGGAGGAGTAAGAACGTCTCCACGGAATAATATCCGCGATCGACAAAGTCACCCAGAAAGAGGTAGTTTTTGTCCGGACATTCGCCCCCGACTTTGAAGAGTTCGACGAGGTCGTAGAATTGACCGTGGATGTCACCGCAGATCTGATGGAGCGATGTTTGTGGTGGTTGTGGACGTCGCGGATGACCGAGTGTGTGGGATTGTGAAGTTTCGTGAGAGGAAGAGTGTTACACATGGTCAATAGGTGAGATATAAAAATGACGCTAGTGGTGAAATCAAAAGTATTTTTTTTCTTCGCATGACACATCTCGTCGTCAAGTCATACAAAATGATCACAGGGTCATGAACATGAGTTCAAACATAATCATCCATTCCTTATTGAATATTTCATGTGTGACAATATTTCTCATACAATATGCCGTGTCTAAGAATATATTCTTGCCAGGAATACAGCAGCAGCAGCAGGGCAACCAACGGGACAACACGATAATAATCTCGGAGCTTTACAAAAAAAACATCACATAAAGCCCACTACGCTAACCCCAACAAAATCCAACAAAAAGCCACTCATCCATTTATTCATTCATTCAGCAAACATTCCAATCAAACCTCACCGTAACCGGAGCATCCACCCTCTGCACATTCCCCTCATCCACCAAAATTTCTCTCGCCCTCAAACACAAATTTTTGACTTCATTCTCTTTGAGATATTCGCATCGTTTGAGTCGTTCAATTTGCGAATCGAGGGACGAGGATGACGACGAGGACGACGATGCGGCCATGGCATCGCCGCTGCCGACGTTGGAGGAGGAGGTCGTGACGGCGGGCAGGGGGGGCGCGGAGGAGTGGAGGGTGGGAGTGGTGGTGGCATCGGATGTTTGGGAGGTGGAGGCGACGGAGGGTTCGTCTTCGAAGGAGGAGGAGGACATGGTGTTTGATTTGATTTTATTGTCTGCTTGGTTCGTGTGGCTTGGTGGGTTGTTGCGGTCGGGTGTGCTGGCTTTGTCTCGCTGGTGGCCTATCCGTTGGGTAATGCGTTCATTTGTTGTGGTTTCAATGCTTCACATGTGATGGTTGAATTATTATTTTTTTGTCGGTATGTACGATACGGTAGAGGAAGATGGTGTGTGTTGGGTCTTGGGAGTGTCTCCTTGGGGACGTATCGTGACTGGGCACGCGCCTGAACGTGTCCTTACAGTTCTTTCCTGTTCCAACCTACTCTTGAAAGAGCGCTTTGGGGACGTGTGAAAACGAGTGTTTGCCTACTTTTGATGTTTGGCCATCCATAGACACGAACACGTGAATACCTTTGGAAACAGTAAAATGCGTAGGCTTTTCATCCTTCTTACTGCGCACCCCACAATAATTACTCAACGGGATAAAATTCCGGTCTATTTCGTTAATCCTTAATTGCAATGCAAAGTTACCGGACAGAAATTTACCAAGTATGTATGGTACTGTACAATACTGTACCAGTGTATTGTACGCTTCCCGCCCAAATGTTGGTCCATCTTGCAGAACACTCAACATCTCAGTCAGGGACAGGGCGACATAAAGAGCGCCCAAAAAGAAGAGTCTTCGCAAATCACGGCAGCGGGACCGACCGATCATCGACCATGATGCTGTTGTGAAGTTCCACTGCTCATGCACCAAGAAGGCTCTGCCGTTTCTATTCTTTCCATATCTCACCTCAATTCAAATCTCGTTTTCATGTACGACGACGGCGTTTCACGTGGCATCCAGAAAAGAATATCGGCGCCTCGAATCGACGCATAGCACACGATAGAACGAGAATCAATCATTCATTTGGTTGGTGTTCCCGCTCCCATTCAGGCTGGCAAACAAAGCAGCAATTTGACAAAACATCATATCAGATAGTGGCACAGTCTTGAACTTATTGTCCGTTAGGAACGTGCGCGTGAATCGTGTTTCTTGCCAACAACGACAACAACCACAACAACCAAAAATAAAAACGCAATCACCATGAAGTCCCTACCTACTCTCACCCTCCCAGCCGTTCTTCTCCTCCTCCTCCTCTCCATCCTTCCCAACGCAGTAGAAGCAACCATCACGCTCTACACCACGGGAAAACAATACCCCTCCCGTCCGGCCTCCTTCGGCATGTCCTTCGAATACGGCTTACAATACGAGGCATTATTACAAACCGTACGGAACGATATGTATTTGTGTCATGGGATGAATGATACCGAGTCGATCCATGGAGAATGGCAAAAGGATGTGGAACTAGAGTCCGTTTCCCCGTTGTTGGTGGGGGGAAGGAATGCATCATCGGAGGATCACATGATTCATGTGGTGCCCTCGAATGGTGTTCCCGGTGAGTAGTCATGATCGAATCCACTGCCAACGAATGGAATCTCCCTCGTTCATCCTACCCCATCTCACCACTGTTTCTCTGTTACAAATACACACATCCACAATCACTTGTCTCGAAAAACTGTGCCCCCCAGTGGCACTCCTCGCCAAACGAGGAAAATGCAGTTACGAAACCAAAGCACGCGTCGCATCTACCCTCACGTCTCCTCATGGGACGGTACGTTTTGTGATTGTGTATAATAATGATCCCGAGGATGATAATGGATTGATTACCATGATGCCACGTCATGGGGAAGAGAGTGGAGGACGAGAGCAGGAGGAGGAGTTGTATAAGGATGTGGGGTTGGTGTTTGTTTCTTATAAATCGGGAAGGGGTGAGTTGATTCAGTATGGATGGATTGGAAGAAGTGTGTTTTGACTGTGTTTGTGTGTGTATTTGTCCATGTTTCCATCCACCACATTCCTCATGACTGCCATTTTGGTGGAATTTTCGTTTCTACCCCAAAAATAACACACGCAACAGATTTACAAAATTATCTCACCTCCCAACCCACCTACATCCTCCACAACGGAGGACCGCGTATCCTCCTCGACGGTGAAGATCGTTGGTTCCCCTCCGGTTCCGAACCCGCCGCGGGATTCGCCATGCTTTTGATGCTTTTTGGATGTATTTGTTCATTGTCGTTGTTCTTGTCCACGAGTACCTTGGGATCGGGGGGAGGACGGAGTGAGGAAGAGAATATCTTTTTTTTGAATGGGAGAAGGAGGAATAGTCATGAGATGTCGAGAGGTGGTTTGGGTAATGGTGGTGCTGGTGCTGGAGCGGGAAGAGGAGGGAGGAGACGAAGAGGGAATGCATTACGATTGTTGACTTTGGAAGAGGTTGAGACATTGCCCACCAGGGAATTCAGCGTGGAAGAGGATAGTCCTCCGAATTCATCGTTGGAGTTGAGGGATAAGACGGATTTACCCTACGATGACGAAGATCGAGATGATGAGGAGAATGACAACCGCGGAGGACGATGTGACGGTCTCCTTCCCTGCAAAGTAGAATCCTATGGACACAATTCTTGCAGCATATGTTTGGACGAGTACCAAGTCGGAGAGCACATCCGCGTCCTTCCCTGCCAGCATACGTTTCATTCGGAATGTATCTTCCCGTGGCTGACAGAACGGAGTCCTACGTGTCCGTTGTGCAAGGCCATGTTTGAAGCGGTCAAATATGAGGACGAGGAGCAGGAAGTGGATGGAGAGGATGGTGGTGGACATGGGGAATCGTCCGCAGAACTTCCTCATCCGATGGAAGATGAGCCTTCGATACATCGAAGGCATACTACCAGTAACATTGATGACGAAGGTGTCCAGACCAACAACAACCATGCGGGTGAGGCACCAACATTACCTCAAGGGTCATCGTCTGGTTTACGGAGTAGATTGTTTGGTCTGTTTGGGTCAAGGACATCTCGTTCGAATGCACCACTTGAAGAGCCGCTGTTACCTAATGATGAGGCAAGTATGGCATGATGCCAGAGTAGACCCGAAAGTTTTTTCTGAATTTATAATGTGCAGCTTTGAAATGGGTAGTTATTGATCGGATCACACAGTGTAATATAGTTGTTTGGTAAGGTAATGTCTGACTTAATATTGTTTAGCGAGGAGATGCTAGTCAATTGCAATAATTTTAATACTATCTGCTGCCTCTGGATACATGATATTTTTAGGCTATGCAATGGTTATCCATTCTGAGACTTGTCCTTTTTGCATTGAAACGATGGTAAGCTGATCTGAAAGACAAGATACAGAGTTATCGAAACGGCTTTTGGTATTTCACATTGATGAGTCCAAGCTTAATTGTAGAATTATTAATGTGCAACTTAACCCTCTTATGAACTTTGGCCAATAGAATGTTAACATCTCAACAATAAGTAACATAATGGTCTAAACAAGCTGACAATTGTGCAGAAGTGACATTTTTCACTTCTGCCCAAATATTGTCATATATCGACAATCGTCTTCTTGATAACGTTATGTTCTCGACATTTGTCTTCTAGATAATTACCTCTCTTTTGCAACTTGCACCTATTGTCAAATTTGCACACCTCCCCAGAACTCTCATAATTCATCCCTTTTTTCTACAGCATCTCGTGAACACAGCCAACCATGGCCGTTTGCAGTCAAGATCCATGCTTGGTTTCACTCCACCAGGAAGCCCTCATGGGTCAACTCTCTGTTGTCGCAACTGCAATAAGTAGCAGTCACAAGCGTAATGTTCTGTACCGGTGCTTTGTCAGGACTCAGTATGGTGTGCTGGGGGGGAGCTACAGACTACAGAGTGCGTATTCCAGTGTCTGTTGTTCGGCTCATTCACTCTATTTGCCCTAGCGATGACGGTCAGTATACTGGATACCATGACGGTGAGGGGGGGCGACGATGACAACAATGAGGAAGAGGAGGATTTGGTTAAAAAAAACTTTCACGAGATCAAGGAAGAGGAATCTCCCAAGGTTGTCAATTTTGAAGAGGGCCAAACCTTACCATATAACCCGGATCTAAGGTGCATACAAATGTACAAAAGATACATTTCGGCGGAACTTATAATCCGGCGCAAGTTAGCATTTTTAACACTGCGGGTATCCGCAACCCCCTTTTTTTTACTTTATTGTACCGTATGGTACGGTTACCCGCCAGATGTGACATTTTGTTGGGGGCTCGTCCAGGTTTTTTGGGGGATTCATTCAGAGTTTCGCGATTGTGCGCACTCACTGCCCACTTTTATATCTCCTCAACTCGCGCCATCTCATACTACCACCTCCTTCTCCAATTCCACCTCCATGTCCATCCATCTCCATTTCCTGCCTCAGCAATGACAGCCATCAGTGCTGAGCTTTTGCGCTATGATTAACAAAACAAAGGAATAAGTAAAGACACATACCTTCTGTTTTCAAGCTGTGTTGATCCAGAAGTTGTAGAGCAAAGAAAGAAGAGCTAAAACAATTATGATTACATGTGAAATAAGTCATAAATTATTGTTTCATTTATATCGAAATTTTAGTTGTAGAAAATGGTGCATCCCGTCCCAGCAACTGATCTGTCTTTCGCCGAAAACGTCGACGCAAACGCAGGCGCTCACGCTGTCATCAAGAGTTGGCGTTCATTCACCATCAAAGAAAAGCACAAGTTGATGGAAACCATTCGCATTATTTTGTCGAATGGAGTTTCTGTACGCCAAGCTTGTATCATCGTCGGATTGCCTCATCAATATTTTTACCGTTTCAAGAAGGCGGTATCAGTGGCCGACGAGCTCGAAAATGTGAACGACGTGTTCGTACACTTCAAGGTCAACGGCTCCACCAGGAAGATAGATCCCGGCCGTCCAAGTGTTCTTGCCCTGTCCGCGACAACTTGACTCAATTTATTGCTGCGACAAGAACTCGTGGTATTCAAGTCAGCAGCCGCATGGTTTGTCATGAAGCATCCCGCTTGCTCCCGAACTTCATGACAAAGACCCTCAGCGCTCGCGAGAAGGCGGTGAACCGATTCATCAAGCAAATGGGTCTCACTCATCGTTCTGCGACCCACACCGCACAAAAGAGCCACCACGAGACCGAAGTAGAGTCACGACACTTCATCGAGATGATGAGGGACAAAGTGGCTGACATGGATCTGGCGTTGATCCTTAACATGGATCAGACGCCGATCCCATTTTTGTTTCATGCCGCGAAGACCCTCGAGAAGAAGGATACGAAAACGATTCACTTTCGTGTGTCAACCTGTGACACCAAGAGAGTCACTCTTGCAGTCACATGTGATGCAAACGGCGAGATGCTCCCGCCGTTGCTCATTTTCAAAGGGGCCACAAACGGACGCATCGTCCTAGAGTTCGGTACGTACCCCGACGGCGGACACTATGCTTGCCAGAAAAAAGCGTGGATGGATGAGGATATGATGTCGAAATGGATCGACGACGTCCTCGTCCCTTGGCGGAATGAGAAGGGACCGGATGTTATTTGGCTTTTGGTCCTCGATGCGTACCGAGTTCACATGATGGGAAACATCGTGAACCGGATCCAATCGCTCGGTATTGAGGTAGTTCACATACCTCCGGGCTGCACGTATTTGTGTCAGCCCGTTGATGTTGGAATCAACAAGACCCTCAAGTCGAGAATGCGTGAGAAATGGGATGATTGGATCGTGATGGGAGAAGGGATGGAAAATGGTTCTTCAAAGGAACCAACAAGGCAATTGGTGGCAGAGTGGGCTGTTGAGGTGTACAAAACCATCCCTGCACAAACAGTACAAAACTCATGGATGAAGAAGGGATTTGAATGGTTCTAAATTAGTTTATTATCAATGATTCTAAATTAGTGTATTAACTGTTAAATGAGTTTGTTTAGAATTCTTGAATAAACTAATTAATCTGTTAGTTTAAAAAGAGAACTAAAACAACTAATCCTCCATCACAATCCGCCCATATGCGTACCCACGATTGTGGTGGAAAAGACGGCGAATCGCACGATTTTTGTGGTCAGACGTAAACACGTCGACAACACGAACAACCGCGCCATTCAACCGTTCAGCGTTTCCACCGGCCGCGACCTCCCTCGCAACAAAACAGACACGACAACCATCCGTGCCATCACCATGAATGGTTTAACACGCCAACTCGTGGGGCGCAGACATCCGCATGCGTAGGCACATGCCAACCCCACCGTCCTCCCTATTGAGAACCAGGGTGTTGCCGCATCCAAATGGATGTAGCTCGCAGCTGCGACCATTGTCGCAGGGCAAGAAACCAACGAGAACGATGCGATTCATCATGCGGAAATGTGTTGTGTTTTTTTGCAGTGGAGAAGCATGTGAGTTTTTCGGGTTTGGGGCATAACTCAGCAACCAATCGGACTTACTGGGATCTCCACATATGTGCGTGTTGCTCGTGAGACGGAGAAACATTCTATGTGTTCTCCTTCAAGTTAGCTCCGGTGCAACCTGCAGAAATAGCAAATGTAAATGGAATTAGCCCCGTGAGCACTTATACACCGGGGGCACTTATAATCCGGGTTATACGGTAGTTTGCATTGTTTTTCAAGTGTAGCCACTACAGTGCTGAGCATGTCTGTCAGATTGTTCTCGAATCATCAATCTGAGGATGGAAGGTCTCTTGCCATGAGGAGTTATTCACTACTTGCAAAGATGAACACACCTACAAGACATTGTGCATGTTCTGCTTTGAAAAAACTAAGGATTGCTTACAAGTTCTGTAATCAATGAAGAGAATTAAATGGTAGTTATTTCAGGACATGTATAATAAAGTAACTTCAGTTTTAATGGTCAACTCTTCCCATGCTACTATCTCCAACAAATTATTTGTTGTCTCTCCCCTAACCACAATTTCTCATTCTATGTCAGTCCCTTCCTCACCATCACTAATGTGTTGGTCTCTCTTCCCTCTTCTTGGGGTCTAAGCTGTACTTAAGTCTTAACCTGGGGTAGATTGGATGTGAAGTCATGACGGAATATGCATGCTTTTCATCCTTCTTCCTCATATCCTGAGCACCACGCTGCTTATATGTGAAGTTTGGGTTGGACAACCACAAACCTTCTCTGCTTTTATGATGAGTGATTTCAAAGCAGGACATTCCTTCAAATTGCGGCATCTGAAAAATATAACTGCTGCTGTTGACTGGAACACAATGAAAGTGTTGACAACAAGATTTGTTAGTACATGCAATAATGTTGTGAATGCTCCATGTTCCCATCTCCTCTTGACTGTTCACTGTGTCCTTGATCGCCAATGCTTTACCAAATTGTCGCTCAAGATTGCATACACAGCATGTAATCTTTACCTTTCTGGGAATACTTTGTGGCTGATATGACCAGCAATGATCATAGCAGTCTTGTTCGACAATTGTTGCTCCAATACAAAGTCAACTGCAGACTTGTCTCTAAAATGCAGTAGCTCTTCTGCCAGTCCCTTTGAAACTTTGCATTGTCCAATTTGAAACATTCCGTCTTCATTGACGTGGACATATTCCATTCCTGTCTTTCATTTACAATCACGAAGTTGAATATTCCCATCAATCCCATGCAATACCACTTCCAAAACAGAGCACATGATGTGAATGACCCACCAATCTTCTTGTCCTTGTCCATGTTATCGACACCACCCATGAAGTTGTTGGAGGAATACCTCTTCAATGCTTCCAGTATCTGCAAATCTACCTTCTTCGCTCCAACCCTTTGCTATTTGGTAGACATGCCAATTACTCCAAGCGGTGATATGAATGACACGACTTTGTTGTCGTTCCACTGTCCAAATAACACTTTGGTGACTGGGACAAATTTCATAAGTGATGTACCTCTCTTTGATGACTTTGGCAAGTTTAGAATCAAGAGTTCCACCCTGTGCGATTGCTCCACACAGTGCCACAGGCAAATATGATGTATTTCTCTCTGAGGAGGATGAACAGCGTTGGCACAGAGTACCTGTTGTCTATGTACATTTCTCTCCTTCCATTTGGCTCATTGACAATCCCACTCAAGACAATTGCATTTAGGACAGCCTTCTGTGTAGTTGGTAGGTTGCTTGCCTTGATAGACATCCAAGTGGTATATGAAGTTCATTCCAGATGACGCATTCACCATCACAAAGAAGTTTGCTTGGGTTATATTGCCAAACAGGATTGTAACATGACTTGTTTGCTGTACCACCCTCGTTGAATGAAATCTAGCGACCAAGAATAAATGATTTTTTGGCATGCTCGTTGAGAAACTGTATAGCAGCTCTGAGTTGATGGCATTTGTTGCCACTCTTTGAAACTCCATCCTCAGGATGAAGTGCGGCTCAAATCTGTAGAAAATGTGTGTACACTATGCGCTCATCTGTCGGGTTGATCTCAATTGTGTTCAGCTCGATCACCTTGTCACAAGAGATGTACAACTTCTTGATTGGATTGAAGTATGCGTTGAGTCCACCAAGGCTTATGTTAACAAGACTCATTTTCAGAATCATTCCCAAGGTATGGAGCATCTCCTCGACTGTGATGTTCTTCCAATCAGATCCATAGAATTTGTTTCCTGCCAATCTTGCTCACACGTATGCATTAGAGTTCATGGTGATTCGTTTAACCAACTCATAAATAAAACAGCCAGCAATCCCGTACATGCCTAGCTAAGCTTCAAATTTCCAATCCAGGTACTTCCTTAGACAAGGACCGGCTTCTTGTAGTGGGGATATGTTGTGTCAGTTGTTCCTGGGACAATATCTGAATAAGACCAGTTCCATCTGAGGATACACACCATCCTTTTCCATATTCACAGAATTGTAGGTAGAATCTGACAAGTATCCGTGAAGTATGTCTTCCTCCGTGAAGCAGACAAAGTTGATTTCTTCCGGATGATCATCTTCCAGTAGCAGTCCAGTGGTGTCTTCTCCAACAGACTCCTCATCATCAACACCATCAAATTCAAGAAGTTGATTTGTGGGTGCAGCAGCACCAATTTGATTGTTAATTGGTGCCATCCTCATGTCATGTCGAATGTCACGCAGTTCAACAGCATCACGAGTACGTCCCGTCTTTGCAGCTGCGGCTGTAGGAGCAGCCATGCCTTGGCTGTGAAAGATTCCTAATGTGTGGCAATGGTGCAAGGTTTGGAACATCTTTCATGCCGTAGGAATACACCCTGTTGAATGTGAAGTGAGCCATCTTCAACAGATTAATGTGTTGCCGATCTGTCTTTGCAATGGCGTGACAGATTGAGCTCTTCTCCAAGGCAATCAGGAGGACAGAAGTATCCCACATGATTCCGTATTCCTGATGGCCGCGCCATGGAACAGAAGAGATGACTCCATTCATGTAGAGGTTGCTTGGAATTTCTGGATGTTTTCCGGGTGATTGAAAAAACAAGACCTTTAATGCTCGCACACCTTTGTCTTTGCACTTTATCTTTCGTCCAAAGTATTGTTCCCGTCCTGCATCACCAGCGCCGCGAGTGAGAGATTGACAACGATTGCTTCAACTGGCGGTGTTCTGCCGTTGCAGACAGATGGGTCTTCTTCACAGGGGAACAGATCCGGATGTACATCCACTTATACGCTATTCTCAGGAGCTGGGAAAGGTGGTGGGGAAGGAAAAGGGGCCACGACATCTTGAGTTAGAGGAAAGATGGGTTGACTACCACTGTTGCAATCTACCGATGCGGCGGCAGTGGCGTCAACGGGCTGTGACATGGTGGCCAGCGATAAGTGTGTCTGTATTTACTAGCAGAAAATAAAATATGGAGTGGTATGAGGGTCTACTAGGGCCAATTTTTTGCGAGGAATTGATCTATACCATGAGTTTAACTATTGGGACAGTCCTAGGGGGTCAATTGAAGTGATTCTGTAAACATGTCGACAATCGTTCACATGTTCGCTAACATGTGGACAAATGTCCGCTCAAAATAGAAGAGGGTTAAGTTAAGTTAGAAACAGGCCAACTTTCGTGAACTACATGTGACAGACAGTTTTCCATTGCTGTCAACACTGCTGCTCAGATGTCTTGGGCGTTCAAAACTTTCGAATCCATCATGAATGGATTCATCTTCCATCCAATATCTGATAATGGCACACTTCTAATCACATGTGAACAATTTTCAAGATTTGCCGTTGTTTTCTGAATATCTTGTTTGCAACAAAAAGCTTCTCTAGTCTCGAGGGACGTAGACTTCCAAAGTGCCAACTTAGATTCGAACGTTCATCCTTGCCTTACTTTTCACTGAACAAAATCTCAAATCATTTCCTTAGTTGTTAAGTAATCACTCAAGTATCTCTGCCATCAGAATAAAAGTTTATAAAATAAAATACAAAAAAGTGAAGTGCCTCTCAAAAAATAAAAAGTTTCCCGCCAGCTCAAAGGAAAGCTATCTTCTCTCAGGTATTACGAATTGCCGACAAAGTTTGTCGTATGATGAGCTCGCGGCGTACTCACGGCCAATATCCTATCCAACGACCTATGAACTCGATAGGCATTGCTTGCATAGGACATGGGATAATGGAATGAGGTCCCTCCTCCTCCAGACGAGGATGGGCTGCTGTTAGTGTTGTTTGTGGATGAAGTTGAACAACTTCCTGGTGACAAAGCAGAAGAATGGATATCAATTCTGCCAAGGGGAGGACGATAAGTTCTTCTGTCAGGTTGTTGGAAGTGCACTACCTTCTTGACAGTGTGTGGCGGTGCCGGGCACTTTTCACGTGAAGTCTTTATGACACCAGTAGGAATTAGTGGGATATCTTTGGTGATTTGTCGTGCAGGCCTTGCTGGATCAGACCTCACACGATCAGACTTGGCCGGATCAGACCTTGCTCGATCGGACTTAGCTGCATCGGACCCGCCACTGCAATACCCCTCCTCTGCCGTATGATACGGGCTCGATCTCTCATGACCCCGGCTGTGATGGACCGGCAAACTGCGACTCATCCTGCCACTCCTTTTGAGCGGTGGATCCGGCGAAGCCTTGATCATCGGCGCCAGTAGAAAGGTCAGAATTGCATGAACGAATGCAAATATCAACCGGTAGAACGCGCTGTAAATCCCATCGCCTTCCTCTTCGAGAGGGTTCACCGGTGGGCACTCGTACGAGGGGTTGATTGGGCATGGTATTGCATCCATATCGTATTCGTCGTAGTCGGTGGGCAGTCGCCGGCTGCTGCGGCCGTTGCCATTGCTGCCGCCGTCATGTCGACGAACCTTGGTTTGGTTCATGTTCGTCATTTGGTTGTTTGAGGTTTTGATATGATTCTGTTGTTTGCGCAAGTCATTCGCTTTCACCCTAACCCCTTTTCATGATTAAGTCCACTAGAGTCATAATGTTGCTAGGTAGTAATGATTGCCGCTCTCGCCATCTCACAACATCACAATTAAAAAAGTGTGATGGGGTTACTACCAAGAGTCTTATACACCGTCGCTTCGAATTATGGTCATAATTATGAGGACATAATAAATGAAAAAAATGCACATGTCTGCGTTGAAGTCATACTATGACTGCAGTGTAAATCGGGTCTTCATTACGTCTCCAAATTACTTTTCTTTTTGTGGGCTCAGAACACATTCGCGAAATGAAAAGCGCGGGGAAATGCTTGTATAGTCCTCAAGACAAATGGGAATCAATATGTCAAAACTACGTAGAAGAATTGCATTCTGAAGAATGACCTCTTTGATAATGACTCCGAGATGTCACAAATCGGGAATGACCTCTTATGTAATGACCCCGTGATGACTTCTTGTAGAAAATGCACCACGAATCTTCCGAGACAGAAAGTGTATTGTATTGTACAATACAGTGTGGGATTAGCAGACTTAGGACATGATTTATGCGTAGGAACTGATATATATGCTACATATGAAATGCAACCCCATGTTGATGAAACAAAATGATGCCAATGTGAACTAAAAATAGAGGTACTATGGTATATTGTATATTGTCCAAAAAGTACAAAACCATACCATGGTATGTTTCATTTGTTCAAAACATAATATTATTGTCGGTTAAAACTTCTCTCCCCCACATACTACATCATGTCATATATACCGGAGCATAAGTACCACAAAATGTGTGGTCGTTTCGAAATGATACCTTTTGTGGTTCTTATACCCCGAATGAAGCTAGTTCTCCTCACGCGATGAGAAAAATGTACAGCTTGGATATGCCTGGGCCTGCACCACGTAGAGTTAAGTACAAAATCTACGTGTTATAATATTTGCACGAAAGGCTTTTATAATATTTCGCTTATTTTTCATTTTCAACCGAAATAGCATATATAAATAAATGATTCCATCATGTCACATCGCAAAAAAATCCACACGAGATTACGCACTGCTGTCACTTGTTCGTCTCGCATTATTTTTTTGTCCGATTGAGCTTGAATACGGACATCTTTAACAATGGCGGACGCTTTAACCCTCTTCCCGGTACTAGTGCCAATCTGACCCAAGTATAGCAACTTGTGTCAAAACGACCCAAGTATATCAGAGGTGTTGGATTTTGACGTGTTCTAGTGCATTTCAGCATTTTCTGACATCACCATCAAATTCTACGCAAAAAGTTGGGCAAGATAGTCCCCACAACCGCATATATTGCGTCAATATTACAAAATTCACGACGGATGACAACAGCAACACCATGTTTGCTGCTCCCGACACGAATCCTCTCGACCAAGCCCAATTCAAACACCACCACGGGCAAAAGATCCACCCGAAGCAGCGCTACCATCGGTACAAGCGGGCATCACTCCTGCCCATGAAGATCACCTGCCGCCGCCGCTCCCAACAACAACCACAACCATATTGCCCGTACTTCCACCGGGAGTATCTTAGATGATAAGTTTGATAGTCATAGGAGGGATAGTAAGGACAACAAGTCAGAAGGTAGTGATTATTGTCGGAGTGATGCTTCGAGGGACATGGAACGTGTGGGGCATATCAGCTGAAGGCAAGGGTCACGTAATGATGATTCATATCACTCAGCAAAACCTCAGAATTCCAATGGTGGCTGCCATACGATCTAACAATTCGAAGAAGAAGAGGAGTAGACTCGACGAGGACATAACAATCAAATTGATATAAAATTGAGAGAGGTGTATGGACTCCAATCAATTCAGCGTGCCAAGGGTGAAAAACAACAGGACTAAGCGATGAAGAATACGATGAAGAGTAGATGGTAGAAAAAAAGTAAAGATAATAATTGACACTTTCATAGTTTTGATCTTCTACATTGTTACGTTCAACCATTTGTGAAGAATTTGCATGAGAGTGCAAATTATCAAATGTAATGTTCTCCAAATTTGTCCTAACCCTCCTCATCAATGTCCGTGTGACCAGTATAAACATTATCTGGACTGGGAACAAGGGTGCGGATGAACGCGACGATGCAATCTGGAATTGCAATTCAGACACGATGACCCAAAATACCATGTTCGGCCCTAACATAAGTGCGATAGATGAGATGGTTGCGTTTTTTCGACCCGTCGAGCAAATTGTTGAGCACCAACAGCTCCCCTTCAAGCATTTCACGAAATGTGATCGCTTAGCATGGCTCTTGGTCACAAAGCGAGCAGAACATGTGCAGTGGTGATGATGGAGATGACGATTTGAGAGAGGAGCACAGCGATTGATGATGGATCGAGGGGATGAGGATTGGTGAAAAGTGTCTGGGCGGGAGGATGGTGAGAGAGAACTCGTGATCAGAAGTGCGGGGCTGCTTAAAAGTGTAGCTTAAAAGTGCTATACTAATGCCAAAATTGACACAAGTATAGCCTATACAAGGAATTTTTCAGCACTAGTATAGCACTTTTAAGGCATTTCTCACTTGGAGGGTTAAGGTAGGACGATCGATCCCTTGTGTCACCAAGTGTTGTTTTTAACCGTACACAATGCTCATGTCATATTGTTAGTTTGAAAGTTGTCAATTTATTTCTGAGGCCCTGAGGGTCTCTTTAACTTATTTCACCCTGCTTGTTTGGCACTAACAATTTTTTTGTCTCCGCTTCATTCTATATCCTGCCGAACAAAGAATTGTCAAGATAGTTGGACTCACAAACAACACATTGAGTAGATCATGTGATCACCATGAGTGTTGTGGAAAGTGGGTTGGAGTTGGGTCAATTTTGCATGTGCATTGTGTTCCATGCTGGAGGAGGGGACAGTGGTGGAATGATTTGGAGGTCTATTTGGTGGTTGATGGTGTAGACACATGCAAAGTTGGATATTTGGCCAAAGAATTTTGTGGAGAGGCTGACTATTTGGACAACAAATACCTCAAGGTGGATGATGTATTTACCAAGAATGACGGAGATGTTAATAAGCATAGGAAATTCTATCAGTCCTATGGATCAATTAATAACCCCAGAAATAAGGTGCGGCGTCGTGCCCTAAAGGTCTGAAATAGCACTACACATAATATCGATGCAATAGAACCCTTTAGGACATGCTCCAGCACTCTGTATTCAGAGTCCACTGCAATCGAATTCTGCTCTTGCAAATCTCATGGTGGCATGGTTATTTTTATTGATGTGGGGGGAATATCTTAAAAAATTACAAAATGTATAGGTAGCTACTAAGTATCATAGGAGGTAGGAAAAAACATATCCAAGCATCTCTTGTCTTTATTTTTTTTACTTCTATTACCCTACCAGGGGGGGTACCGTACAGAGCACATCACACACATCACACCAAACAATCACCAGCATCCCCTGCCGCACCTCACCGTGGTGATGGGTAGTGAGTTTTCGGTCATAATTCCATAACTGGGCAAATATTCGGACCCACGGGGAGCTACACATATGGGGAAATTGGTGTAGATGAGGAGAATCTAAAGAAGACAGCTTTAGAACAAACAGAGTGTGTTAATTGGCCGAAAAAAAGAAATGATCACCAAAGTCGGTCATTTTGACTGGGTGGTTCTTATACCCTGGTGGTTCTTATGCTCCGGTATATATGTTGGCCCCCATATCGATAACCGCCCATTATCGATAATGGACGACCCCACATCGATAATGGGACGCGCGGTCCCCGTATTGATGACGAGGCCCGTAAAAATCGGGCACTTTCAATATGGGGATTGTAATCTTGTGACGTGCGCAGATGGGTAGGGTGTGTTCTTTTTTTGGCGACAGAACACAATGCATCCAACGCACATACCCATCTGCCTATATGAGACGACGCTGTTCTCATATTTCGTCCACCTATCACACCAGCCACTCCGCATTCACAACACAACTCTCCCAACGCACAACAGGGCGTCCGATATTGATCTAGTTTAAAAATAATTGAGAAGGGAAGTAAGGGCCGTTCTAAAGTGCTGAAATTATCAATATGGGAACATTATCAAAATGGGCTACGCTAAAAAAAATCCCAGTATAGATACTGGGTGTCCACAATCAGAATTGGAATCCCGATATTGAAAGAAGGGGCAGTTAACGGGCCTCGTCATCAATACGGGGACCGCGCGTCCCATTATCGATGTGGGGTCGTCCATTATCGATAATGGGCGGTTATCGATATGGGGGCCAACATATACGGTAGTTAGCCTTGAAGGGGGTAAGACAGTTTCCTTATCATTTGACACCTATGTAATTATAGATAAAAATCTCTGCAGATCGGTAAGACATCCTAGACTCTGAGTCATTCGATAAAGTTATGGAAGTGGGATATAACCCGTGGACCTAAGACATTGTATTGATTAAGATTGTCGGAATATGATGCCAGGGCAACAAAGCATTTTGGTCCACAGGAAAATGGTTATTGTTTGAGTCCACTGTCAGCAACCCAATTGTTGGAATGTATTACGCTCAATGAATTTGATGAAGGTGTAATTTGATAGTCAATTGGGGGTTTGTTCATTGAGAGCTGAAAATGTAGCGAAAATTAAACATTCAATAGCCCATTGGACCCTGATGACTTTACAGAGCAGATGACATTTAAGGCAACAGTTAAGCACTATGGTAGCAAAAAAGAGTATGTAAGCAAACAAGCATATCATATAGTAATCAATACACTCAAACTATTGCCAAACATCTGAAGTTGTAAGCTTTTGAATAGATGGAGGAGAAGTCCGATGTGCTTCTCTCAAATAAGTTACTCAAAAAATTAAAATGTGGTAGATGCTCTGCTCTCTTCAGATTAAAAATTGACCTGAGCCGGTCGTCGCAAAAAATATAAAGCGCAAAAATTATAGGTAGGTTTGACAGGTGTCAAAGAATTGATTTTATGAGCTTATTTTGCTACCATTGTGAGGATGGAAGGGCAGTGGAACTGCAATTCCAATCCTCAGGATGCAGAAGAACATTGTGTAGATCCTACACAAAATTGGTATGATTATACCCTTCTCAAGGGTGTTCCCTTGTTTGGGGCTATGGACTTCTGTGTTGGGGAGTCCATGCCTTCGGGAGTAGGACAGTGGACTCCTGTGTTGGGGAGTCCATGCCTTCTGGATCAGGGGCAGTGGACTCTCCTCCTGGAGAGTCCTGAGAATGATCCTTTTAGTTTTAGTACCCTAGGGGTACTAAAAATGGCAGATTCTTGACCTATGTCAGAAATTCCACAATCTTTGCCAAGGCAATAAATGCATATAGCACAGAGAGTGTGAATTGCACATGCAGACATCATTGATCAGTCAGAAGCCTAATTGGAGACCACCCTATCCTCCTCAGGAATTAGGCTGATCAAATAAAATTGGATGAGATGTCATATATCTGCAAGTTTCAAGCATAGTTAGTCTTATCATTTAAGGCTAAGAGGGATTGCTCAGGAGGCATACAAGGCAACTGCTTCTAACATTAACAAAAAGACTAATGTGAAGTAGGGAGACTTGGTGAGATATCTGCGGAGAGATTGTACACCCTACAAGAAGACAATTATTCAACATCCATGGTAAGTGCTTGTCATATCCATACTTGAGGTTGTCCCAATAAACCATTTACAAGTGATGGGATTTCATTAACTACCAGACTAGTGGTAGGTACCAATGTTCTATCAAGTAGTAGACATGGAGTAGTTTGAGCATTCCGGATATGAATGTCCAGATAAGTAGAATGCAAGTAATGACAAGAAGTTGAATGCCAAAGTCCATGAACAGCATGAAAAGGATCCACCAACCATTGTTTATTTTTCATCCTATCATCATTGGGCAACATTCAAGATCAAGACAATGATATATCTGCTTTGCATGGCATTACTCTAACCATTGTAGTAAGGGCATCAAAATCTCTATTGTTATACCTCAAACTGGTTGCCAGGCTCCTCATCGTGCTCCTCCTCACTGATCATGGCAATTCTAGGTTCTCACCAGTTCACTGTCTGAGAGTGCTGGACTCTGTGTGAATACTATTATCTGCCTTATCATAAGTACAGTTTCAAAAAGTGTTACTGAAATATCAGGGAAAGTCTCTAAATAATAAGGAGATACTTATTTTGATTTATATTTCCTGACACTGACTATAAGTAAATAAGATCAAAATTAATGTGTCGCCACCAATCCCTATCTCTGGCTGCTACTTGTGAAGCACAAGAGTTACAACACATATACTTCATAGGTCACTACTGATGTTTATCATTAGTGACCATTTCACTACTGTGGTCCTTAAAAAATTGAGTGATATTAAATCTTATGAGAATCTTGCTAATTAACTTGTAAAATTAAATTTAGTTTACAAATTAACTCAACTACCAGTGACATGGAGATTAAGAAGCTTTTGTGCAACCAAAAATAGTGATCTGCTGAAAACAAAAAATGAGAAAGAACCATTGTTTCACCTTCCCCATCTAGCCACTGTTTTCTATTGTTGTGCAGGAAGGGTGCAGATAGTGTCTCCCAATTAAGTCTGGGGGATGTGATATCACAGTTGATACAGGAGAAGACTGCTTAATTTGAACAAAATGGTTTCTGACAAAATATAAAATAAGTGAAGGAATCATTGTCTCCCCTTTCCCTTGCAGACACTGCTTTCAATTGTTCTTAGGAGAGAAGCTGCAGCAACATCTGGATCCATTCTACAGGTTGAAATATCAACCATGGCATAGGGAGTGTGTAAGAATTTCATTGATAAAGCTAAATGACAAGTGAAAGTAAGTCAAGGGGAGTAGAATATTTGTCATTTTATGCTCCCCCTGTTCCTGTTCCTGTTCATTGTTACTAGTGGAGAGACACCCGCTTAATCTCCAGATTCAGTCTGTCTGCTGAGATATCAACAGTGGTATAAACAGCGTTTAAGTATTCAGTTGAACAATAATAAAACGAAGAAATGAAAGTAAAACAAGGGAACTGTGTTATTTCCATTGTCTAAGTATTCAGTTGAACAAAAATAAAATTAAGAAATGAAAGTAAAACAAGGGAACTGAATTATTTCTCACCTTGTACTTGTATTCCCACCCCTGTGTTCCTTTTAATTGTTTTTAGAGGGGTGAGAGTGGCTGCATATCAGGATTCAATCTGGGGGATGAGATGTCAGCAATGGCATAGTCAGGGCATACGCATTTACTAAGCAAAAAAAGCAAAGTAAAACAGGGGAACTAGAGTTTTTCTCACCTATGATTGCCTCCGTCTGTTTATTTTGCTGTTGTCAGTGTGGCCACATTTGTGGCATCACCATCTTCCTTCTGGGGACAGCCATGTGCAAATATTTCAAAAGAATGCAAAATTTAAATGTTTACTCACACAATGAAAATAAAAATGAGAAGTAGATTATGTTCATGCCTTACACCTTCATTCCTCTTTCAGTTTCTGTCTGTTGATTGCAATGGAACAGTGGTGACAATGGCACTAGATTCTTTATGTGGGCTGCAACTGCAATCAGGGGCATTGATTATGGCAATCACCAAAAGTGCCATAGTGGTTACTTGTAAGAGAAGAGTGTGTCAACTGGGTGGTGAATTGAGATGTTTTTGCTTGCATAGACACAAGTGAAAACAAGCCTTAGACAAGTAAACATTTAAAATAAAGGTCATATTCTCACCAGGCTAATTTTACTGAAGTCAGCAACTTGTAGAACATGTCTAAATTAATTGGAAAATTTTGTGGAAACTTTAAATTGGATTTTGATTTTACAAAGCAAGATGGAGCTTGGTAAAGCATGAGTAATGGCAAAGAATGTTCTGGCAAAAATACAACACCAAAAAATCTTCCGGTAAATTTATGATCAAACATTTATGAAAACCTAGTGCTGCTTTTTGGAAAGTTATTGCTGTTTAAGTAGAAGGTACAGATATCAACAAAGAAAGTAATAAGGAACTAATAACTAATTTCTTATAATGAGCATCTGTGAATGTATGCTTGCATGACTAACTACAAAAACTTTGTTAGTCAAGTTACAACACATAAGTACAGTCACTATACATGTATGTCTCATTTTTAAACCTAGTACACTCATCAAATTAGTAGCTTTATGGTCATTACAGAGATAAGTACTCGCCTTTTGCCAAAGTGACATTTCAAGCATTCCCTGGTGTGATCATTATTGAATACATTGCATTCAAAGTAAATCTATTTCATTTTTGACATGTAGGTCCATCCATTCTGATCAAGGGGAGTTCTGAGAGACACAGTCCTTCTACTATCATGGCAGATTCCATGGATAGTGGGATGATGAACAAACCATTGGATCCATCAATTTCTTGTCTAGTTGTGAGTTAGATCAGATCTTTGAAACAGCAAGAATGAGTCCAACAAAGCAACTGTGGACAGTTTTGAAGTGCCATTCCATTACTTATGAGCTAACCTAACAGAGCAAGCATTGATTATGAAGAGAAATCATCTAAGAAGAGGCACCCCAGAGACTATTGTATGACAATGGACACTCAAACTCAGTTAGCAGAAACTTCAATCACACAAACAATATTGAGGAGTTTAAACCTGATGAAGTCTTGTTATTGACATCATAAAATGACTATTCTGGCAGATAAGATGCTCTCATGGAGTGGAGCCAAAGCAATGGCTTGGTATGGACAATGAAAATAATTTTTTCTTGCTATTTTCTCAATATTTTCTTTTTAGCTTGGCGAGATCAAATTTTAGGAGATTGTGTTATCAATTACATTTACATCACTACACACATAGCAATATCCCAACACATTGCGATGATTGCTCCACCTTGGAAATATGTCCTAACAACTCCTTTGTCCTACAGAGAGTGCTGCAGTGTAATTGTACAGCAAGATACTGGATTTCATTAAAATGGAAACATAGTAAAATTCTTCAACATTGTTCGTACCTCTGATAATTCATTAATCAAGTTTTTCAAAATCTTAGTTGTTTTGGAAACTGACTACTTTTCTCCTTCTCTTTCTCTTTCTCCTTCTCCTCTTCCTTCTTCTTCAGTGAGACAGGCTTTTCACCTTTGACGACAATTTCTAGAAGCTGTTGCAAGATTTTTTGCAACGAGCTAGACAGAATACAATTCGTACAAACAGAGGGGTCATAGTCCTAGGTTTAAAAATAAAGTGATTTGTCTACGCTTTGTTTGGGTGCATGCACCTCGCGTGCTTCGCACGTGCCTTGCACATGAACGAGCCCATTTTTGAAATAAGATATAATTTTGTAGTTAAACATAGATCAAAACATGATGACTCCCCATGTACATCAACCGGAATTTTTTTGTTTACAGAAAAGTTAGTGCTAGCTTACTGTGGAAGTACCTGTTATGGTGAAAAGTGAAAAAAACTGTCTCACTGGAGAAGGAGGAGAAGGAGAAAAGAGGCTCAGTTTCTAATACAAGTAAGATTTTGAAAAAATCTTGACAGGAATGGTAAAGTCCTGTATACTGGGAGATACTGGGGCAAGTTGATTGGAAATTTGCGAGAATCACTAAAAATTGAACAAGAAAACAAAAAGTGTACAATACTTTAAAATACCTATGGTACGATACGATATCGTACCTCGTCACTTGTTGTGGTGCAGTGGACTGGCAGTGGACTACTGTATGGCACATGCCAGGCACATCATGCCCATCAAACAGCTGCCGTTCACGCGAACAAAACCTCACTTGAAGGAAATGAAATATTCCGTGGGCCAAAAGCTTTCGAAGCGCTTCATCTCAGAGGAATCCGACACGGAACGTTCTTTTTCCGGACAAATCACCGATTATGACAAGGAGACGAAATTGTACAAGATTGTGTACGAAGATGATGATACTGAGGAGCTATCCGAGGGCGAAATTGAAATGTTGTTGAAGAGGAAAGAAATTCCCATTGCCGCAGTACAGGTGTCCAAAAGAGAGAAAAATCCCATTGTTGAATCCTCTACAACTCTTGAAAAGGCGATTTTATCTGCCACTGATATTCAAGAGTGTGATGCGATTGGAGAAAACCTGAACCGGCTTCTGAAGAAGTTAGCACAAAAGAAAGCAGAATTAAAACGCGAAAAGAAGAAGCGAAGGTGGAAGAATGCGCCGAGGTGCAACTGCGGAAAAGGCAGTTCATCATATTGTGCTTCTTGTGAGGTCGAGAAATGCACGAAATGTTTGAAAGAATGTACCTCGTGCGAGCGAGAGAACTGTAGCAAATGTTTCAAAGAGTGTTCCGATTGCGGGGAAGTAAAGTGCATCAAATGTTTTGAAGAGTGTACGGGGTGCAATGAGAATAAGGGGAAAACTGTCAAGTGCACTGACTGTATGAAGCGCTGCTGGATCTGTGAAGATGGTCGTTGTCAAGATTGCATAAAGCTATGTGAGGAGTGCGGCTATAGCTTTTGCATGGACTGTGCCGCCGAATGTGATTGCTACGAGGGGCTTCTTTGCAATGCTTGTACAACAAAGGCAGATCACAATAAAATTTGTGTATTTCGACGGTGTTGATTGCTTCGCAAACGATATTTGCAATAAGTTAAGAATTGGGTGTTGTCAGTACTGGAGGTTTTGCAATGATGGACAGACACAAAGAAAACAGATGAGTGGGAAACAATTCGTTCTGCCTCCAACCTACCATTCCTCTTCGGTGCAGCTACCCGGCGATGCGGGGTTGTTTTGTTATTGAACCTTGTAGTTTAATTTTGCATAGCTGTTAGAGCTACGTGGTCTTTTTATCCTTGTGTCGATGTATCACTAATGCATCATTAACTTTGATGGAATCAAAAAGAACCTTGACCTGAAGAAGGGATTTGACTACAGGAGAACGAATATCCCCTCTTGCGACGGTGAAACAGTATAAAAGCTATGTAAACTCTCACAAACATGGATCACAGAAATGTATGATATGCTACCATAAGCTCATTGCATCGACGCAATGCCGTCAAAAGAAGACGGGATATCTTGTTGCAATTCTCTTATCAAGCAAGAACCATTCAACATACGCACATCCATTGCCGGTACGGCTCTCTGGAACTCATGGAATCAGGAGAGTTGATGAAAAGAGGATCTCTGTCAAGAATCCTGTGTTCAAGCCAACCTATCTTTTTAGTTTCGCTAGTGATACTTGCTTCAAGAATCCTATCTTCAAGCCAACCTATCTATTCTGTTTCGCTAGTGATACTTGCTTAACAACAGCTTGTCAAACTACAACAAGCATGGCACCGGCGAATGTATTTATAATCAAGCAAGCAAAACCCGACAAAAAGACTACTCCTTCCACATGGTGATATCTAAAACAATGTTGGACGGTGGAGATCAACCTCCAACTGAAAAGTGCACTACCCAGCCATCCGATCATGTCACTTATGTAACATTTGACACAGTTGCATAAACCTAATACAGGAGAAGTCTATAGAAATGAGAAATAATCCTGAATCACTGCGAAGAAGCAAAAGGCTGCATCTTCTAGACAGCTCCATGACTCTCTCTCTCTCCGTCTTGATATGAATATAATTCCAGTAGCACTTTGGAACTGCTCAAGAAAACAACTTCACGAAAAGGTAAAAAAACAATCATTACATAATGATGAACACTATCAATATCCAAATCCAATTAATGATCTGCCTGATGATTCCCATTCTTCACAACGCCCATTTGCACGCTCAATTTCGAAATTCAATTTAATAATCGCGCATGTTCATAGATCATCCCCATTCTTCTACAGCCAACACCCACCAACCCGAATTCACATCCTACACTATTCTCAAATATTGACTCCATCACAACAAAGAATATACCTCCGATGCTCCGCCCCCACCGTCGTCTCCAAATCCTTCCCCCCCGACCATTCATCATACCTCCAACACCTTCCCCAATACTCGTCCTCCGCATCCACCACTTTCCCCACCTGAACCCATTCCACTCCCTGCCCGTGTGTATTGACCGGAGACCACTGTTCCCACTCCCGCTGGGCTTGATCGAACAAACCGAAGGGACCGTCATCGAAGGGATCGGCCGACTTTCCGGAGGGACAGTAGGTGGAGTAAGAGCAGAGTTGTTGTTTCAGTTCGTTGCAAAAGAGTGCGGCGGTATGGTGTGGACTCATGGTTGTGGATGTAGAGGAGTGGAATTCGAGGAGGTTTACGTAGGTAGGATGGGAGGTGGAGTACCATTTTGGATGTGAGGTGTTGGAGCTGCCGTTGGAAGTGTTACTGGACGTCGTTGCATCCGCGGTGGTGGCATCCTCTCGATCCATCTGCGGTTGATCGTCATTGGTGGAAAAACTGAGCGGTTCACCCACATCTTCCTCCCCCGCCAACAAATCATCCTTATTCGCAAAATCATCGGCGGTGGCCACATCATCATACCGCGGCGCATCATCATACGTACTAAAACTCAAGGCATCATCCCCCACGCTTTCCTCCCCCATCCCCGCCTCCTTCAACGCCACATCATCATCCCACCCCCCCACCGTTTCATATCCCGTCGCCACCTGATCACCGGGATACACGGGCGAATTGACCACGGCTCCCAACGCTTGACGATCTTGACGTCGTACCACGCTCGCCGTAACGGCCACGGTGACGATGACCATGAGGAAGGCAATGAGACATCCTCCAATGGGAAGACTGTATCGAATGAGCATGGGGAGGAGATAATACCGTTTTCTTGCCCTTCGTACCTCGTTGCTGTTGTGGCCCATTCCTTCCTCGTCACCACCGTCGTGGCCGTGGTGATGATGATCGTCCTCGTCGAGATTGACATCCTGAAACGAACAAATGTCCACCACGTGTCCTCCCACTCCGCCGCTCGATTCGACATTGTCGAGATATTGCGCCATTTGAAGACTCGCCTCCGAGGAACCGATGGAGTATTCGGCCGCCGAATCCATGTGGGTTAAATCGTAGTGGTCTCGCGATGGCAACGGTGACGGAGAGGGTGAGGCGGAGATCATGGGCGGCGGTGGCGGAGGAGGAGAAGAAATGTACGCCTTGTCATGGTCGTGGGAATAATCGTCCTCGTGGGAGATGGAGGCGGTCATGGATCGTTCGTCGAAATCTTTTTCGTCTTGGTCTTGCGGGGCCATGCTGGATTCGGTTTTTGTTTTAAATTTGAATTGAATTACTTACTGAATTTTGATATTTTGCAATTCGGTCGTTGAGATAAGAGAGACGTGTAATGTCATGAGAAGAGGGAACGATTGGAATGTAGAACGAGAGGAAGACATGTGGTAGATGAAAAATGGCCTAGAACAGGGCCACAAGAGCATGCCTTACCGTTGAGAAGGAGCAATGACTACGGTACTATGGATCATTAACGCATGCGTAGGAATGAATCCTGCCGGGTGGTGAATAGGAATCAATCTGTCTATAGAAGCGATTCGGAGGATCGATTGTGTGAAAGAGTATTTACAATAATACAGATCTCTGTTGGCTTTTTTAGAGGTGCACCATGCAAAATAATTCGTCCGGAATAATATCATTGGTGCAGAACGTGGTCTTGAGTCGCAAATCCACACCGTCGTTGTTGGCAGCTCTTCCTCTCCGATGATGCATCTACGCAACAAAATCCTACACTGAAACACGAAGTGATCTAGTACGATAGTCTGTGATGCAACGCCATTGTGCCAATGCCTAGCCGACCGTTACTTTCATCCCGAGAAATCGAGAAGGAGAATCTAGTTTATTGATGAATGAATATTCGATCAAGAATTCAAACAGTGCTTTCTTTCTCAAGATTCATTTAAATATTTATAAGTATTCATTGACGTATGTTTAATAATAAATGACAGTTATATACCTCTACGTAAACTAATAGATTTTCACATTCCGTTAAATGAAGTACATTCATAAACGAATATATTATATCTTGGAATGCCGATGACAAATCCGAACGGACAATTATCAACGCATATATGGCACCCTTTTTCAACTCTTAACTCTTATGTACAAGTCAGAATGGACTTTGAACCACGTGATGTCAGATATCTTTGACCACTCGTGTGGCATCCATATCCAATCCCTGGCACCCAGCGAAGATTGCACAGCCCTTAGGGACTATCTCAAGGGCTTAAGTCCAGCTCTACAGGTCCTCAGCTTCGACGGAAGGCAGCTGCAATTGCACTGCAATAACAAGCCAAAAATGACGAAATGGTTCAAAGTCCACCCCGTAGAAATTGGTATGTTTTCTACGGAGTAAGGCATGTCAGATATGGGATGCTGTAGAAGCAATATAAAAATTCTCGCACACAAGCAATTTTCACGCAACTAGGTAGCGAAGTACGGTCAGACTATCTGACAATTCGTGTCGACGAATTTTGAGGGTCGACGCGTACATTCGTACGTGGGAATAGTAAATCCCGTCGTTAGTGGTTCAAAGTCCATCACGTGGTCCAAAGTGGATTCTAACCCGTAAAGAACTAGCTATGCATTATGGTATGTCATAGGCATCACGCAAACCTTTCTCGAACTAACGTCGACCTATGTGAACATATAGGAACATATCAAGTCGAGTACCTCAAATCTTGTGAACGGACACGCATAAGAGTGAAATGAATGCCAAAATTACCTCAATGATGACATTGTGTGACTTTATCGTACCATCAAAATTGGCGGGTACGGTACTCCCACCTTGTGAAAAATGGCAACACTTCTATGATGATGCTGTCTGGAGGCGCGTATATAATATTATTATGATTGAAAAAGTTGGGTGAATCGCTTTCCTCCTTCCAGATTATCGTCTCTCTAGTCGAACGATTTTCAGCAATCGACGAGAGTGTGGCTCTTCTATAGTGTTATTGTATCGAGGAGGCATAGGAGCAGTCCACCGTATTGACGGACATTGTTCGTTCCTCTCCAACACGTCTCGGGCTGCGAGCGACTGCGCTCCGCGGTTTTGCAAATACGGGGCAGACTCGGATCGATACAATATTCTCCATTGCACTTGAAAGACATCATCACATCGTTCCTCACATGTCACAAGTGGTCGCCGTGAAACCAACTACCAACGTTGGACCTCCTCCAATCCATCGTTGTGGCTCTGCATCGTCGTCGGCCGCATCGTCTGTTTCGGACTCGTACGAAATCTCCACGGAGCGTGACATGAACGCTCGTCAAGGCGACGGGCCGTCTCCATGCATCGCACCCATCTTGAACAAACCAAACCTCGTTCGTTCGTCCTTCTCCCCATCACCACTAAAACTAACAACATCCACAACAGTGGTGGGACCACAACCAATCCTACTTAAATTCCTCCTTCACGCAAACACCACAACCGCACCCATCAATCTAGGGATAGAAATCAATCTCTCCATCCCCATAATATCCTACGTACATCCCACCTCACCGCTACTACGCCACTTACACGTGGGAGATATACTATTGGAATTGGATGGAGTGCGAAGTACGGAATTGGATTACAGAGAATTGCATCGTTGGTTCCATGGCCGACCGTTGTCGTCATCATCATCATCCAACCGTGATGGGACATTTGATGAACGGACGTTGTTATTCCTCCCTGGAAGGAATAGTCCATACAATCCCGAAAATCTGCAGAGTGCTCGTTTCATGGACCGACAGAACAGTCGAGGAGAGATGACCACGACCGGTGGCAAAAGAAGGAGCACCCCTGATGGTCCAGAAACTATCGAACGAAATCGAACCAACGACCCAACTCCGGTGACTGCCGGTCCAAAGTATGTGGATGTTCTGCCCCTGCAAAAACGTCCTTCCTCTTCGTCCCATGATTCCACACGGCAGGTATTTTCGAGAAAAAGCTCACATGACTCGTGTCATTCCATGGACGACGGTGAGAACGGCACACAGGAAAAAGTACACATGATCAAGGAAGAGAGTCATTGTCCTTTGGTTTTGGAGAAGAATGCACCCGACACCGACCAAGCAATCCGCAATATCCATTGCAATGAATCCATTCAAAGTGGGTGCACATTGTACTTGGACGAAGAAGAATCCATCCATCACGACGAGCAAACCTCCTCGGTGTGTACACCCACGCGGAGGATATGTCCGCGGTGCCACCATGACTACGATACCAACATGGAAAAGAAGGAAATGGAAGAACCGATCTCACCTTCTACCACTGCCACGACGTTTTCGAAATCGTCCGAGGATGGTGACGATGTTGTCAGTGTGGGTGGGAATGGGCAGGACAGCGACGGATCCCAGGATAGTGGTGGAGGCAGCAGCAGTGAGAGCGGAAACTTGGATGGAGGGATGGGTTTGCCCATGACACCCGATTTAGAATCTTCGTCGGATGCAACTTCCAATAGGATTTTGTATCCATCTTCGCCGTTGATTATGTTTGTTGGACCATTGACGAATTCGTCGCTCTCTTCTGGGAACGGCGTGAGTGATGACGACGAGGTTGGAGGCAACAGTCACAAGGACAGTTTGTTGGAGCAACCATGCCAAGGGGAAGATAATGATTTCGGACAAGGTAGGATGCATACCTTGATACATGATGTAGAAATGGCGACAGAAAATGTACTTCTGGCTAAAGATAGTGGTGATCACTATGTAGAAACCATCGCGGAAGTCCCACTTGGCAGCGGGCCGGACGAACAGTCGCAGTGTCGTCCTGAGCAGGATTTGAATGATAATGAACAAGAGCAGACACCTCTAGACCAGACACAGTCCAAGGAAAACTCCAGACAAGACTTGTATGGCATTGTTGATGCTTTGCATCCTAACAATAGCCTTGAAGACGCTCCAATCATTGTTGTTAACAATAATGACGGCACATTGGCGAATGACTTAATTGACCATGTCTCCAAAGATGTGAAACACCAAGAACAGATAGCACCAAATCCAGCAAAGTCCGACTGCGAGGAAGAAGAAAACTGGGAAAAAATTTTTCAACAACAAAGAAATCGTCCGTCACCGAACTTTGACGTCATTTATGTGAAACTAGGCTTCGCGGGAAATTGCGAAGAAGATATCTCCACAATCTACGGAGGCAAATACAATCCAAGCCTTCACTCCACAAATAATGCACGCATGGAAGACCATCTGATTGGGTACATGGAAGAAGGGCAATGTCACCCCAACAAACTACCCATCTATGATTATAACACTCTCTCTCAACTAACACTTGGAATGAGTAATGCCGCGGTATCCTCTGAACAAATCGATCGAGAGACTCAGGCGAGAAAGTTACAACTAGAAGAACAAGATTACCTAATGAAGAAGGCACGATTGATTAGATTGAAGAGGCAGCATCGTGTCATTGAGGGAATATTTGCCGTCTTGATTGTAGTGGCAGTCGGGGTTTTGATTAGTATCTTGCTAGTTGCTTTAAGAGGGAAGAACCAGTAGGTCATGTTATGTGTTGTACATATTGTTGTCACTTTTGGCCGCTGCCAAGCAATAATAGGCCCACTTTCATTGGATTGGCCGACGTCATCTCTTCATGGTCTGTATTATCTTAATTGGTTGAGTGATGGCTCCTTAAATTAGCGAGCTGTTTCTTTCCTTGAAACTTCGATTGACTCATCATACAAACTGTATGAGTTGCACAATCGCAAAATGTCAGCTTTCAATCCACAGCAAAATGATGCTGTGGCAAGCCTTAATTTTATCAACTGTGTGCTTATGATAAGTATGTCTGAAATCCGGTTTCGCAGTTTTCGGTTATACATCCTATTTTTAAGTCCCAACCTTACAGTCACCCGTATGGTACCCATACCGGAAGTTTGATTTTTTTGTCTACAATACCATACCATACCATACCATACCATACCATACTGTACAAGTGTCTGCACTGGGCCTGGATTCTTCACTCCTCAACCGGCAACTACGATGCGGATACGAGTACTCCTAGTTGTAACTAGCGCTAATGGTACCCCTACAGGCTTGTGTTTGTCCAACACTATAGCAGGGTTAGACTACTTAGTCATACCCCTGCCCCCCACAAAGCCCCTTTTTTGGTGCTTTTGTGTCGCCATTAGGACAAAGGGTGGAATAGGGGATGACGAAAACTACACTCTATTGCAGCAACCCTGCTGCTGCACCATCGTTGTCTCTGGCGCCCCGAAGAAGAATGAGGAGGTGGCGAGGGGCTGCTGATGGCATCACTCCTCGCCAGCCACTCATTCGTTCTCCTCGTGCTTCGTCTGGCCATCACCTCAAATATGATCATGGTCTTTAAGATCCACAAAATGTCGAAGATACTGGGTGACTACCGTAATTCGTTTTTACGCCCAAACGCCCAAATATGCCTTGGCCAAATACCAGATTTAGCCAGGGTTTTTAAAATGCCGTACCATAATTATTTCCCCACCCAAATTTCAATTTTCATGTGACTCACCAAAAAACAATTAATTTCCCGATTTTCCTTTCATAATTCTCACTACTTTTTCTGCCATGTTCTGCCACCCAATTCGCATTCACTTTGACAAAATACTTCCACACCATGACAATTTCTGCCGCCTTTACGGCATCACCTCATCCGTCACAAGTACCTTTGCAACACAAGGTCCGCCACAATCAACCTCACCGCAACATCACCCACGACCCTCCTGCCGCTTCATTTGGTCAGATTTGTTTTATTTTTGGAGAACTCGCACCGTTTTTAGAGTGCAAATTTTGTTCCACTGCTGCGTTCCATGTCCAGAAGCCGGGTAGATTGGGGATGTGCGGAGGAAGATGACGGTGATAATGGGTTATGTCAAGGGGAGATGAGAAGGAAGGTGGAGGGGAATACTACTGCTGCTGCTGTGGTGATGATGAAGAAGGTGACGGGGAGGAAAACATATCTGGCTATGGTGGTCATCGGCAAAGGTTGGCAGACTGGACAACAATGCCTCACACTATCAGATGATGCAGCTATTCTTTTTAATGAATAAGAATGCAATGAAAGCGGAGCAATTTGAATAATCTATTTTAATAAAAGAATCCAATACAATTGTGTCTTTAAACATGAGTTCTGTCCTTAAAGTAGAATTAACACTGCGTCACAGCAAAAAATCTTGTTCAAACTTTGTTCGACAATACCTCTGCTCGGGGCTTTCACTGCACTAGCTCATGCTGATCTGTCATGATCGTTGTCCTGCGGCCACTGCCGCCACGACGCAGAACAGGGTCCAAGCCGGCAGAGTTGTCGTCATCTGACATCACTTGCTTTTATAGTGTGGCTGCAAGCATAAAATCCTATAAATTCTGACCAGATTTCGCCTAAATGCTATCTAGCCAAAAAGTGGGGATGTCCGGACACCCCTCCTTTTTGCCTAAATTTTTTTGATTTGACCGCATTTAGCCAAAAAGTGGGGTAGGGCATCCGATTTGGCCTGGTCAAATATTTGGGATTTTTGGGTGTTTGGGCATCTAGCCGAATTACGGTAGTCACCCACTGTGTGACTACCATAATTCGTTTTTTCGGTCAAACGCCCAAATATGCCTTGGCCAGATTCCGGATTTAGCCAGCGTTTTTAAAAACTGTTACCGTAATTATTTTGACGCCCAAACTTCAATTTTCGTGTGACTCACCAAAAAGCCGTCAATTTCCCGATTTTCCTTTTAGCTTTCTCAACCTTCCATGTCCAGAAACCGGGTAGATTGGATTTCAGTGGAGGCAAGTTAATTTTTATAGTCATTCCTCTGGCATGCTTCCACGTAAATCATTGACCTAATTTCCCTCATTGCTGTTCCTTTTGTGGTCGCCTGGGTGGGCTGATCATGACGCTTTCATGGCAACATTCCACCATTGACATACACGACTTGACAATCAACCACATGACTGCAGAATTTACATGGGTTATGATTTTGTGGGGTTGACATGATACAAACCACACTCGAATGCGGCATCGCCTTCCTCTGTTGATTGCGCAAATTGTATGCACGACATTTCTTTTGGAAGATGAATGTGGAGGGGATGAGTGTGAAACGGTTTGATGACGGTGTTTGAGGGGAATGTGCGGTAGAAGATGACGGTGAGAGTGGGATATGTGAGGTGGAGATGAGAAGGAAGGTCGAGGGGAATACTACTGCTGCTGCTGTGGTTAATAAACTAATCTAAAATACAATTGTGTCTTAAAACAATACTAACACTACTGCGTCACAGCGAAAAATATCGTTAAAACATTGTTAAACAATTCCTCTGCACGGTGCTTTCACTGCACTAGCCCATGCTGATCTGTCGTGATCATTGTCCTGCGGCCACCAGGTGGAGGTCCAAGCTGGCAGAGTTGTCGTCATCTGACATCGCTCACGTTTTGTGTGTGATAGAACCAGAAATTGAGGCCAGATTCTGGCTAAATGCGATCTGGGCAAAAAGGGGGGGTGTCCGGACACCCCCCCTTTTTGCCTAGATGTTTTTTCGGTTTGACCGGGTCTAGCCAAAAAGGGGAGGGGCATCGGGTTTGACCAGGTCAAATATTTGGGATTTTTGGGCGTTTGACCGAAAAATCAAATTACGGTAGTCACCCACTGTAAAAATATCTTATAATCTTTGCAAAGCTAGTGGTGCCAGCACAAGAAAAAATAATAGTACCTTTCCTAATTACTTTGAGGTAGCCTTACTGTACCATATTATTTATCCTCCCGCAATTTCACTTCTCTTGCTTCGCCGTGCTGTTCACCTCTCCACCGTGTGCTCGAGATTTGTGGTGACTTTCTCTGACATCGGAAGTTTCTCGGCACCCATGCAGAATCACAGGGAGTGAACCACATGGGTGTGTTGCTGTCAGAATGGTGAGTCTAACCATAAAGGGTTTATAACGTCCAGTGTCGTTTTATTTGCTGAAAAAAACAAATGTCTGAAAAATTGGCAAAACATATATTATAATCCATGGGATCCTAAAGACCGTGATATACGGTAGTTCAGGTACAGGTACGTGAATCTCCATCCTTACAATTGGAAAGTTTGCCTGAACTTGAAGGGTAACTTTTGGGTAACAGGTTATGAGGGCAAAACCAGCCGAACATGAAGTTCATTCTAGGTTGAAATCAGAGCTCACCCCAAAATCAACTGAATTTTGGGGTACGTGTGCATGACATTTTTCGTTATTGTACTGTAAGGGCGGTGTACCCATGGTTTACAACACATTTTAAGTGTCGCGGTCACACCATCCCATGACATTCTTTGTCAGATCCTGCCAACCCATTTTGAATATCATAGATGACGTCACATTTTTTAGCGCGACGTACTTAAAAGAATCTTTGATTTTGCTGAATCTCAAAAGATCCGTCGCATGTTTACTAGTAATAGCAGCACTTCGATTCGGGTATGTGTATGTGAACTGTAAGGAAGGAAAACACAAAAAGGCACACAGATTTGAGGTTCTAGAAAATAAGCTGAACTTCGGGTGCGGGTGCGGGTAACGGAAAGGTTGGGCCTAAGGCCCATCCTTACGGTGGCACTTACACGTACCCAAACTTGCATTTTTTTGAGATGTTTGTGTTTGTATCTGCAAATCACCGTCCTTTAAGAGTACATATCGTCACATGAACTTGAAGGTCAAGTTGATGATATCAGTTATGAGCGCAAAATCCACACAAACATGAACTTCATTCTCGGGTAAAATCCGAGGTCCACCCAAGAATGAAGTTCATTTTTGTGTGCATGTACGAGCTGTCATAAGGACGGTGAAACAGGGTTTGCAAACATGAAACATGAGAAATAAAATATTTCATGAAGCCCCTTCGCATTTTTATGAAAAACAATGTCACTATAAGTCTCTAATTCCTAATTATAAGATATTCAAAATAAAACACGTAGGCCAAATGACCCCCTGAAGAGGTATCTTCATGAATTCTCATCATATCATTGAATGGAAGTTCGTTTGGATGTGTACATTTTGCTATAAGGACAGTGAAAACGAAAACAAACACAAACACGAGATTATGCCAAAACTGGACGAAGTTCTTGTATGTGTATGTGCTACCGTAAGGATGGGCCTAAAGACCCATGTTGGGTGCAGTTTCAAAAAAATCGAAGCCGACATCAGAATACAGCAGGGATGCCCCAACGATTTCTTAATTTAGACAAACATAGGTCGTCTCTACATCTTTTTTAAGTAGTAGAGGTTCTCAGAAATTGGGTGGAGTCTAACGAGGCTTAAATCGGTATTATACCTCGAACCATCTTTGGGTATTTATCATCTCTTCTTAGTTCTTAGGGTGTCTTTGGGGAGCCTAGAGCAGACTAGGTACTGGTATTGCAACAAACAAAAGAGTAGAAGGTGTTCTGGTGCCTTCTGGTGCATTTCACTCCACCCGGGGCGTCCATGGATACGTTATATGTGTTCACAAAGATGCATAACAAGAATAAAGGGCAATATAATGGCAAAATGACAACATTTTTCACCATATTCCTGTAGGTCAGTTATCAATTTTGCCATCTTAACCAAGATGCTGCACCTACAAAATAATGATAGCAATTCCAATGGAGCATATTGTGATCATCTTAGCAGATACTGGTTAATAGTTGTCGTCATCTGCTTTTACAAATTTCCTGGTCTTGAACTCAAATCAATCAAATTTACCTCCTTTCTCCCATCATCCAAAACGGAAGGCATCCACCACGCCTATTATGATCTGAACGGGACAAGGCAAGAAAAGCCAGTCAAACTCAATCTAGATGGGCACAGAAGCCTTTGATCATCCAATGTTAGTGAAAATATCAATGTTAGTGAGCAGGACAATGTCAGCAAGATAGAGCACTCACTCCCCATCTCAGCACAAACAGATCTCAATCGTATTAGAAAGATTGGCTTGAAGAGGCTTCAATCCACAGCATCCTACATTCTGCTACCTAAACCTGACACCACGAATGCTTCCAATGCAATTTCAGTCAGGACATGCTGTGGAATCGGCCATCGACTGTGCTATAACATCCCAACATTTGTGTATGCCGCCCAACACTCACGCCATATGCATTGGACTAACGTGTCATGGTCAGTGCTGTTCAATGATACTGACAATATCAAAGACTCAGATGGGGCTGTCCAGGAAGAACTTTATGGAAATGATTTCCCAATGAATTGGTTAGATAACACTCCCAAGTATTTCAAGGGTGTCATGCCAAAGCCAGGAACACCCTACAATAGTTATGCGGATTGTTTTTGTGATCTGTTTGGCATGCCCTTGGGTCAATCAGTAGTGCAGTCTCCCCATGAGAATCTCAGCCCCTCTGTGTTATCATTTTTAACCAGCATATGTGAACAATTGTACTTCTCTTAACTGCATCTCTGTGTGCACATTTGAGAGGAGAACAATGAAATAGGGGATTCCACAAAAAAGAATGGAGGCATGTGAATTTGTTTTTGACCCTCAACGCAACTTTATATTCCATGGAGCTTTTGGAAAACAAAAGGCAGGCTAGGAATATCAGTGTCTTTGTTGCTAGTGACAACCCCAACGTGAGACTTTGGTTGCATAATCATGTTCCTCTGAGCTGGAATGTGATCCAACCTGAGAAAAAAGTTCCCAAGCCTGCATCTGGTGTATAGTTTGGACAACATGGGAGCACGGCCAATCAACATCTTGCTCAGCATGAGCAAGACGAGGCCACGGCAGAGGCAGTTAGCAATATATTTGCTCTGGGGAATATGATGCTACAGTAGTTTCACGTTGATTAGTATCATGATGATGAGGGCAGAGAGGCGTATGGTGTTTTTCATGCATAGGTCTGAGTATGAATATGTTGAGCTTCTGTACCCCAAAAGAAGTTTGTGTCAACAATAATTTGCAACAGAAGTCATGATTGAATTTCGTCAACAAATCCTTCCACTCAGAGATTGCAAAGATAACCCATTGTATCTGTGGTTCATCAATTTCCATGGAGGTCCTCACATTTTGTGCCAATCCTTTATTGTTAGAAAAAATTCATGCGATTGGTTGACATATGATAAGTTTAGCTGTCTCCAGAAAGTGCATTCTACTTGACTGACAACAACCCAATCGTATTCTCTGTGATTTGACATCCTGGAAGATACTGAATGAGAGAGAAATCATAACTCAAAATAGCAAGTTTTAGTGATTATTGTAAAATAGCAAGATTTAGTGGAGCCCTCCCAATATGTTTTCTCAAAAAATCTATTTCCATATAGTCTAGAATTATGAAATATGATAGAAATATTTCATCAGTTTTCTATTTGAATATACATCTATATTTCCAGATATCTTTCATATTGTGTTTCCATCATCACATTTCACAATGCTGGATAGTATTCTGTCTGTATCATCATGGAGGCACACTGAGCCACCACAACTTTGATAATGCCTCGGAGTCTTGTGATGAGGACTCAAGCAGCACATCAGTAGTGGGACAGTCAGGTGTGTAATGCTGTGATAAAGCTGCATCTGGGGAGACAATAGGGGGTTGGTATGTTCATCATTTTGACTTCCTGAATTACAACAATAGAACACAGGCCCACAAGAACTTCATGATAAGATGCTGAGCATTTCTCAATAAAGAAGTTTTCATCTTGCTTATGCTGACAATTTGAGTAAAGAAGTATAGTGCAAATAGTTTGGATATTTCAACACATGAGTGTCTGAGATACAACTGGATGTTGGGCTAGAACTTTTCACTCAAAATGCAATCCACTTGTCATTTGCACCAGTTACTTTACCCTGCACCCAGTCTCCACTCATGATTGCTAGCATTTAAACATACAGGATGTGGATGATGAACAACACTTCAAACCTTTTTAAGTGACCATGACCACTAGTGTATTCCTCTTTTTGCTAGTCCTATCAATACATTGAGGGTTTTGCATGTGGATTGGTTATTTTCCATGATGAAGCTATATAGGAGCCATGGGAATGTGCCTCCTGCATGAACTAACCTTAGTTTCACATGTCCGCTGTGTCAGCATCCAAAAATTGATGAGAAAGACACTGGCCAGGACATGTCTGGGACACATCCTGGCCATGTCCTAGACATCTTGTGTTTTCAGTGTTTTCAACCAAGTACACAGGACATTAAATTTTGGACACAGAAGACATGACAGGATGTGAGAGGAGAGAGAACATGGAGTGTTTAGATATTTCAGGCTCCTTTTTGATACTTTCAGGTGAAACATACCAAGAGTGGTGGCTGTTTCACACATGTTACATTCATTTAAGTGCATTCCATAAAGCTTGCGGTATAAAAATACCTAGATACTGGTATGAAATGTATGTGAGTCAAAACTTCTGAGGAATGGGGTGTACAGGTGTCTCGGCACTGAAGTATATGCACGTGTCCACAAAAACTATATCCTGGAGAAATTAAGGGCATATGCCACATCCAAGGACATGTCCAGGACATGTGAAACTGAGGAACTCACCCTATGTCATTTGGGCAACACATGTGGTGGGAGTAATGGGAAAGCCAAGATTGAATCAAACAAATTTATCTTATATGTGATACAAATGTTTCTTGATATGTATAAGCACAACCAAGTTTGAAGCAATATCAGCGCATTGAGCTCAAGCTTTCTGTTTTCTGTTGTCAACCTTAGTGGTTAATGACAAACATACTAAATCGATTGCCATATCTTCTCAGAGTGCTCATCGTATCTTTCATTCAGGTATAATGCACCATAACCTTTGCCAGACACTTTGTGTCTTTGAGAATTCTCACACTTGATTGAGGCTGTTGATCTTGTTGCTGCTATGTGCATATGCATGCAAAGCTGAAGGGGTTTGTGCAGAATCTAGGATCTCTGATCAATCAAGACAGAGAGGAAGCATGGGCATGATGTTGCCATAAAGCATGCCTGAATAATCTCATTCCATTGAGAATGCTTCTTCTTCACCTTTATCATTGGTGACACTATGGTGGGATCTATTTATTTCTTCCCTTCTGCAGTCAGAGACTATCAAGGCATCTGATGGATCCAAGAGAGATTATCCATCAGAATGTTCTGGGAACCCACAATCTGACAAAACCCAGCACAAAACTTTTTTGATTTCGCTACACCAATACAAGCCTGGTTGAGTCTACAGGTGATTGATGTCAAGTTTTTGTGGTTGGTTAAATTGGGTACATTTGCACTGAGTATGTTAGCTTAGGAAGTTGCTTGTTGCATGTTGTCACAGTAGACAATATTACTCTTTCTGTCATTGTGTTATTCTTTTGTGTGCCATTGAGCCTTTGCCAGAGTAGGCAAGCATGATTCATTCATGTATGATGCAAGCACACATCTGATCATCAGAAAAATCTGTGTAAACATCAAAATTCTTGTTATAATCATCAAAGGCAGAGATGACATTTGCTGTCATTAAGAGTCTCTCTTCATCAAACACAGATTGCATGCTGTCAGACCAATTGACCCAAGCAATTGGTAAATGGATTTAGAATATATGTATCACTGCAAATAAAACACTCCAATTAGCCACCCTTACACTTGCAACACCTCAGAGTCTACGGGTTTCTTATACAGGAGTTATTGTACAACTGTGTAAGCTACAGTTTGCTTATCATGAACTATTTGGTGAAAAGTGCAGGAGTGTCTCTCAGGTGGTGTATTCTGACACAAGGAGGTTTTTTAATGCAAAAGTTTATCAGAGTGTAAGGGTAGAATAAAGGGTAGGCTTTCTACATTTCTTCAGCTACAGTTTGTTCTCTTTCTTTGAATATTAGATGAAAAGTTGAAATGTTGTTCATGGGTCAGTACTCACATTATAAAAAGTTGTCATTGATCCTACTTATAATTGAGCAGAACTGTGGCTTATGGGAATGTGAATAGTATAGCAAATAAGGTTATGTAAAGGTTCTTCATCTGGCATCTGCCATTGGTATGTCACCTCTATATTCAGACAAACTTGGAGTGCAACAGGCTTGGTGGATCTCACCAGATGTTAAACGAGGCAACATATTTCAATATCTCTAAACAACTGAGACAACTCCCACTTCACTTTTTCCAAGTACATATATACAACCATGAAACTCACTATACAAAACTTCCGACCACCTTACCCCACCTTTCTCTTCTTGGAAATTCGTATCACAAGTATGGCTTGCTGGACAGGTAGCTGTCTTCCATAGTCTGCAGATGAAACCTGATGTTGGTAGTGGCTCCTGAACAGCAAATGTTTTGAAGGGATCCAGCAGATGGATGGGTGAGACATTAGGTTCCACCTTAAGCAAGTCAATGTGCAGAATTTTCATAACTGTGAAGTGGACTGGTTGGCCTCAACTTTCAACAACATGGATTTGTCTGTGCTTGATTGGGCATTGGAACACACTGACATAAATTGAGGAAATTATCAACTTTCTGTGCACTGTGCATCAAGGGTGCAAATCAGCTGTTTGGTTTGACTCAGAAGACATGTGCTTATTACATTGTGGAGCAGAAAAAGGCAAGAGATCTGCTTGTGTGCAAAGATCCCAGACATACATCTGCTGCCACTGCAATGGCTGTAATCCACACACCCAGGTTATGCATGATTTTATCTTTGTATATCATAGGCAGAGGTAAAATAAGTTTATCAAGCCAGGCACAAATGTTACCTGAATTGGGTGATCTAGCCTTCCAGCAAGCCAAAAATGGGTTGCAATCGTGTATAAACGGCAAGATCACCTATAGGTGATGGACTTTTCTAATGTTTTGTAATCATGCAATGAGCCACAAAACTATTGAGTGCATGGAATTTGTGCACTCGTCAAAGCAGGGTGGTAAGTCAAGATATATATTGACATAGGTCATATGTTGTATCACCAGGGTAAGTCAGAAGAATTCAAAGATCACACCAGGCTACCCCATTTTGCCCACCTATCCACTCTCCATTCAGACATATTCAATTGGTTGTTGATGGTGTGCTTCATCCCATAGCACTTCCATTGTACCAGTTTGAATAAGATGCATCGCCCCAACTAAAATTGGGCATGGTATGGAAATTTGTCTCTATGTCTGAGTCATCACACCAAAATAGAGCCAGACACCAGCTATGACCCAACAAGCCCAACATAACCTTTTGATGTAACATCTTTTTACAGCATTTTTTGTCTTTCAGTGGGCGCCTTTCAAAGTTGCCCTAAACCATTCTAAATTACAGATTATATAGTTCCATATCTGTTATAGATGAATTTTAAGTTGATAATAAACAGACCTGAGTGTCCAGACACTTGTAGCTTAGTACTACTTCTAGATTCTTCTCATTATATTCTTCCTGTATCTATACCCTCCTATTTGTAAGTCTTCCTTTCGGCATCCATAATCATGGACGAAGGGCAAGAACCCAGCATTCCAAACTACAAATCACATCCGTAACCACATCATTGCAAAGCAACTGCCTACATGGTACAGAAGGTGGCAATTTTGTTGTGGAAATGTTATATGAGGAGGCCAGTGGTGAGACCAAATTCTTCATGATTGTTCTGACTAACACTTGCACTGGTTCAATATGTTTGTGCTATGGGAAACAATGGTATGTGTGCATAAAAATACTGGATTCTTTGGTGCATCTGTATTGAAAGGGATATAACAGAGGATTCAAGTACTAGTTTATTGGGGGATCATTTAAGTGATGGGAGTGATGAAAACAGCAACACAATTGCAGATAATGATCACTATTTTCATTAGACAAAAGGTGTAAACAATGAATTCATAGGGAAGAATGGGAATGGGAATGAAGAAGGACTTGAGAATGTTTTATTTACTGCTGCCAATGATGACAAAGAGCAAAACCAAACAATGACGAGGAAGCTGGGTTTAACCCTAACCCTAATCCTCTGTGGTTGCTACATCAACAAGTCACAGGACACCTTGCACTCACTGCAAATATCTCTCTTGGTGGAAGAACAAAGAAGACCAAAGACTGGACCAAGAATTCTTTCAATCAGAACTGGCAGAGTACATCAATTACAAAATTGGTACCACAATGCTGTGCTGTTGAGAATGCGAGGTCAACTAGAAGTGGCATGGTGATTCAAAGGATGAATTACAACTCCAAATGTGTCAGCAGCAATAGAAATCAAGGTGAATTCAGCCAGGCCAACACCAGGGTAATGTCCAGGTTAGTGCAGAGATGGACAAGATGGAGCTTAAACTCACAAAGAAGGAAAAGAAATCCATAAAGAGGAACGAAGAACAGAAGAGAACAAGGTCAGCAGGGAGGGTGACAAAGTCAGCAGAGCAGTAGAGGAAAAATCAAAAACTGAAAACATTGATATGAGCAGCAGCATTAGTAGCAGCAGTTATTCCGATGGTAGACATAGTAATAGTGAATAAAAGTAGCAAATGCATGTGGTGGTGCTACAACATATTTATTATAATTTATCATTGCCTCCACATTCCTCCTCCATATTATCATGATCCTTATCATTCTCCATGTCACTGGTGTTATAATTTCATGACAAAATAGGATTCATGAATATTTTAATACCCAGACAATTTCAATTATTTTGGCATTCAATAGTGACCACTATTTTAATTTGGGACAATCCCACAAGTTGCACACAAAAATTATGGACTTGAGTCATGCCCAATTTCTAACTGTCACTCCTCAAAATCAAATGGTAAGTTCTTTTTGATGTTTTGGGAAAGTCCCGTCTTGTTATTGGGGACATCCCGACAAAGCATTGCGAGGCAGGACCCTCAGAACCTGCATCAGAAGTGTTCCATTTCCGCTGTAATTATTCTTCAAAATCACTCACCATTCTGTGTCATGGCCTTATCGATGCAGATGGAGATCCAGTTTATAATCCAAAAATTAATGTCAAGCCAAACATGACCAAGCTGAAAGAGGAAGTTCTCCAACACTCAATAAACACGCAATCAATGGAGAAGGTGACGGATTAATCACATCAACAACAGAATGTCAGTCCTATTTGATTTTTGTTTTGCGTAATTTAAAAAACTTTGTTTGCATGTGATCTTTAATATCAATGTAATGTAACCCATAAGCTTTCTCTTTCTGAGAAGAGGCCTTTCCCAGTGCCCATACAACAAAAGGATTTCAAGATTTCATCTTCATATTTTGCAATAAAAACTAACACGACAGCCTGAACAATAGCAAGAGAACCAAATCATTCAGTCAGACTGGTTGATTATTGCTGGTGGTTATCACCAGTCTTCATCTTGTTTGTCTGTGTTGGGGGGCAGCACTGTGTATTGTGATAGGTAGTGATGCTTCTAGATGATGTGATGTGTCACTTTGTCCAGGTGGGTGTGCTGGGGTAGGGTATGGATTTTTGTATCTGCCTGTAAAATAGGTTCCCTACTCAGGTGATGGACAGACAATTCAGGTTACCAAAATAGGCAAGTATGGGTCCACTCTTTGGAGCCCTATCAAAACCGTATATCATACAGTTTCAACTTTTTGGATATGTTTCATATTCAATTCCTCCTGTAAGTATGTTGCTTTCCATTTCAATACTATCTTTTCTTGTGTTGCACTCTAGCTGCCACCTTATAATTCCTCCCGTGCAGCACAATTAATTATACTACCCTGCAGAGAGTGAAAAACGTGTCCCTGCATTGCTCCATTTTTAGCTGCTTCATCATGATCACCACATTAATTGCACCCACGAGCCACAAGTCATAAGTCTCATTTCACCACAATCTATCAAGTGGATTCTAGCATGCCATATAACCCCCAGTCAGATTAGCCCCTTGACTTGCAGGTCTCAGTCATACTTAATACTTGAGGTGCTGTGGCTTCAGTCGCGAATGGAAGGATGTGAGTTTGTCAATTCACAGTGAGCACATAGTTCAATTTTTAATATGTTGCAGTATAAATCCAAGAAATACAAGCAAGAAAGGGATACTTTGTTTCATCCATCAGTGCGGCATTTCCATTGTTTTGTTGCATGCAACACTGTAAGACATACTGTGCCGCCCCCACCCTTGGCAGCACATTACATAGGGTGATGCCCACCCTACCCATCACCGTATTGTGTACAGTGTCATCAATCCCACCCGGCAATGCATTTCATCTGTTGTCACTCTCCCAATCTTTCAAACATTGGAGCCTTCCCCTCCTGTTATGCCATTTCATACAGTGTCACCCCCACCCCAATTGACACCGCTTATAATACGGTGTTAAACACCCACCCGCCCAAATTGACACGGCTTATAATATGGTGTTATCCACCCAAACTGACGCCGTAATTCATACTGTGTTGTCGATCATGCTTCATACAATTTTGCCTCCCCCATAAGTCCGGATTCCTTTTGCTCAAGAGGATAGCATTGATGGCTCCAAAACTTTGCAACAAAAGATCTTCATATCACCAGATCAAATATGCAGTTCACGTCAGAGGTATTGCTTGAGAGATCATGGTCTGACAGCTTTCTATCACTGCCAGTGATTTTGGTGCAAAAGTGCACATTCAATCCTTGAGCAATCTGGAGTCTGTGTTAAGAAGGATCCTTTTCTTCAACACATGGAGTCGCAGACAGCAAAACTTATGTCACAAAAAGATCCAAATGCCAATCAAATTAGCTTGAATGCAAGTAGCCTGTATGATATCAAGCATGCTGTAGCTCAAGGATGCAATCTGAAACATGATAAAACATATCAGTATCAGGTGCTACCATATATGGCCGCAAAGCAATCACAAACTCACTTCGTTGACAACTTTACTCGTTCAGTTAAAACTTACTCAAATTCTCATGCAGTAATAATTCAGCTGCTTTCACCACCACCAACATCAATCACAGTCATACAGTCTTCGTGGTAACTGGATTTCTGGAGATGTCGGAAGAACCAGAAACAAGTCTATTCGCCCATGACAAAAGACATGGTAATACTTCCGAACAGAACGTGAAATCCTGAATGACAATGTTGTGCAGCTTTGCACAGGGTTGGTCTCCTCTTTCAAACTATAAGGCATAAGTCTCACACAGAACAATGGTCCTAAAAGTGCATTCTTCGTTGCAATGGGAAAATTGTATTGGTTTTGATGGTGATCAGAACATTACTATATTCATTAACACAAAGACTAACATCTATGTTAGAACAATCACCCCATGAGGTAGATATGTACATCAAAAGGTTTTGCTATCAAAGATATCATCACGCATCATTTGGTGCTATCTTCAGCACTTGTATTCATCGATCATACAGCTCTCTTGCCACTCGGTTCATACTCTCCATGTTTCATTGTAAACCATATGTTTTTGCACTGCAATGGTATCATTGCGCATCATGTGGTGTGGTCCTCTCCATCTGGCATTGAACATCATACAGTGTCAGGCTCTAAAATTATCAGTGCACACCATGCAGTTCAGTATCCTTCATCAGTCATTGTACATCATATGGTTACACCTTTCCAAAGTATCATTGTACATCATGTAAACATACTAGGACGGTGTTGGAGAACAGCACCATAATTAATGTGATCACAATTGGAAATGGCAGGAATGTACATGTGATGACACTTTGTGACCAACAGATAACGTATAATCTCACTTTGCAAGTGTAGCACGATATGATGTGTGATGTCATAATAGAGAGGGAGCACTGTATGTTGAGCAATGACATTATGGATGGTGGCACTGTATGATGACCGCAAGAAGGGATTGTGGCACTGTATGATGAGCGTTGTCACTATGGAATTGTGGCACCGCATGAGTGCGATATCATTATTGGATGCCAACCCCTGCATGATGTGCTGTGTCACTCAATGGCAGCAATAAGTGTTGAGCAACTTATAACTTATTGTGACAATGGCAGGGAGATGGACATGGAATGCTACTTCATGTGTAATTGATAGAAGGGATGGAATAGAGTTGTTAGCAAATCGATTGACGAAGGGTAGAACATACCAGCGAGCTGAAAACCCAGTGTGGACAAACTAATTGCAATTCATACACAAGGAGGCATCACTGACAATCAATAGTGAAATGGAATTATCCTGTGGCAATACAAAGATGATGAAACAAAATCATTATCCAACTCTTTGTCGGACTGGGACACTGCAGACCGTGCTGATGTGAATTTTCATTGTTGACTCGTTGTTTATTGACTTGCTGTGATGATGAAAAATGAAATGGGACAGTACTGTCTGTCATGGCTTAGGGGAAAATGACAAATAGGGACAAAGGAGGGGGGGGGGGCGATCTAAAAGGGAAAATGACAGCTCTTTTGAACACAGTAATAGGATACCAACCAAATGTAAGATTGATTGAAACCAAAGTAGGCGGTCCCGAAATTAGCGACCGACCCAATATTATTTTAAACATGCCCTAAGGGGGTCCTAAGTGTGTCCCAATGCTCGATCTGCCCGTATATTATCTGCCAACCATTGTATCGTATGATACAATACCATACCTAATTATTGTCTCCTCATTGAACAATACAATACCATACCAACCCCACCAAGATGTTGGGGTTTCAGGCTTCGAATTATAAAAAATGACTCTCTCCAAACGCATCTCCTCAAGCCGACGCCTCTTCTACCTCGGCATCACGTCCACCCTCACCCTCCTCGCCTTTCAACAATTCCACAGTCTCGTCTCACTCACCGAATACTACGGCAAAACGCTTGTAGGTACCGTCGTGGACTTACCTAGCCTTGGCGGATCCGTGGTCGAAACAAAACATGGGCTCCCCGAAGTTTTAGTGGCTTCCCATTTCAAGGGGGTCACGTGCGATTCGACGCCCTGCAATGGATTCTTCGCCTATTCTCCTCCCAATCGTGACGAACGCAATGCAACGGAGACTTTGAAGAAAGCGTCTGCATCGTACAATTACGGAAATGAAAGAAACACGGAGACTTTAAATCAAATGATTTTTATGCCAAGTAAAACAAACGCGGAAGAATGTGTACACGAATGGAAGGAGAGCAGACCCAAGTGGGTCGACAGGTTAGTCTTTCTACACCTTGGCTTTATCAATTATTTGACTTTTTATTCAACTTAGATGTAGTTCATCTTTCTAATATCTTTTTGTTCCTGCCATGTACCCAATGGACCCTCTGTTTCATCAGAGGCATGAGTGCCAACGCAGAAGATGTCACAATATTTGATGCGTTCTTCAACAGTCCTGAATTCATGGACAAGAACCATACATACATGGAGATAGGGGCGCACGACGGGGTGAGGGAAAGTAACTCTCGCTTTTACGATGTGTGTCTGGGATGGAGCGGCCTGCTGGTGGAGCCCCATCCGAAAAACTATGAGCGTACTGTCCAGCTTCGTCCGGATGCACACCACTTGGGCATTGCACCATCATGCATGGGGAACGAAACGGGGACAATCACGTTTCCAGAGCATATGTACACGAGTGCTCAGGTGAATGAACAGGGGAGCAAACTCGAGATTCATTGCGGTCCGCTGCAGCATTACCTGGACGCTCTTGGGATTCGTCATGTAGACTTTTGGTCGCTGGATGTTGAGGGATCTGAGATGAATGTACTCAAGACAGTGGATTTCGATCGCACACATATCGATGTCATCATTGCTGAATCAGACAACAGATTAAGCCACTTGCCCGAGATCCAGCAGAAGGTGAAGGATGTTCGCATATTTCTACAAAGCAAAGGGTATTTGATGCTGTCCAGTGTGAAAGTGCACAAGTCAGATGTGTTCCTCCACAGGGGTTCTTGTCCTCATCATACTAACATTGCAGAGTGTAAGAGCGGTCAAGCGATCAATTGAAACGTGACTCTAAGAAGACCAGGGGGCGCAGAATGTTAGTATCTTCTATTGGAGTGCTCATAAAGCAGCGAATCTTGTTAGCTATCGAACATATCTTGTGCCTCGCTCAAGGTCCTGGGATGTCACGGAACCCCCAAAACAGTGCACGCACGGTGGTTCATTCTGGGTTGACGAGTTAATGCCTCTGTCTGTTTCCTGATAACACCATTCACTCGTTGTATTCTACGAATGGTCGAAGATCACTCCAAATATATGTTGGGCAACATGTGGCATGCGAGCCATATCCTGATCCCAAGACATCGGGGTGTCATCTGCGTTATAGGAACATTTTGTTTAGGTTTTCCTCGGGTATTGATGCACTGATTTCTTGAATTCACTTTTTCGATAGGATAATTTCAGCCGTATTATATCTCCATCATTCCGAAGATTCACTTAAGAGTTAGCATACTGCCGTTTCCCATGATGGGTTTCTATTTTTTTTAATACATGGATCCTTACTTGTCGTCTTCATATATAAGGCATCCTTTGTGGAGTTGGCACGTATGTTGAACCTATGTCGTATGGAAATGTTATCACGAAACGGCAGAGATTCAAAACGGACAAAGCAACTATTTATAGAATTTTAGTGTCCTATTGAGCACTATTTATTTATTCGAGCCACAAATATTGGACTCATGAGGTCTACTACTCTGAATAACGCTCATGAGCATGATGAAAGAATCAGACTTTCGGCACTAGAAGTTGTCGATGATAAAACGTAAGAGATCATTACCTTCTAAAAGTAAGTCTTGAACAAGACAATCCTAACGTTCCGACTAGGTTTTCTGAACCTCTACAAGCTGAAGGAGGAATGATAATGATCTTTCATCACAAGACTTTCACCAACATGAGCTTCAAATTATCTAGTTGTAAACAGTGTTTATGAATACGCTGTTGAATATGCAAGGACTCCAATGAGTCTTTATCTCCCTAGACAAATGAACATCATCAATCTTATTGCAACCTTTCATCAGGCGATCACCCCATGACAACATACACTCTCACAAATCAATAGACTCAAGAACCCGACCAACTCCTGCTCCTACTACGACTTCTCCTCTTCCTCCCCCCCTCCCCCCCACCCCCATCTCTCTCCCTCCTCTTCCTTTCCCTCTCCCTCCTCTCTCTCCTCCTATCCTCCTCGGCATCTTCCTCCATATCCCGAATCAAACACATGGGCACAGGCTTCACATGCATAAAATTACAAAATCCCCCCCGTCGGCAAGTATCCTCATCAAAATCCCTGCATCGCGCCTCCCGAAAGTCCGTAACGGGACTAAACTCCACCTCGAGGCGACGACCGAGATAATACCGTCCGTGCATAATGTTGAGAGCGTCGGCGGCTTCTTCTTCGTCGGAGAATTTAGCGTAGACGTGTCCTACCATGTGATCGCCTAGGTTGTCGCAGACGTGGAGGGCTTCGAGGCGGCCGAATTTGGAGAGTTCTACGTAGAAATCTCTGATGGGTTGTTGTATTTGTTTTGGGTGTGGCGTGACGATGTAGAAGGCAGGGTGAATGGACCGTTTGAAATGAGATGATTTTCAGTTTCCCAACCAACCAATAAAGCCAAAACCAACAACAACAATAACAGCACAAGAACGCACCGCACAGGAAAAACTCACTCGAAAAACACCAAAAAATCCTCCCTGGCCTCCTCCTCGTCCACCTCCACGGCATCCGCGCTCCGCCCCTCGCTCGCCGCCTTCAACTCCGCCTCTCGGACGGGATGCCTGTACACATGCTTGATGAGAATGGTCTGCGAAAAGGCCGGCCGATGGTGGATGCGAGAACAGCGATCGGCGTGGCGACAGGCGCCTATTTTGAAGTAGAAGGGACAGTTTACCTTTGTGAGAGGAGAGAGAGAATGTGTGTGTAGGAAGGATGATGGGTGAGATAATTTTCATGATGGGCAGAACTATGGGGAGGATTGTCCGGGGATCGAACGACGGTCATTGTGGTGAGGACACAACGTAACATCCAGCAGCCGTCGTCCCGGCTCGCCCGGGTGGTAAACTTTGGCAGAAATCACAAGGACTGACCTTATCCTCTTCGGTGCCGTGAATTCGAGCCAGGTGCTTTGCCATTTTGTTGTGTTTATATTCTTGTTTTTGAGCCGTCGGCAACTGTGTGTTTCTCTCTTATCCCCGGTCCACCTAAAACCAACAGATGCTGGAAATAGCATATTCTGGCTCATTACCCATTTGGCCCTCAAAACATACATTAGTTGGTGTTAAAACGGAAAATGGCCTATTTTGGCTGGCATGGTAGGAATGGAAAAGTGACTGAAATGGACAAACCAAGGCTTAAGAAACCTTCCAATACACCTCAGGAGTGTTGCGCTCCTTTTGGGCTATACAGTTTTCAGTATTGCCCGCGCTGCAGGCTGTTTTGTGAAAAAAGTCAAATCGGAAGTTACCAAAATTTTGGCTATTCAATACTAATTCCGAAATATACAAGGCTGTAATGAAATATTCACTTTTCCCGCCAAACTGGTGATGGCGATTCTGACAACACCGATGGATGCCAAAACTCTGCCATTCTCGTCACAACAACACCGATGCATGCCAAAACTCCTCCATTCCCTCCCCACACAAGCAGATCCCCTTCCATCCACACTTGCTCTCGAATCTTGTTAGCACAGTTCGCTTCAGTTTTTCTTCTCCGCAGCCCATGTTTTCATACTTCACGCATCACCATCACTCCCCCCGCTTACATGTCTTCCCATGAATCACCTTGTGTATTGAATCTCGCCTAGCCAGCTATTCGCCGAATTCATCCAGCCCTCCTGTTGACACCCCGTTCCAATTCTTATCTCACCGTACCGCCCAGACTGAATGTCTACTTCTTCAACGTTTGATCGATATATTGCGCTCCAGCTATCCCGTTGAGCCCTTTCGCCTTCAGCATCATAACGAATCATGCCCAGGAGATTTCATAGTCCAAGCAGCCCCTCCAATACTGCGGCGCGAAGCTCGAGAGCAAAATCAAGAGACCCAGATGACGCGTCGTTCCAACCGAGTTCTTCATCAGATGATGACGAAGACTTCCTCCAACAACACAATAGTGGGAATCTCAAATCCCCTACAGAAACCAGTGTTAAAAGTCCTACTCAGAAGTCCCATTCGTCATCAGAGAATCTCGACGAATCCATCGAGGAGGAGGATGGAAGTGATACTTCCGATGCAACATGGACACCATCTCTTGATGGAGAAGAAACAGTCGAAGAGGATCTAGAGGACCAAGCTTCTGTTTGGCAGGAGACTGCGATACGCTATGACGATTTCTCTATTGAGTTCAACAAGGTTGACTCTGATTTGGAGCATGGTTACAGGGAGGAGGTGAAGCAGATTAAGAAAAGAGTACTTCGCGAATTTAACAGCGTTTCAGGTGACGATCGCAAGAGAGCAACTTCCTTGAATGCCAGCCAGGTAATGAATGCAGTCTACAACTCTGAACTGCTCTTCAGTGTCCTGGGATTCCAAAACAAGTCACTGGTTGAGAGAAAAAAGGAGACAATGGATGTGAAGGAATATGAGTCTTTCCTTCGTGCATTCTTTGGACTTTCCTTCTATGCCTGCAGTCTTTCTGATGTCTTGAAACATCCCGTGTCGTACCCACTCCTAGTGGACAGCATCAAAAGCTGAAGACAAGAAATCCATCCCTCAGCCACAAGATCCATCGAATGAATGATTTACTGCGAAGCTTTGAAGGTATGAATGCATCTTCTTCAAAATCGAGAAGTGATGGCGCTGACGAAGATGACGGCATTTTTTGGAGACCTATCTTTGGAATCGATAGAGAGTTGGAGAAACTCTTTAGAGATGTTGGAGGCCGAACTTCTGACCTCTGTTTTGTGGATGGGTACACTCATCTCATCATCGATGATGAGAAACTTCGGATGCGGTCCTCGAAGGCAAATGATAGTTCTTTGTCAAGGCACAAGAGTGCGAAGTCTTTCGGGCCCGTTGGGAATTGCATAAATTCTATTTCAACAGGACTGTCGCTCTCTTGCCACATGAATCATCATGGCGAGTCAGCCAAGGACATTCTGACGTCTGGACTGATGATCATCAAGGGAACTAATAATCCCAACAATGTGCAGTTCCCATCAACGACCATACACGGTGATCGAGGCTACAACGATGATGATTGTTTTGATCTCATCGAAACAGCAAGTATGGGTTTCTTGAACACCACTAAGCGTGGACCTTCGTTGGCCTACAAGTTTGGAACTACGAGATATAATTGCTCTCGTGATCAGAGAGAGATTCCTGAAGATGGTCCTGTATTGTCCTTAGGTGCTGTTCGTTCTGTTGGCAATGCCGTCTGCCATTTTGTGGCGTACAGGAACGGCACTGGCAGGGTTACTTTCCTGCAAAGCACAATACCGTCTCTCACGTATGGTCGCTTTGATTATGTCACTGTCCCCAAGGACTACGAGTATGCCAAGAGATTCTCTCAGATCCTGAAGAAGGAAGAACATTCTGAAGATAATTATGATCCCGAAGATTACTTGTCTTTGCGAGAAGTTCAAATGAGGGAAATCTTCGACAGGCATTGCGTGTACGCTGCTAGTAAAAGCCAAGGAGGTGACGAATGGCGATATATGCGAGCATTCACTATCACATCTACATCCTGTCATGCTATTCTACCAAGGAGTGACGGGCAGCTGTTGGACAAGGAATACGAGTTACTCAAGAACGATCTTGGACTCAACATAAGGGAAGAAGAAGAAGTTGATTTAGATGATTCGTGGCAATTCAAGGATGTTGGTGAACTGAAGAAGTTGTCCAACGATGAACTGAAAAGGATATGCAGATCCTATGGCCGCACTTATTCCAACAAGAAGAAAGATGATCTCGTTAAAACAGTGAGACAGGGACCCGTGGAGGCACAGAGCATCACGGAGGTAGAGAAGATCATCAAGTATTCTTTTCTTCAGCCCCTATCCCAAGACGATCGGTCGGCTCATAGACTAGGATCTCTAAATGAGGAGCGGGTGCGTTCTGTGATCGGCACTATTGTAGCAAAGCTTGGATGGACTCTCGTGGATTTATTTGAGTGTGGTCTTCTACGCAATAAGGTCAAGGAGTACCTCGCTACCTCTTTGGATGGGTGGCTTGTCATCAAGTATGATCTCTCTGACGAACTTGAGCATAGCGAGCCCAGCGATTCTGAAGACGAAGGAATTTTGATGGAACGTCGGACCTACAATTGTGGTCTAGAGATCAAGACTCCCTCAAGCCAGAAGATTCTCCATAATCAAGTACATCAAGCTGTGGAGTTGTATGGTGCGTTCTCACAGTGTGAGTTTGGATCCGATGCATTCAAGAAACTGGTCTACAAGCCTGAATACAGAGTGCAAGTCTTCCATCATGCATTAGTTGCAAACCTAACATATGTTCTGTTTGTGGTTGCTGGAACAACACGAATTCATTATGCCGTCCTGATTCGGTTTCCTGAGTCCAAGTTGGGAGTAATGAAGGGCTTGTTGACTCAAGTGTATAATCGGAGTTTAAAATGGGCGTATTTTCCTTCAACGGGAGTGAATGATGCAGGCATTCCCGAATTTCGACCGGATGTCATTTCATCAAAGGCGTATCCAATCACGAGAGAAAGTGTTCTATTCTCTTGGATAATTTGGAAGAGGCTGTTGAACATGACCCAGAAGACCCTGTTGCCTTTGCCAAAAGCGCACAAGATATTACCTGAAATAGTTGCAAGGTGGAACAGATCGAAGGGTCGAGTTGACGAGATGACAAGGTATTTGGATGTAATGAACTTTCCATTTTCAAAGGGTACCCCGAAGCAGTTGCTTGTGATGAGAGAGTTCAAGAAGATGGCTATAAATGTTTGTTTTATCCTCAAGCATTGTTTTCCGAGGACACCTGCTCCAACAGGGAAAGGTTACTCGGCCATTCAGAGTCACTACAAACATCTGAAAATGACAATGAAGGATGTTCTTTTTGAACTAGCAAGTGGCTACCGGATCATGAATCCAATTCGTGGCTTGCTCCCAAATTCACCTTTCAAAGGAATTTCTGGTGTGGTTGGTACTGCCAACGACATTGACATGCATTTGGAAGAGGAGAACTCTGAGTGGCAGAAGAAGGCTTCGGCTTACGTGAAGGAAAGAATTACGGACAACAGTCGGTACAAACTCAAGAAGTTTCGAGATGATGCAACACTGAACAGGATACGACTGGACAAAACATTGTTCCATATACCCAAATCATTAGGGAGCTACATCGACTCTCGAACAGGCCGACCCACTAGTAGCGGTAAGAGAGCAAAAGAAAAATGCAGCACAAGGCAGGGTAACATGGAAGAGAGCGGAGATTCATCGCAACCAATCGTGAAGAAGATTAGGAAGTGCCCGCCTAAGTGCGTGGTCTGTTGTGCCTTAGCAGATCCGAAGGATAAGGACTCAAAGATAACTCAGACGACTATATTCTGCTCGACGTGCCTCGTCAGTCTGTGCATCAAGAAAAAAGCTAACAGAAGAAGCTCATGCTTTGAGATATTTCATCAAGTTGGGGACTTATCATACCTCAAAGGCAGGCAGGATCGCATGAGCGGCGACTCTGCTGGACTCTCTAGTTCAACAAAGAAGAGGAAGGCAGCTCGTAATGAAGATAGATGATTTTTGTTGTGTTATAGTAGTGAAAAGTGACCAAAGAGACTAAAAAACGGTAGTTACAAAATTTACAAAAAGTCACATAGCTTTGTCTGTCTTAAATAACTAGTATTTTATGTGGCAAAAAAAAGAAGGCATAGTTTAGTCACCTTTGTGCTAAGACCAACCAATACATGAAATAAGCCGTTTTGGGGCCAAAAACGAAGGTGATTTTGCGACATTCGTATGGGGTCGATATTCACTTTTTGAGAGCGGGAGTTTGATACAGATCGATGGTATTGCTTCTGAACTCAATGTCTGACAACATGGTCGGGCCATTGCCGCACCCTCGTAAGCTTTTTTTTCGATTTCAAAATTACGGTGAGCTGCGTCACCGTAAATATTTTGGACCGGGGTTATGTTCCAGGTAAGGACTTCGAGGAAAATTTACATCAAAAATGAAAACAGACCAATTTGTAGAGATGGTTCTCGTTCTCGTCTCGTTCAATTTTTCGAGATCGAGAAAAGTTCGAGATTTGACCCTTCGAGATCGAGATCTCATTCGAGAATCTAAATCAACAGCCTTCAATATCATAAAAAATCCCGCAAGTGGTCATCATAAAAACTTTTTATGATATTGGCGAATCGGAATTTCGTGCGCGCGCCACGAGCCAAGAGCAGAGCGGGTAGTGAGCGAAGCAAGATGAGAAACAAGAAAGGGGAGAGCAAGAGCCACCCACTTGCCAGAAGTATCTTTCCCAAATAAAGGGAAGCTAAAACATCTGCTCTCCAAGTGAGAAGAGGGCCGAGCCTGAATTGTCACACAATTCTTATAACACCCCCCCCCCCGTCTTGGAAAGAGAGGTTAGCTTTTGAATTGATTCGTTTGGACCTTGTGGTGCACGGGGCCTGATCAGCCGTGTCGGCACAAGCGGAACCAGCGCAAATTTTTTTTCTCTCCCGCCAGTGTGCCGTGTCTCCGTCAGGTTCCCTGCGATGGCTTCTCCTGACCCCCCTCCCTCCGCTGCGCTCGACGGTCTCCTGTCAAAACTTTCCAGGCTCCAGACCCCGTCTCGATCTCCACAGCCTTCGGCTCCGGCATCGGCGCGATCGGGGGTTTCCGCTGCGGGAGTGGCACACGACGGTGAGTTCATGCTATCCCTTTTACAGGGCACTTCTTTACTTCTTCCGGGGGGGGGTTCCCGGTCTGACCAACAAGTTCGTTGAGCCCGCCCGTGCGGTGCGCTTTGGTCAAGGCCTCGACATTACACCGCTCCGGTCCAATCAACATGAGGACAATTTTGACAATTCTCCTTCGGATGGATTCTCGTTCCCCTCATCAATATCCGACAGGTCCTTGTTGGGGCGAGGGGTTCGTGGCTTAACTTCCAGCCTGATGCGCAGGGATAGTTTTGAACCCATGTCTCCGGCCTTCGAGAACGCAGTCGACGAGCTACCAGTCTCGTCGCCTATTTACCCTTCGGGGAAGGAGGCACTCGCCAAGACGCTCGGAGAATCGGACAGGAGAATAGGCTTCCGCCTTTTCCTTTATGAAGATGAGAGCTCAACCCCGGTTTGCGGAGGGCTCATCGGCTCGAGCGGGGAAAAATTCTGCACTGCTCCGAGGGGAGAGTGCGCCATTAGCTCGCACACCCATCGTAAAGGGGTGCTTTTGCCGGCTACGCTGTACGTCGAGATCAAGAAGGGTTCGGTTGCCCTCTTTACCCCAGCCCTCAGCGCAGCCCTAGCCAAGAAGAGTGGCATCTTTCAGCTTCATTGCAAAGGATGCTACCCTATCGAGACGTGGAAGGCTCTGTTTGACTGCGTAGAGGTGAATGCGGTTGCAACAGACCCAGTGAGGGGCCTAGTCACCGAGGACGACTCCAAGCGACTCCTGGAAAACTCCATAGGCCTGGCAAACCCTACCCCCAAGAGAATTCGACTGGTCACTTCCAGGACGGCCTCGAAGCAGGCGGAGGGAGACATTACCCTCCAGGACTTTGCACGTGAGACGACCACAGCTCTCAAGGCAGCCGAGCAGGAGCTCACAAGGATACACACCAGCCTCACAGTGGTGGCCTCGCTCACCGGGCGCCCCAAGCAAGCAGTGAACGCAGGATCTGCGTGGGGAGCAATAGAGGCAATGGACGACAGGCACGACGCAGTGGATTCCACCATGGCAGCCCTGGACGCCCAACAACAAGCCTCGGTTGAGCATGTGCAGGGCACAGTAGACAGGCTTAAAGCCGACGTCTCAAGCGCGATCGCGCAAGCGGCCACGGCAAACACTAACGCTGCTCATGTCCGTGGCCTCGTAAGTATGCTGGAATCGACAGGAGCCCTGGGAACCATGGCGATGCTAGAGGGACGCCTCCAGCAGGCTGAGTCGCACAATGCTCAGCTGAAAGGAGACGTGAGGACACTGACCTTGGCTATGGAGACTCTTGTGGACTCGGTGGCGGCCTCCTCGAACATCGCGGGACACGGTTCGAGGGGAAACTTGGAGCTGATGAACAAGATAGGGTCGCTGGAAACGATGTGGACAGATCAATTCAAGGACCTGCGCTCACAGGTAGGGGGCACCGGCACGATACAATTTGGACAGTGGCGTTTTGACGGGGTGGACAGCTGTAAGGCCATGCTGCTCAGGGAAGGACTTACCTTTTTTGTGTATAAATTCCCTCTCGACATCGCTCACCTTTTAGCAAAGATTGTCAGCCCCACTCCTTCTCGCTCGGAGGTACAGGATGACACCGTACTGGAGTCTAAGACAGGCCTTAATTCGAATAGGATGGCGGCGATCGCCTCGACCCAGATTCAGGTCCCAGAGGTATTGGCGGGTTCGGTGAGCAGCAGGTCCGATCTGACTCATTGGTTCGGGGCCCTCAAGGACGCTAACATGTGGGATGCAGGAGACGGTATCCGAGGGACGAAGAACGAGATCCTTCGGGGGATTGCTACCATTCGAGAGGTGCATAGATCACAGTTGGAGGCTAGATTCCAGGATAGTTACCCAGAATTTTTCAGGTTCTGTGATTTGTGTTTGTCAGAGTCGATACAGGAGTTTAAAGACTTCGCAGAGGAGTTGTCTAGTTTTAATCAGAATTTACTATCTATGTCTTATGGTCCCAACCCTACTGTTGCGCAGCACAAAGAGGTCTGGCCCCTCACCCTCATGTTCCCCATGGTTTATTGGGAGGAGATCGCGAAGGCCAGGCATGTTGCTTCAGGGCTGCATTCCTACGATGATCCTACGCTTGCCAACGCCGTCATGATGTGGGCCACCATGAAAGCCCACCATAAGCACTCCAAGTTTAAACGGTACCGCTTCAGGGAGCATCCCCGGATCTACCCTAAGGTGTTTACTCACTTATTTCGGCGATGTGCTCACCGTTCTTCACTCGACGCCATTCAGGACACAGCAGACGCTGCAAAAACTCTCGCCACAGCGGCGAGGTCCTCAAACTTGGAACTGAAGGCTCGCATTGATGGGCTTGTCTCCACGGTCGACAACTTGAAACGTATGCAGCCCAGGCCCCCTCCTGGTGGAGGAGCCGGGGGCAACGGAAAAGGTGATAATGGGTATGGACAGGGTCGTCGTCAGCGCCCACGTCACCGGCAAGGCGGCGGGGGGGCAGGAGCGGGAAACGATGAGGAAGGGGCTGGGACCTGACCTCTCGGGCAGGGTAGGGACAACAGGGCAGCGACTAAACTAGGAGCCCCCTTTTTAACTGGCACATCCCACACCCTAATGCCCGACATCATTCACCTGGACAGCTCAACCCCAACGCCTTCCGCTGCTTCACACATCTCCTCCCGCAAGATTCTCCCACCCGGTTGCGCTCTTGGGGTGATAGCCCGTGGCCACATCCTTTTCCCAATTGGGTCCCTCTCCCCTTGCGAAGTATGGTGTTCAACGCCCACCCTCTGGCTGGCCGTCGGTCCGGCTCTAGGGTTCCCCATCAGCGTCATTTGGGCAAAATTCGCCCCAGGTTCAAGCTTCCAGTCCTGGGCAGATCAACAGCTGGCACCCGGGGGCAGACTTTCAGTTCGCCCCACTCGTTTCTTTCGTCACCTCGGTGCCCTGGCCCACGGCGGGGTCGTTTTCTGCGATGCAGGTACCATACCCCCCCTTGCTCATGTCTGGTGGACTTGTTTCACGGGGCTCATGGTGGCAGCTCACTCGGTCCCACTGGACATTCCGCCTGGATGGGTCGCCCAATCCACCCGCATGACTCATTCGCACGTTGGAGGCTGCATAACCTCGGTCACCTGGGTGACGTTGATCATCAGGGAGGAGGACACACGGGGCGTGTTCTCCATGTTTTGGTTGCCGGACCCTCGCCCGTGGTGCACCATTGGGCACGTCCTCAATTCAATGATCTCGGGCCCCCCGGTGACGGCTCCCCAAGGATCCGTTAACCCTGTGCCGGCACCAGTTTTTCTGGGACGTCGGTGTTTCGGGGCATGGGGCCTCCTCCCGGCCGAGCGCCCCCATGCTTCCATGGTGGTCCCAGCCGACAGATTGTCCATGGGTTGGGTGCGGCGACGCCTTACTCCCACAGAGCTTGCTACGGCATGGAACGTCCCCATCCTCGCTCAGGAATTCTATGTCATATGTGGCTCTGAATCGGAACTTTTAGGTTTTTTACACGGCCCTCCCGGGAAAAGTCTACATGCTGGAGCCTCATCCCTACTTCGGTCCTATATCGGGGGGGGTTTGGAGTCGTTTCAGTGCTCTGGGGGGGGGGCGAGCAAGGGGGGCAGCAGGACCTGGGCCGTCTGTCAGGGCGCAAACACTCGAGATCCTCCTCCCCTGAAGCTGATATGAGCTTGGGGGGCATACTAAAACGAGCAAAATTGGTGGCCCCTGCGCAACCAAATGACGACGGCGCATCGCTGAAAGTCGATAGACCGGTCCTAAAGCAAGACACCCAGAAGCACGACGATGCTCAGGTCCCCAAGCAGCTGTGGGTAGACCATATCCAACGGACCGCCGCCTTCGCCCTACCTGAGAAATGGAAGACAGCCCTTGACCCGTTGCGGCACCTTGGGTGGATAATCTGGAATCGCAGTCTAAGGAAGAGCTATCTGCGATACCTAGTGAGCAGGACGCCGGGCCTGTTCAAACGCCCTAAGCCTTGGGGACAGGACCTTGTGGCGTTTCGGGACGGGCGCTATCACTGGACCGGGGAGGGCCATCATCGCTATCGAAAATATTGGTCACCCATCCTGCGGCACCCGGCTCTTGCAGGTGATTGGGAGCCCAGGCATGAGTGTTTGCACAAAGGGGCACACAGCGATTGGTGGGACTGGAAACTGGGTTCGAGACTTATGTACTGGCGTTGGCCCGAGAGTCGAATCAAGTGGGCCAGGGATGGTCAGCCGCATTTCCTAATCGGCGAGTTGCCACGATACCGCCAACCCCAGAAGCTCCCAAGGACGACCGAGGATCGACATCTTGTTTGGAAGAAGATTGTAAAGGTGAGGGAAAGGGGGTACATCACCCCGGGACAAGTCCTCAGCCTTACTCATTACTTCTACGTCCCCAAGGGTGACGAGGACATACGCATGGTTTACAACGGCACCTCGTGCGGACTGAATGACTGTCTCTTCTCCCCGCACTTTGGGCTCCCAACGTTAAGACACACCTTGCGAAGTCTGCTAACGGGGTATTACCAAGGGGACATTGATATTGCGGAGATGTTCTTCAACTTCAATCTTGGAAAGGAGCTCCTTCCCTTCGCAGGGGTAGACGTCTCTCATGTCCTGACAACACGAGCGGATCTGGGCGAAGGTGAGCCTTTCCCAGATTGGGAACGGACTCGGTATCGGAGCTGGGAGAGGTGGGTCCGGAACTTCATGGGGATGATGGATTCACCATATTGCTCAATCCAGCTCATGCTAATCGCAAAATACGAAGCGTACGGAGACAGGCGCGACCGGGCAAACCCGTTCCATTGGGAGCGAATCATATTGAATCTGCCCGGCACGTGGACTTATGAGCCCAATCTACCTTGGGTCTTCAAAGTCCGGTTCGACGGACACTTGGCTTGCAAGGTGTACATCTATGTGGACGACGGCAAGGTCACGGGATGGTCCAGGGTCGCGTGTTGGGAGGCCTCCAAACAGTTCGCCAAGATACTCACCAAGCTAGGGATTCAAGACGCCGCTAGGAAACAAACGGAACCCTCTATGACCCCCGGCCCCTGGGCAGGGGGGATTGCTCACACTAACGAGGGCGTGGTCACTTTGGTCTCTCAGAAAAAATGGGACAGGACCCAAGAACTTGTCGAGGAGCTGCAACAAATGAGCAAGGGGCCGACGTATGACAGAAAGAGGCTGGAGCAGATCCGGGGCTACATGATATACACGTCCCGGACATACAAGTGGATGGTCCCCTACTTGAAAGGAATCCATTTGTCAATAGATGGATGGAGAGAGGGTAGAGATCGGGAAGGATTTAAGAAGAAGAAAGGTCCCAAACCGCACGGAAACCCCAACGTTAGATGGGAATGGGAAGGAGAGCGGTGGATAGATCTCGCTGGGGACAACCTCGAGGGAATAATTAGTGACTCACCTGAAGCCCCCGACCAGGTCTTTGGGGTACATCGCCTCCCCTCGGACATACGTGCACTTCAACAGCTGTTCAGCGGTAAGGAACCAGCCAGGTCCCGTGCCCGGGCCAAGGATACCCTCACAGTGACCTACCTCATGGGGGACGCAAGTGGGAAAGGATTTGGTTCTGCCATTTGGGGCCCAGATGGAATACTTTGGGAATCAGGCAATTATGGGAGGCAATTTGCTGATGAGTCCTCCAACTACAGGGAGGCGTCAAACCTGATCCTTCGGCTAGAGGAGATGCAGAAGGGTCTAGATTTGGAGGAAAGGGAGATCTTTGCATTCACAGACAACGCCGTGTTTGAGGGAACGTTTTACAAGGGACATTCGAACTCGAAGAAACTCAACGAGCTTATCCTGAGACTTCGACAAGTGGAAAGAAGGACAGGATGTCTCCTCCATGTCATTCACGTGGCGGGGACTTGGATGAAAGAAGCAGGCATTGATGGCCTGTCCCGAGGGGACCTACTGGAGGGGATGATGAGACGAGGACAGGACCCGATGCACTTTTTGCAAATCAGCCAATCAGCGCAGGAGAGGTCAGGGGGTCTGGCAATGGAATGTGTAGAGTCCTGGTGGAGATATGGGTAGAGTCCTGGTGGAGATCTGATGAGGGTCAACCATGGACGGGAGAGAGGTTGAGGGACATCACACCAGAGGATTGGTTCGGCCTCTACGAACTGACCGCCCCGAGGTTCTGGTCTCCGCCACCCTCTGCTATGGAAACCGTGATGGAACTGTTCAACAAAGACAGACTGATGAATCCTCACCTCCCTCACGTTTTTGCTGTCCCCAGGCTCATGACCCACTTGTGGAGAAAGGCCTTATCCAGGGACGCGGACCTGATGTTCTCGGTAGAATCGGGAACCCCCTTTTGGCCGGCTAACATGCATGAGCCTCTCATAATCACCATTGTTTTCCCTATCTCTCACGTACCCTCTCACAGGGGACCATGGGTGGTCCGTGGAACTCCAGCGGCAAGAGCTCTCGAACACAAGCTCACGAGGGGTTTCAAGTGCTGGAAGAAGGGGAGAAGAGACCCCCAACAATTGTATGAGTTGGAAGGGCGGGTTTGTGGGAAACTGCGGCAGAATGGAGCAGGAGTCTTCTGCTTGAATTTCTTGACAAGCAAAGTAGGTTTCCCCCCGTGCAGGAATGTGTGGTGCGGACCTTGCTACCGGACAAGGCCGGAAGACCCCTTTCCCGTAAAAGACCTCCTAGAGGAGGACCAAGCTCTAGAAACGGATGCCGGAAGGGAGCAGGACTACCGGTCCACTAGAAACGGGGACCACCTAATGGGGGTCCCCTTTGAGTGTGACCTCTGCCACTTCAGGAACGTGGTTGGCAGGGACCCGGTCTGGGGCAGGACCAAGGACGAATACACCCTCACCTGCATAAGGCAAGCCTGCCTGGATGCCATGTGGAGCCGGGCAAGCAGCACGTTCAAGGCGAACCTCAGCCGTGTCCAGAAAGATTACCGGGCCAGCCAAGAGGTTTTCGCGATAAAGAAGCCTCTGCCCAAGTTGGGTTGGGATAAGATGGAAGACAGGGTAGGGATGGGGGTAGCATTGATGACTCTTCACTCGTCCTTGAGGAGAGGTCGATATGCAGAGACACTGCAGTTTGACACTATGAGGAAGACCCCCACATGGTACGGACATATGCACCGGGGAGGCTCTGCATATAACACGGAGGCCCTGTACGCTCAAGACGAGAGAAGGGTGCGATCATCCACGTGCCCCACAGATGGGGAATGGTTCACACGTTTCAAGCTCGGGGCTAAGCTACGGATGGGGCAGATACGTAAGCAGAATGAGGCACTAACCCCGGACATAATTCATGCCCTGGATCATGTGGCGGAAGAAGAATGGAATTTGGCAGAGACTGAGCAGGACCGCAAGATGGTGGAGGATCTGATGTCCTTTGTCGTGATAGAGTTCTGTGCGGGCCTAAGGGGAGAGGAGGTACCCTTGCTTTCATTGGAGGGCATGCTGATGTTCTGGGATGTCACCACTACGTTGAGGGAGAGGCCTCATGTTGTGCTCACTCTCCACGGACGGTTCAAGGGAGAATCAGGGGAGAGGTGGCACTGCGTCCCTATAGCGGTGAGGACGCGAACGGGACTCCCTGTCTTCAAATGGATAGAACGCTTGTTGAAGAGGAGGACGGAGGTGGAGAAACGAGAGTCGGGATGGGTGTTTGGAGATAACCAAGGGAGAAGGAGGAAGTTTGGGTTCTACGACCCGTTGTTCCTGGAGATGCTGACCCGCGCGAGAAGCAACAGACCCGAGTGCATGGATCCCATAGTAGACCTAGAGGACTTCAGCCTTTGGAGGTCGGGGAGGAGAGGATCGACTACCGAGGCAGGGAACCAGAAGATCAGCGGCCATGTCATAGACCTCATGGGGAGGTGGAGGCAAAAGGAGGCCGCCAAGGGGTCACAGCCCGGCCTCCTGATGAGCCAGGTGTACAGGCAAGTGAAAAGCTCCTTCCCGGCAATGCTGCTGTACTTGGAAGCCTTCTGAAAGTATTTACCGGGGGAGTTTTATTTTTTCACAAAAACATTTTCTTTATCTCTCCATAATTAGATGCGGACTCAGTCAAGCCATCTCGCCCAACCACAACCCAGGCCCCCGACCGACGGTCAGGTGTCCGAGCTGCTAGCCGGCACCTGGTTCGAGTCACATCAAATGATCTCTAGTATCTCGTCAAAATTGGGCAAACCTAAGTTGAGGGGAAAGCAGGGCAAGACCACGACAGTTGAGAACCTCCTGCGTCGGTCAGACTTTGAGAACTAGGCACCTAGCAAAAATCAGGAGAAGATCATGGGCCAATTTCCCCAAGCGTTAGCGTCCCAAGTGTTTAGCCTAGTTTACGACTTGATAGAATAAATTCAGTATCTAAGCCGATCATTAGAGACGCCATAGAGAACTACCACCACGAGCCAAGAGCAGAGCGGGTAGTGAGCAAAGCAAGACGAGAAACGAGAAAGGGGAGAGCGAGAGCCACCCACTTGCCAGAAGTATCTTTCCCATCTCGCGTGCACGTGAAAAATAAAGGGAAGCTAAAACATCTGCCCTCCAAGTGGAACGAGGGCCGAGCCTGAATTGTCACACAATTCTTATATCACCCCCGTCTTGGAAAGAGAGGTTAGCTTTTGAATTGATTCGTTTGGACCTTGTGGTGCACGGGCCTGATCAGCCGTGTCGGCACAAGCGGAACCAGCGCAAATTTTTCCCCCCACCCACCCGCCCAGGGGCTTTATTTTATCACAAAAACATTTTCTTTATCTCTCCATAATTAGATGCGGACTCAGTCAAGCCATCTCGCCCAACCGCAACCCAGGCCCCCGACCGACGGTCAGGTGTCCGAGCTGCTAGCCGGCACCTGGTTCAAGTCACATCGAATGATCTCTAGTATCTCGTCGAAATCGGGCAAACCTAAGTTGAGGGGAAAGCAGGGCAAGACCACGACAGTTGAGAACCTCCTGCGTTGGTCAGACTTTGAGAACTATGCACCTAGCAAAAATCAGGAGAAGATCATGGGCCAATTTCCCCAAGCGTTAGCGTCCCAAGTGTTTAGCCTAGTTTACGACTTGATAGAATAAATTCAGTATCTAAGCCGATCATTAGAGACGCCATAGAGAACTACCTGTGACAAAAGCGTGGTTATTTTGCAATGTCGAAAAAGATGACGTCAATATCATAAAAATGTTTTATGATATTTCTGCTATCGTTATACGTAATATGGCATCGTACAATACATCTAAAAGTAACTACCATACCGCGTGATACCACAGTACGATAAAATACGTATGTCTCACAAATACCATAGAGTACAATATTATGAATCCAACAAGCAAGGCCTGTCCATATTTGTTTTCTCTTGTTGCTGTCATTTTAGAGTATCTAGTGTTTTGGCAATCAGCAATGGTATGATGCCGCAGTTCAATCCACAACATAGTCCCCCTCAAACAAATACACCACCCCCCCCCCCCCCCCCACACAACACAAAGGTTTCTTGCAGTTCTTATAGATGCAGAGATTGTTGTCACTTCACTATGACATACTTCTACACAATGGCGACTACAAAAAGATATTTTTCTCGTGTATATGTGGTCACAGGCAGCAGACATAGAGGCTTAAACATAGATGAGATTAAAGGATTGGACACAAAAACCACCAACATAACACAAAGATGAGTTCTACAAAGCTTTTAGACAGGAAATCTTGTTGCTATGACAGCGACAGGACCCCTGCCATAACTAAAAATAGGGAGCAACTTTTTGGCTGTCGAAGTTATGAATTCATATCCCAACTATTTTCAAAAGTGTGAAGTACTTTCTCTTTATGTAGAATACAGTATGATTCTACTACAACAAAACGGAGCAATTTGTTTCAGTCTGCCCCTACATATATCATACTGTGAATATGTGTACCTAATCTACATTATAGGTGACAGGTATCAATGGATAAAACACTGCAATATAGTTCCAGAAACTAGAGCTTGTTAGCACTATTTGCTGCTAGACAACAGATTTTTGATTGCAAATGTATGTATTAGTAGCCATTTGTAGATCCCCCTGTCTATTGACCCCACCTCACTGTCCGTAGATCCCCTTTAAAGTCAATAGACTCCACTGTATTTTACAAAAAAACATTTGTAGACCCCCAGTTATAGGACTGACATGGGGGAGGGGGGTTATAAACTGTCACGGGGAGCCTATTGACTTTCATTGGAGGAGGAGGAGGGTCTACAGACTGTTACAGAGGGTCTATAGACCCCCCATGACCATCTATTGACTGTCATGGGGGGCTATAGACTGTGGTTTAGGTTAAGGGTCTATAGCCCAATAGACTCTTCTCTAAATACCTCTAGACTTGCCATATCATGAGATTAGTTAGAAATGTGCTCATTCATGACTTGTGCGACTCTTGTAGTAATGTAAATATCTATGTCACTTTTAAATCTAAATTGATGATGTTAAAAAAGCTATCACTATCACAAGTATTTTTTATTGTCTAATTTTCCCACCATTTAATTTTTAGCTGGGGGGTCTATAGACTGTGAGGTGGGGTTTATAGATAGCGGGTCTACAAACCGCTAATTGTTAGATGATCAAGACCATATAGCTTTATCTGACACCCCAACCATACAATCAGGATCATGGTGCGTATTGTAGAGAATTGAAAGTGGTGAATGTGGATGTCGGCTTTTTCAGAGGCTTGTTTGCACCACCTTCCCATAAAGAGCATCTATATAGTAACTAAGAAATCACATACGAACCTGTGTAATTGACAATTATTATTTTCTTCATAGTGGTAATGTAATATTTACTTGTGTTTGAAATCAACACAAGCTAATGTCTTTTAATAGAAAAAAGAGGAATATGATATGCCGCGTGAGACAACAATAATATCAGAATAAGGTACCTTGGAAGATGGTTGCAAGGTGGGCTGAGGGAGGGGAAGTTGCTGCAACATTATTTGAGGATGCATTTGGTGGTGTAGAGTATTTTCTTGTGTGTTTGATGTGCATGGTGGTAGGGGGACAGTCTCAGAAAAATAATACAGAAATAGCATCAAGGTTATATTTTGGACTTAGATTTTTGACTTACTTACTAGTAGTTTTGCTAGACCTTGTCCGAGGGACAATTTGTGGAGGAGAAATCAACGAAAAAGAAAGGTACGCTATCTTAAAAAAATAAATATTACAAGCTAAGTTAGACCTTCCTCGCGATAACAATCTTACACGAACGATATTGTTTTTACGTGTACCATAATAAAGGTAAATCCATCATAAAATTTTTTTATGATATTGTCCGGCGTATATCATGATCTTGGAGGAATTGATACTAGATTCATACGCACTTCTGACCAACGTCAGGTATGTACTTTGATAGATTCGTGTTTAAATACGTACGTGAGTTGTACATGTACGTAGAAAATCTCATCTCGGATCTTGGATCTGAGTGGTTCGAGATGAGACATCATCTCAAACGAGAGAATCTCGTGTCTCGATCTCGAATTCTCGACCGAGAACCATCTCTACCAATTTGCAGTTTGATACACATTGTATTTTGGGGTTAGGTAACTACGTTTATTTTTTATATGATTAGTAGTTACTTCCATAATAGAGTAGGTATGGTAACATAATAATAATATGATGTCTTGCCAGTATTGTATACTTTTCCTCATATCTGTAGATTAGACATATTAGATCAGGCAACATAATATTATACGTATCACATTATGCTTTTGCATTCGCCGTGAAGCTACCGGTAGGTAGTGTATGTGCGCTACCCATCGTACCTACTTACCAAACAATCTTCTCGGTAGCTTTATTCTCTACCTCTAGAGGTAGATATACCCATATCGAAATGACACATCTAGGATACCTTGTAGTAGGAATAGGTCATATATCATGAAGTACGTGATTTGTGATTCCGCAGAACTCATTCACAGGTCTTACGATATGATGTCATACTGTGTCATCAAACGGTTCGTGTCTACAATGGTTCTCATGAAGATACCTGCGCATTCGTGTGACGTGGTGACAAACTGGCAATCAGCAAGACAGGCAACTTGCAAAACTATCTTCTTTTTAGCGAAAAAATCTTGGCGAGTCAGTCACTACGAACGTATTTGGGTCGTCAGTTATCGTGAATTGGACTGTTCGAGTCGTCAGCTAACCTCGAACGGACGACAAACGGTCGTAACCAGTTCGTCACTAACGACTTTGGCTGTCGTAACAGGGTCGTCAAGGATGACTTTGGTTGTCGTATCAGGGTCGTAACGATGACTTTGGCTGTCATAGCATGGATGTCACTGATGACTTTTGAGGTAGTAACTTGTCGTAACTAACGACTTTCGAGGTAGTAGCTTGCCGTAACTTACGACTTTGGTGGTATTATGTCGTGCACGGAGGTGTGCCACCGCATTTTTTTTCAAGCCGAGATTTTTTTTTTAATTCTCGCAAGAACAGCCATTTTTCACCAAATGACGTCCTTATCGGCTCGGACGGCACCAATTCTTCCCCGATCACCGATCCAACTAGCACAATCCACCATCCTTTATACCATCCACAATCCCCCCGCTCCGTTTGGGCAGTGGCGCCCTATTTCTCCCGCCAGAGTACCAACAACACTCTCCATTTTCGTTGATTTTTGGTCGATGTCATCTTAAGATGATGGAGATGAGTCCCCAAGGCTTGGTGCTGCGCCATCTGAGGATGAGAAAGACTCTCCTGAGCCTGTTGATCCTCTGTTTGTGGCCCAACATGGTTTATTGACAAATGAACAGGATGGCTTATACCGCAATGGCCACAGGTATTTTTGAATATTTTTGGAGCAGAGGCAGGATGGGGGTAAGTGATGCATT
>JABMIG010000371.1:0-115772 GCA_013187285.1 Cyclotella cryptica
GTATCTTCCGTTTACTACATAATAATAATAAATTACATCGAAACGGCTTAAGTCAGGGCTTCTCCTGAAGAAAAAATGAGCATTTTTGACTTATTACCTATGTGGGCCATAATGAGAGGACATGTATGGCTTGGAATGAATTATTGAAAACATCAGCACCGACATAAAAATCAACAAATACAACGCAATAAGAACAGCAGCAAGAAACCAAGTCAACAACTACGGTACAAGACGGATTTTTTGCAATCATCAATCATAAAATACATTACAATGGAAACCAGATCAACACCCCTCTGTTTTACCTCACTTGTCAATACTGTCAACCCCTCCACAATGTGTGGTGAGTTTTGGCAACAAAAGAGGTTTCTTGACAACCATTACAACATCAATTGGACAACCAACATGACCCACTAGGAGCAACACGTATGAGTGTGTTACTACCATATATGATGGATGTGGATGATAAAGATGGAGCACTGAGTTTCCAACAAAAGGATGCCTCTTTTTCTGTGCTACGAAAATGGTTATAATCACTAAGAAAATGAGAGCCTGATTGACCATAAATATGGCTGTACAAATATGACTGTACGAGTTAGAAAACCATCAACGATGTCAACTCCAGAAAAATAGAACTTTTTCCAGTCATCCATTTATTAACTCCTACACAAGAAATGTTCGTATTTTGTTTGGGTCCTTTACATTCAATAGTTGTGGTGTTCACTCTACGTGGTTTGTCACAGAGATTGATGGGCTAAAACAACTAAAGCAGAGAGCAAAACATCATACACTCCTTGACAAAAACAGAGTAGACACAATATTGAATTTACTTCATGTATGGAGTTACACAAAACTTGAGTTCCAACTTGTTATCCAAACTAGCAGAAGACACATCGGGAGAGCTTATAAACAGATATGAATATTGACACTTTCAAATCACTGGATAGTGCAGATCCAGCTTTTCGCGAGACTGTCAGTGCTGTTTTTTGGCATCAAAATGGGATGCTCTTTCTGATTGTTGACACTTTGTTCTCTTTCTGAGACTACAGCGCCGTCTATCTTTGGTGACAAGTTTACAGAAATTTTTTGCCTTCGCCGCGACCTAGGCAAATCATCCTCATCAGATTCCTCTCTAGTCAAAGACCTGCAGCTTGAAAAGTGCTTTCGGACGAGAGATAAACGTTGACTAAAGTTTGCAGCAATTTCCAGCGCAGACGACCTTTTGGTTACAGACAGGGCCTGTTGATTGATAGTGAATTGAGAAAGGTGGTCATGAGAGTCAATTATAAAACCGCACATAACAACCTACACAACTGACCTGGCGCAAGTCATGATGCTGAGGAATTATTTTTTCATCGTGCTTCTCAACATCATCACCAAGTTCTCGTATTCTCTGTTCTCTTGCAGAAGCACAAAAGGCATGTTTTAAACAATCGCCAAGGCCTGCTCTCTCCGCTGGATTCTTTGTCAAAACTATTTTAAGAAGATCAACCAGCACTTCTGATAGGCCGTGGTTATTCAGATCGGAAAGCTTGGCATCGGCTATCAAATCAAAGAGAACCAATGGGATTTCTAAACATATATGCAAGCAAATTTGAGGACAAAGTTATAAACACATGCAAATGCGTGAAACATGAACTACTTGCCTGAGAAAAAAGGAATCTTCCCAGTTGCAAAAATGTAAAGGCAAACCCCGGCTAAGGAATGAAGAAACAAGAGCAAATTTTGTGATTCAAAGATGAATGAGTTCAGGAAAGAAATCGTTTGTATTTACCTGCCCAGATATCGCATGCATAGCCAGAGAAGATGAGTGAATTCTCTGCACACATCTCGGGCGACCAAAAGCCTGATCAGACGAACAGCACAAGTAACTTTAGCCTGATGAACTACTGTGAATATATAAAAAGAGATAGCGAAAACTAACAGTATGTTCTGTTTTCGAGAACCACAGATTCAAGAATTCAGAATGAAGACAACGAATTAAGAGTGGTTACCAAAGATCAACAAGGAGAGTTCTGACAGTGTATTCAATAATATACATTCCATCAACTCACCCCTCTGTTTTCGTTAGTTTGCCCATGCTCGACATTGACTTCATCATCATTGCAGCATCTGATTCTCTCCTGCTCAGCCGCGCAGGTTGTTGTCTGTCTAAAGAAGAATTTAACAAATCCACCGAAGCACGCCTCACGCTGCTGGCTTCGTCTTCAAATAGATGAGAAACGCCGAAATCACTAATTTTCACATATCCTCTCGAGTCCAACCTTAATCCAAATAGCGCAAATGAGATGACAGCGACCTGAGATAAATAGAATTGGATCGAAAAATATACTCACAGAATGTTCTGTGTTTTGATGTATGTCAGCACGGTACCGTCAGCACAAAATGAAAATGAAACCAAAATAAATCACATGAGTACAGCGAGTATTCACATACCTCTGGTTTAAGATCCCGATGAACAATATGATGCCTGTGTAAATGTGCCAATCCATGCAGAAGATCTACGAAGTATAACGCACAATGCTCTTCATCGAAATGCCCATCAGGAGTAACCCCCGCCAACTCAGGCTCGCCCTCTCTCCGTGGTCGACGTTTGTAAGTATCGGTTTTAGGAACATAACCTTCACGAGTATGATTTGTATCGTACGTCAGCAGTATTAGTGACGGAGACGAGTTTCGTAGCCACATTACAGAACTGCGCATGAAAGATTTGAAGAACACTTACTCATGATTTCTCCCAGTGGAATATATTCAATCACCATGTATAATTTATCAGTCTCTTCACCGTCAATAACTTCGTACAATGAAACGAGGTTTGGATGTTGAATCATTTTCATCACAGCAATTTCCCTCTCAACACTTTCGAGTGCCGTCCGAACCTGCAAATGATGAGTGCTATCTTGTGACATTGTTTTACAATCTCGGAGAATGCTCTTTTGGAATATTTTAACTGCGACCAATTCTTCTTTGAAGTTTGATTTGTAGTCGTCTGCATCAAATTGGGGGAAGCTCTTGACCGATGAGTCGGGCGAAGGTCGAGACAAATCCATGGAAGAAAAAGATCCGTCGATGCCTCGCTCGGACAAGTCAGATATCGCCGAAAGCCGCCTACAAGGTGTTTTCCTCCATGCAAGACGAACCATCGCAAATGATCCCTTGCCGAGTATGGAGCTTTCACCGTATTTCATATCTTCATCTTTCAAGAATCGGAGGTTGCCCACTTCTACAACCCTACCCGGGTCGCTATTGATACTTTCCATACTGGTGAAGCTGGATAAACTGACGACGGACTCTTCCCGGCTTAAATGGCGGCGGTATGCCCGAGCACGGATCGAGTTTTCCTTTTTGGTCGCAACGAGTACTTTTGACTCCACGAGCGGCGAAGATGGTGAAATTAGCTGCCCACTTGCCATGGCCATGTGCTTGTTGTGTGTGTTTTCGTAACAGAACGAGGACAAGAATAGAAGTGCCAGGGATCAAGAGAAGATTATTTCACAAGGACTTTCAAGACAACAAACGCTGCGCTGGCAGATGACATGATTGGAACGTGCCGAGGCACAACTCGTTTGCTGATTAAAACAGATGGGTTTGTGTGAGGGTTCTGAGTTCTGAGAGAGCATTATTTTTATGTTCAACATGATTATTTTTGACGGTCGTAGGGGTGTGTGCTGGTGTATGAGAGAGTGATATGTACATACCCTTTGTATGGTACAATACTGTGTGAATCTACGTCTTGTCTCCATTATGGGAAATATTCTTTGTTCCCCAGCAGCGAACGCGAACACAACTTGGCTTGAAGTTTGAAGTTGGGTGTGGAGTGCCGATGGTGCCTCCGATGGTGTGGTCGTTTAATCCGTCCTCCCGTTATTGGTCAATAACTGAACAATACCATACACCTTACACCATACAGTATTGTACTATGGTATTGTATCGTACCGTTGGTGACCGTTGAAAATGCTATACTACATTCAACGAAACACCAACGTTCAAGCTTTTTTTTTCGAGGCGCGAAGACAATGGAACCGATAGTCGACGTCTTTGAGAACTCCATCAACTCTAAACGCAGCACTAGCCTATCCACATCATCCTACCTAGAATTGCAATGGGCTCTCGGTCTCAAAGAGTAGACCCAGAGTGGACCCCGTCGCGAACAAGACGAAGGGGACTTCAAATGCTCAATGTCAACAGCACTCGCATCGCATGCATTCTTTCCATCCTGCTCTCTTTAACTCTTTGCATGCAAATCATGCTGCTGCTTTACCACGACGAGTTTGTGATGCAGATGGTTGTTATGGAAAACAAGCTGTTGGATGAAATTGCCGCCGTGGAAGACATTGCTTCAGATGCAATGAATGCAGCCTATCGCTTGGGAGAGACGAATTACGACGACGAGGATGGCGGTGAAGCCAAAGGACAGTTTCAACCTTTTGATATTCACAAAACAAAAGCTGCGTCTTGGGATGAATCGTTCTCATCGAAGTATTCCATGGAACCGATGGAAATTTTGAAACGAGCTGGCGTGGATCCATCGGAGGGGTACATGCCAGCGGTATCCTTCAAGCAAGCGAAAATTGCAGAGAGGCAAGGGAGAACAATCGAAAAGAAAGCGGCAGTTTTGCCATCTCTGGAAGAAATTCAATCTATGTACGGCTCCAAGCCATATATTGTAGGGTTGGAACGATGTGAAGACTTTAGAAAGACTGTGCCGCCAATCAACAGACTCATGGGACCCGCTGGTAAGTTGATGTGACCCCTGATGTGAAAAGGCTCAGGACGCGCTAACTTTTTGGTTTTGTCGAAACTTTTTTATCGCCCAAGGTCTTTTCAACACTGCAAGTTTGCATTCATCATGAGTTGTGCATGGTTCCAAACATGATATGCCTCAATTTTCACTCCTTTGTATAACTGCTCGTTATTCGTTTCACAACAGGCGACTAATTTACTTGGAACTTTGCTGAAAATGAATTGTGTTAATCAAGAACGCTATGAGTCCAAAAGGTTTAGACAGGCTTCGACTGGCATACTAGGACAAGCTCCGTGGGGGAAGCACAATCCGGGTAAGTGTGGCTTATACCACAATCGTAGCCCCTATTCAGACATGACCATATCAATCCAATCACTGCTCGCAATCTGAAGTATCCTGGAGACTGAAACACTCGGCCAAATTCGCAAAAAGCATTCTTCACCAAACGGATTTTCTTCCCATTGTGATAGTAAAAGATCCAATCACTTGGATGGCAAGCATGTGTCGTCATGGTTATGAAACGAGATGGTGGCGACAACCACAACACTGTCCGAATTTAGTTCCTAATCAGTATGACATTAGAGGAGGATACAGAATTGGGGAAGGAGAAGTCCACGTAAGAATCAAATTCGCTACACCCTACATCGGAAATCAACCCATGCCCGATCGAAAGAACCTGACGTTTGTTAACTACACCTCACTTGTCGACGTGTGGAATACGTGGTATGGACAATGGCACGACGTAAAATTTCCACGTGTAATGATTCGATTTGAGGATTTGATCTTTCACGCAGAAGAAACAGTAACAAAAATCTGCGAGTGTGGAGGAGGTAGGATGAACCCCAATTTTCGATATATGGAGGAAAGTGCGAAAGGATCGGGTGGTCCACATAAGGGTTCGGCTGGATTCCTTGCTAGTTTGATAACGTACGGGAACAGTACACTTCGTATGAAAGACATTTTGAAAGAAGAAAATGATGTGCAGTATGCTCGAGACCACCTCGACAAAGAGTTAATGGATTTGTTTGGATATGCCTCTATATGACGAATAAACTTCAAATTCCAATTAGAAGACAACTCGACAACAACCTATCACACCGAACTAGATTAGTTTAGACTGTATGAATACATAAACATAGCGCATCGAACTAGGTTATTCTTGATCATGATATGAATAGTGATACATTTCTACGAAACATAAATGCTTGTCGAAACAGGTTACAAAGAATTATGCAAATAGCGAGTATCATTGTGACGAATGTCTCCAAGAAATGAGCTTTGAAACCGCCCACCAAATGATCAAAACTCCAACTATAAACGCAATGACGTAAATCTTTAGATAATCACGTCGCGCTTGCTTTTTGAGCATAGTACTCCTTCTTCGGAAAACCTGAGCACATGCCATCCATGTAGAGCAAAATGAATAGGTTCATAGAGGCTAAGGCACTGCTCTCAAATGCTTAGTAAAAAATCTTACCTGCGTATCCATCATCATGTTCTCACTCTGCTCGATCAAATCATCTAACTTCCTTTCCCGCTCCAGAACCATACTGATATTTCTTCCAAGAACCTCCCTCAAATCGTCCACCTTATCCAACAAAATGTCAACCTTATCATGCCTCGCAAATTTATTCCGGTTTTCGTTATAATAATGAACAATCTTTCCAAGCTCTCTGCGAAATTGTTTGTCCATCTCGTAAGCCTTGGCTTTCGCTATCTTCGACGGAGAATAGGAGCTCGTGAATTTGCTTTGAGCATCGTCCAAAAAGTTGAAATTCACCGCATGATATCGCGCATCCGAGTCATCGGAAATGCACAGGCATATTATACCACGTCCCCGACCCATATGAAAGTAATAGTCCAAACAGTCCTCTCCGATGCTCCCCGCTTCCACATCTCCATTCAAACAGCCCCATTGCGCTGCCACGCCGGAGAGCAATCCGCCGAGAAACCCTTCGTCGTGTCGCTGAACGAACGTTCGTTTGGCTTCATCCGGCAACAGTTCGACCTTGGATGAGCTTTCGATGGTGCCCAGCGCAGAGTTCCAATCGGAGGTGGCGACGACTCGTTGCAGTACCTCCACTGTGATTTGGGGGAAATTTGTGGATTCGACTCCCGCGACTGTGGATTCGACTAGAATTGTGCCGTCCTTGGATCGGGCGATTACGGCATAGAGAATCATGGTGGTAGGTTGCTTCCTGATTGCGACGTGATTTGTTGGTTTGGTCGGTCCTTGACGACCATGCAGTACCTCCTGGGTTCGACAAGTAGAGAGGAGAGGAGAGGAAGGCAATAAATAGATTATTAAGTCAGGGTTAAGTCAATGACAGTCAATGACACTCGACGTTGGCGCAATCGGTTCATGCATGGAGAACTCATGAGGACGAAGAGAAAGTACAATACAATACGATAGAGTACTGGGAGAAAGTATAGTACGGGGTACAATACTATACAATCTGATACAATGCAATACCGCGAGATTATTATTAGCAAGTAAAAAAAGGTATGAATGATTGTTTGCTATGAGTTCGCTATTGTAGGTTCCGATAATTACCTGTAATTAACAGTAAATACAATATTGTACCAATGGGTTGACGTATGTACGGAGGTGAGGGATTTAACAGAAAAAAGAAAAGACAACTGTTTATTGAAAATAGCTACGTGTGCTAAATTGAAAACATAGTTTTTGAAGTTGAACTGTCAGCGAAAGGTCGTTTCTTTCAACGCTCAACTGAGCTTATTTAATTTATTGACGAACGTCGACAGCTTCTCGAGGAAATTGTGGATGCTGGACAATTTTCTCAAAATGAGTCGTGCGTCTGTGTCGCATCTGTCAAAAAACTAACTTTGTCATTTTAAAGGTTGACAGTTGTTAATCTGTCAAACTGATCTTAATCGGTCAGAACCTTTCACAGATCAGTTATCAGTTTATTTAATGATTTTATTAATAACTTTGTCATTTTAAAGGTTGTCAGACTGTCAAACTGTTATTAATCGGTCAGTACAATACCTCTTACACGTTTGACAATCCTTTTTGAAATTTCTACACACACATCATCCAGTCCTGCCCTGTCAATTATTTACTCTCGACGGCAAGGAAACTTGACACGACTGGCTATCATAAGCCCTGGTATTCTACGATTAGCGGAAGGAAAGATTTGCAGTTCTCAATAAGTACGATTTTCAAATCTTTCTTTTGTCTCAGTTTAGTTCTACTAACTCTTTTCAAACTAATTAACAGTTTCATAACGCCGATCCCTCACCTCCTACTATGGTAAGACTATGGTATTGGTGCAACCCCAGCAACAGCCCAGCAACCTTGAAGATCCTGCACCACAACGTGTACCTAATAAATATCTCCTACAACATGTTGTACATAAAGCACAGGAGGTGCAGAAGAGTGCTGCCGCACCTTACGGCCTTATTACGTCCTCCAGGTCAGTGCATGTTGGTGCAGCATCTTGCACATCTTTAATTTCTTTCGCATGACACTACCACAGAGGGCGACGACCATGAAGTCTCTTCTCGCCATGTTGATTTTGCTGCGTATATCATCCATGCTGATTTCCGCGGATGCATTCAGCTTCCCGTCAACGAGTCACGCTGACACTTACTCGCCTCCGGATTTGACCAACAGAGTTGCAATCGTTACCGGTGCGAGTCGAGGTATGTAAAACATTCAGATCGTTTTCATCTTCTTACGGTGTACTAAATTAACGTCAGTTTTCCCGTGTTGCGATCGCGAAACTACCAAGGAATCGGCAAGGGAATAGCACTAGAGCTAGGAGCAGCGGGTATGACTGTCTATGTTGCTTCCCGGAGCTCAAGAGAGTCAGGATTTCTATCAAATGAACGAGATTTAGGACCCGACAATAGAGATTGTACCATTGAACGAACAGCCGAAGAAATCAATGCAATGAATGGAAAGGGTAGGGGAATACCAATAGCAATGGATGTATCTAATGATCAAGAGGTTGCGGCACTTGTAGATAGAGTGAAGAATGAATGTGGACGCCTAGATGCAGTGGTTTGCAGTGCGTTCACGACACCGCCCAATCTTAATGACGCTTCCTTTCGTGACGACTTTTGGAAACAAGGTGCTCAAATGTGGGATGCGTGCCATGGAGTGGGATTGCGTGGGACGTACATGACTTGCTGTGAAAGTGTGCCACTCATGATCGATACTGCAAAGAAAACAAACACGCGTCCTCTAATTTGTATCATATCCAGTTTTGGGGGCAAAAGTTACACATTCAATGTCGCGTATGGAGTTGGGAAGGCAGGGGCTGATCGATTGGCATCCGATATGTCCCTTCAGCTGGCAAAGCACAACGTTGACACGCTGTCGTTGTATCCTGGAGTGGTACGGACCGAGGGAAACGTCGCAATGGACAAGCGAGGCGAATGGGAAGCTGCATCTGGTGGCCTGGACTTGTCTATGGGAGAATCTCCACGATTTACTGGAAGGGCAGTGGCGAATTTGCTTGCGAATGAAGCACTAACAAAAGAAAGGTCGGGTAAGGTAGTTGTTGTGGCAGAGGTAGCGAAAGAGTTGGGTTTAACTGATTTGGATGGAAGAATACCTCCGAGTATTCGAAGCCTGAAGTTCATTTTGCCGAGTTTTGTATTTCCGCAAATAGAAAAGAATAAAGGGACTGAGGTGCCGTCATGGATTTCGGATAATGTACCAGATTATCTGTTGCCGTGGTCTGTATTTTCTAGTGGACCGCCTCCAACTGTTGAAAACTGAACATATTTGTTTATACTTTCCAATCCCAGCTTCGAAAAGAGAGACCTGAACTTTCGCCTATGACATTTTTTCTAAACCCAGGTGTTCGCTGCGAATGTGTATTTGTTTTTTGTATTTCCGTTGAACCACAAGCAGAGACACACAAAATAAGAGCAAACAATAATTTTTACTAAAGCTTTGACTTTTATTACATTCTTCACTTATAGCCAGCGTCAGTACTAATGCGTTAGATGATCAATATTCGAGAATCACTCGTACGAGCCAAAATGGAATATTGCACAAAACGGCGTTCTCAAATACTCGATGTTATCAAGCACACGCTTTGATTATAATTTCAACAAATTCAGTTGGTTGCTTGAAAAATGCATACTTTCCGGACGACTGGTATGTCTTCAAACTAGGCAGCAGAGGGTGCCCGTACATCTTTGCTACCATAGGAGTTGGGTACAAGTACGAGCCGTCTGGTTGATTTGGAATGTCACCTTCCCATTTTTTTTCTGGGTTATGTATCAGATGGTGGTCAGATACAAATGGGAAAAGAATGCCCTTGTTGCTGCCATCGAGTTCAAACTCATCAGAAGGTAGGTAATTTGCATAAAAGGTGTTGCCATTTGCAAGCCAAACTGCCCCAAGATTTTGAGTATTTCGTTGCGGGCGTAGTTTCCTACCGCCGCCACCTACCACAACTGTCGTACTGTGGGATATGCTAAAACTCAAAGTCATGGTTTGGTAGAATCCATCACCAGGTTCATAATTTGTTATGTATGTCTCACAAGATTCGTTGAAGTATGCATTTCTTGTTTTCAGCTCAAGACGGTCCAAGTCGCTGAAATAATGAATATATCCTCCAGAGTCATCAGAGACAACTATGTTCCGTTTTGAAACGAGTGATCGAAAGAAGTCGTTGGCTACTGGGCAGTCAGTTGTGACATTGGGATAGACGCCTGCTGGAGAAAAGTATGTTTTCTCGTACGCTGACACATTGCAGTACTCGAAAGCCGACTGATCAGGGTTCCATCCCATTACACTCTTAAAGTACAAAGCCTTGTCTCTGCTTGGTTCAGGTGTCTCAAGCAATGATAAGCCAGTTAAGTTCAACCAGCAGTCTTTTCCTTCCAGGGCGAACAATTCAGGATAAGATGAGCGAAGACTTGCGAGACCTGCTGCTGCTTCTTCAGATCCAAAAGAGCTATCAAAGTAATCAGTTGGCTTTGCATAAAGAAAAATCATGTGTACATTCATCCCGTTTGTGTTGCAAGGTGAAACACAGTTGTTATGGGCATCAAAGATCTGTTGAGGATCGTTGCAAGTGCATTCATCAATGAGAGGGTCGCATGTTGCACCTATGCCACATACTGTTTGCTCTGCATCTTGATAACAAGTGCAGTCTCCAGTTTCCTTGTTTTCTAAATAATCATCCATGCATGATTTGTGGAAGCAAAGATTCTGACAGTTCTGTGTTTCACAACTTCCATTGAGATCTCCATGCTTAAGGTGTCCTGGTACTGCATTGCAGGAGATCTTGAGTGTCTTCCAATGACCTTGCGATTCGTCATTGTCATCAGTCTCCTTCCAGTGGCATATTTCACACTTTTGTTTCTTTGCGGCCTTTTGTGTCTTTGCGGCAGATCCAATGTGTATGGTGAGGGCCGCGACTAAAATACATGCTTTAAAATGTTTCATTATTTGCCTTCTTGTCTTCTTTGTCAGCGTGCTCGTTAGGGAAGTCAAATGTAATGGCTTGTTGAGATTATAGAATAGTAGGATAATATTGCAACGGTGTGTTTAAGTTTTGAGCTCCTCATGCTAGTTGATGGTCTACGAAGGTGTTCTCATTATTTAGCTTCTCGTCGTTGCGTTAATGGTGGTCTATCTGTGTAGAGAAACTTCTTCGCATCAACTTGGATGATGTTATTCTGGCAATCCCACTTGTAGTTTCCCGACTCCCCACAATCAACTTGATGTGATGACGAGAAGGCTATGTCACAACTCAGGGAAGGCAAGGTGCATGGGAATATCGCCAAGACAGATTTTGGACCATTCCTTTTGTCCAGAGACAATGATAACCCCAAAGTGATCTGCATCAGCAAAGAAGGAGCCACGCTATACTCCTTCGACCTCACGGCCACGCCCAAGCCTAAGGATGAAGAGTGGATCCCGGGTCAGAGAGGAACACACTTACATAGGAAGAAGATAAGTTTCAATCCATCTCTACTCAAGCAAGACAGCACAAGAAATGTGGACACAGACAACAAGTACGGTATTTTGGGAGATACCGGTGAGACGAAAGGCAAATGTGATAAGGAACTTGCATACATCCGGACCCTCTGCACCAAGAGAGTAAAAGGAACTGAGGTACCATCACGGTTGGATACTACTGCAGGATCCAGTGAAGCAGGACTTGCAGGCTCGGAGGAATATAGTCAATCCCAAGGAGAGGATGGGAGTGAAGAAGATTCACATGAAGGAGAGAAGAAAAAAAAGCATCCTACATCAGAGGGAGGAGAGAAAGAAGGCGGAGACATCCCTCAAATTGACCAGACACCGGAGGCTCCAAAAGAAATACAAATTAGCTCTTTCATACCAGAGTGGGTTGACGATGAATCAGATGGTGATGCGGCTTGCTCGGGCGATGAGAAGTCTCCACCCAGAAAGAATCTACAGGATATAGTTCCTCCATCAACTGTAGTCACTGACTCAACAACCACGGCATGCTCCTCCCTCTCGCACAACACCAACCCATCTACCATCATCAATCCTCAGAGTGGACAAAATCTCCTTACAGTTGAAATTCAAATACAACCTGATAAGGACAATCTTGAAGTCATGTTTAATGAGGCAAAGAACCTGCTGGGATATGTCCAAGGACTAGATCCTTCAGCAAAGTTTGTGTCAAGAGGCCTTGATCACGACAACAAGCCACTCCCTGACCTAGTGTCTCCAACATGTGAACATTGGCCCGACACCTTTGCTGCTGCCCAAGGATGGTTCCAATCCTCCTCGAGTTATGTATTTTCTCACGCGCCTATCTCAGAGAAGCAGCTACACAACAGGCTGGAGACAAGAAGGAGCAGAATGAGGGGAGAGACAGAAATGAAGCGGCGTAAATCTAAACGTGAATCGGACCGGGACGATAAGGGACCCACTGCCATGTACGTAACCTTAAATCTCTACTCAGCGATACCCAACATACGAAACTTACTGGACTCCATGAACATTGATCTCCGGAAATCTAATGTGAGAGTTTCTCTGAAGTCCCTCCAATGCTGGGAATCAAACTCTAAGAAGATGTTATGCAGTGTCCAGAGTGGTCTCTGTGTAGAGGGTGTGAAGCAGCTCCTGTTATACCGCTTGAAAGAGATGGAGAAGAAGCTCTGTCGACATGGAAAACTCAGCACCTTGGAGTGGTATGACGCGCCTCTTCCACCAGTACATGTCACAATTCGGAACATAAGAGAACTGAAGCTGCCCTCCAACCCAGAAGAGCGTGAGGAGTTGTCCTTTGATCCGTTCCCACGATCCAGCAGATTCGCCTACTTCATTGAGGCCAGTGATACGGCTTGGGCACGACTGGATCCCCTCATAACTCTGATGATTGAAACCAATGATATTTTCTATGCCTTCGGCCCATCGGCCTTCATCATGGATGTCCCACCTCCCACACCTCGCATTGAGAGAGTGCGAGCACACCACAAGCATGGAAGGATAAGCATGGGGTACAACATCGCAACAACAGTCATTGAGTGTAGTGAGGTACAACTGTTTGACTACGAGGTTAAAGTGAAGATGGAGCCTGTGGAGATTCTAGATGCTAATGGACAACCAACTGGACGGACTGAGTGTAAGCGGCCTCCTCACGCACGCACAACCATAAGGAAGGAGCTTCAGCAGCTGCGAAGTGAATGACGATCAAATCTTTCACACCGCAGTGATGGTATGCAAAGGTCCAGAAACAGGTATCTCTGGCATAGTGGTTGCGTATGATCCAAACGACCCATTGTATAAGGAGAAATATGAATTTGCCAAAAGAACAGTGGCCAATTTGGCATGCTTTATGTACCACTGGCTCGCGCAAAGAGGTTACTGCAAAAGCACGCGGACAAGGCTTATGAGATCCTTTTACATCGAGAAGGCCCAGTTAGCCCCTCAGTCATCATGGGACCCTAGCACACTAACAGCTACCTCGCACTTTGCAGCGCGCACTGATACTTACCTTCTGGATAATGCAAAATATGACCCTTACGTCCGCAACCGGCTGAACTCACAGACCCAGATGCAGCAGACCTTTGTGGACATGACAGACACAGTACGTAAAGGACTCCTGGATAGCCTTGGCTACAACCCAGAGGAAAAAGGAGGTGAAGTCGGGAGTAAAATCAGTGGAGTTTCCAACCTAACGGGAGATGGTGAAACGGTAGGGGCTTCAACAGTTAATTCAGAAGCCACACCAAATCGTGTCCTACGGACGAGAGAGTTTGCAAAGCAGCTGGCGGATTCGAGGGAGAAGAATGCTGAACAGGCAGCAGAAATCAGTTCCTTACGAGCGCAAATGCAGCAACTTACACAACTTATTGCTGGGCTTTCCTCCCAGCAGGGTTCCCCCCACCTTAGTGGAAGCGGAGCCACCCGTCCCTCAGATGAGGGAGGCGGTGTGGCTCCGCAGGGAACATAAGTTACCTAAGACGCCTCCCTTGCTTGAGCACGGCAAGTGGAGGCGACCAGAGAAGTGCTCAATCTCCTAGGCCCTTCGTATGGACGGGGCCAAAGCGAGAGTACGAGAGTCCTACCTACACCTCTCCTGCTGCAGGAGGTGTTGACTGTAATAGCAGCGTACCGGCGTCACCACATCGAGATGCTGGTAGTGGGGGGGGAAATAGATCAAATACAACTACACATGTGGGGGAATCTATATCTATTCGGAGCCAACCATGCCGGACAAGGAAAAGGGTTAAGAGTCAGCGTCGCAAGGATGCTTGGGTGAACGATAGGGTATCAATAGATCTGAAACGAAAGTACAGAGCCTTTCTTCAAGGTTACAAGAAGTTTAACCAGCAGTGTGTTGCAACAGATGATGAGGTTTTCAAAGAAGTACAGAGGAGAGGGCAAGAGGTGGATGATCATCACTATAGCTTACCACAGGACAGGCTATCAGAAAATAGGTCACGCAGCTTCTGCAACGGAACAGCATGAGATGAAACAGCTAATAGATATGCTTAAAGATGGAGGGGTGGGATACATGCCAGAGAAGAAACCTGGAGGTTGGGTTCGAATAATGTTCGAAAATTGGAACAGTTTGGGTATATGCACACATAGTTGGAAAGTGGATAGATTGAATTATCTGATTAAGAGTCTTCAGGTGGACATAGTAGCCGGCTGTGAATCACAATGTGACTGGCGCCTTGTTCCACCAACGCAACAATATCTACATTTACTTGCACCTGGGGAAACAAAATCCGGAGTAGCCACCAACAACTTGAATGAGCTCATTAACCGGGACCAGGTAGGTGGGACGGCAGTTGCCGCTGTTGGTCGCATAAGTGATGTAGTTGATGAGACGGGATGCGACTCCACAGGTTTGGCTAGATGGTCATGGATCAAGTTGGGTCATGGCACAAAAGTCACTAGGATTGTGTGTGGGTACCTGCCCTGTAAACCGGGAAGACAGTCCCGAGGCCGTACTGTCTGGGAACAGCATCAAAGATATTTCCAGGCAATAGGTGACTTTAGGTACCCGTCAACAATTTTCATCGAAGACATCGCGGCCCAAATCAAGCAGTGGCGCCAGTCTGGTGAAGAGATCGCCTTGTGTATCGACTCAAACCAAGATGTATACACGGGCGCGTTAGCAGTGGCATTGATGCATGAGAGTATCCAAATGACATGCATGATACAACAAGCCTTGGGGAACAGGTACCTAATTCTCACTTCAGAGGTAGTGGGAAAATCAGCACCATCTTTGGATCTCCAGGACTTGTAGAAGGAAATGCAATGTGTTACCCTCATTGGTATGGAATCGGGGACCATCGGGTGTTTCTCCTGGAACTCTCTGCCGACTCACTGTTTGGAGGAGAGTACCCGGCCATTGCTCGACCAACTTCAAGGCTACTTACTTGCAAAATATCACGCATCCGCCGACTGTACTGCGCTACTCTCAAACGGCTGGTCTCTGAACACAACATGAAGGAAAAACTTTGCAAAATACAACACTCTAACACAGAACTATTGCCGGCTGACTCCCAAATACTACACGACAAGTGGGACAAGGAGTTTGGGGAACTCATGATACATGCAGAGAAGAAATGCACAAAGTTCAAGAGTTGCTCGATAGAATACAGCCCGACTGTGGGACAGTGGCTTCGTAGACGGGCAGTCCTGAAGTGGCTCATTAGGTGGCACGACGGCAAAGTTCCTGACACAAGAAACTTGTGTAGAGCAGCACGACGGGCCAATATTGAGTCGCCATTAACTCTTTCTAGGGATGAAGTTGTAGCCCGATTACAAGCATGTTTGCAAGAGATGTTTCAACTAAAACAGCAAGCACCAGCACTTCGACGTAAACATCTTCGATGGAGACTATCTCGCCCGTGAGCGTGGGGATGAAGAGACTGCCCAAGAGATACTCGAATCAGCCGGAATGAAGCAAATCGGTTGAGACAGAGGAAGATCAATCGAGTAGTTCGGGACCCGAGGGGCGATCTGTGCTCAGCGTAGCGGTCTCCTTCAATGACGTAGATCACCATTATACCACCCAGCAGGAGGTCGAAGAGATTTGCAGTGAACACTTGGGTAACCGATTCTCATTAGGCAAGAGGTCTCCTCTAAATGCAGCACACCTGAAGGAAGAGATAGGTGGCCTGAGCGACACAGCGGCAGCAGCTCGGATTTTGGAAAACACTTATGAATTTTCAGAGGAATGGGACCCACCGACAGTGGATCTCTTGAAAGCAGCAGCTAAGATTCGACTGGAACTCGAGGAAGTTCCACAATCGAGTGATGACGTAACAGTGGAGGAATTCCAGACATTCTGGTCCACATGCAAGGAGAGTACTTCCTCTTCCAAGAGCGGTCGCCACTTTGGCCATTATCGCGCCATCAGTAATGATACTGAATTGGCACAATTACACGTGATGAACATTAATATCGCCGCTCAGAGGTTCTCCGCTTTCACGATGGCGACAAGGAGTCACCGTTTTGCTGGAAAAAGTTGCAGGGAACACAAGAATTGATAAGTTACGCGCCATCTGCCTACTTGAGGCAGACTTCAATTGGTGGCTTAAAGCAACATTTGCACGTAAGATGATAACACGCATGCGGACAACCGGGCTCTACCTATTGAACAAGGTGCCACTAGTGGCAAGACTGCAACAGACTCGTCGATGCTGAAACAGCTCTTCTTTGACCAAGCCAACATTACACATAGGACGTGCGCTATATCCAGCAACGATGCAGCAAACTGCTATGATGCAGTGAATCACGCTGCAGGAAGTTTTGCGCTACAAGCAATGCGAGTGCCCATTGAACTAGTGAAATGTTACCTGGTCTGTGTACAGCTAATGAGGTTTTATCTGAAGACCGGGTTTGGAATCGCAACCGGCAGTTATGGTGGCACTTGTGATAATCCTTATATGGGCCTGACACAAGGGAGCGGTGCATCTCCGCCGCATGGACAGCAATAAGTACCGTTATGCTAGCGGCATATAAGGGACGTGGATTCGTGCGTTCTTCAAATCAGGGTGGTCGTGCCTTGTGATTACCCTTGCAGCTCTTTTATATGTGGATGATACGGACTTGCTACACATGTCAACGAACAATAGTATCTCTGAGAGTGACTTTGTTGCACGGGTACAATCAGCCACAACATATTGGGCTAACTTGTTACAGTCAACAGGGGGCAACCTCAAGCCGGCCAAGTGTTATTGGTACTTACTCACATATAAGTTTCGTGGTGGGGTCGCCTTGCTCAAACCTCTCCACGATATACGCCATCACGAGATGACAATACCACAACCAGATGGTAGTTCGATCGAGATCAAATTAAAGAGCCCGACACAAGCATCTGAGGTTCTGGGAGTATGGTCATGCCCACAGAATAATGGGGGAGCACAGCTTAACCACATGCTGACTAAGGGACGACGGTGGAGCTCTAGGGTGTGCTCAAGCACCCTGACCCCGTCAGAAGTCTGGTATAGCTTTAAACTCCAAGCCTTCCCCTCAGTAAAGTACGGTCTTTTACCGCTGATGTCTTCGCGCAAAGAACTGGATGATCGCTTCATGGCGTGGTACTACACTTTCCTACCTGCTTTGGGCATTAACCGAACATCACCAAAGAGTGGAGGACATTGCCCACCACCTTTCAGGGCTTAGGTCTTCCACAGATGTCACTGGAGAAGTTGGCCGCATCACTTCAGTATATTCAAAGACACTGGGGTAGCTCTAGTACGGTAGGTCAGGCACTTCGATGCCTCTTTGAGCTAACGCAAATTGAAGTGGGTCTCTCTGGCAATTTTCTTTCTCTGGATTTTGACAAGTATGGTTGTCTGGCAACAAATACGTGGTTCAAAATATTGTGGGAATATCTACATTATTACGGCGTTCGTTTGGACCTTGACGGAGTTACTATTCCTCCGGTCAGGCAAGGCGACAAGGTACTAATGGATGAGGCTATTAGAGTCCTACCACGCCATCAGTGGGTCAGCTTCAATAGAGCGAGGAAATATTACAAGGTGCACTTCTTCTCACAGCTCGTCCTATGTGACGGAATCACTGTGGACCCAGTGAAACTAAGGGTAACTCCTCAACCCAGCTCCACCATGGCCTTTTCGATTGAAGAACCCTCTCGGTCTGATTTCACCCTGTGGAAAAGTACTATCTCCTCACTAACCTCATCAACCTTCCGCCTTTCACCAAAACTGGGACACCACCTACGGCACACCTACAATACTGAACGGTGGGAATCAAACGCATCGAGAGACTACATAGTTCACACTGTGGAAGGAATTCCGACCTCCTTTTATGGTCCACGTAAATTAAGATACGCGACTCGTGGGCGGCAAGACTACATACGCATGCCAACTCCATCTCCATTACCACCATGTACACATGTAGTCTCTGTCACCTGTAAATCCAAAGATTGCCTCACCGTACATTCCCAGTCAGCTATAGTGACACCAGGTGAGAAGGATCGAACATTTAAGCTGCGGAAGGAAATAGACTTGATAGGGCCGTCATCCTTTTCAAAAGGGCTGAAACTACTTGGAGATGGTTCTTGGTTACTCGAGGCATATCAAAGGGGATCACTCATATTGTGCCACGATGGTTCTTACATGCCGGATAGAGATTCTACACGCTGCTCCGCTGCAACAGTGTGTATCTGTACTACAGCAGGGATGGTGGCAGTTGCCAGTTACTGTGAGAAAACAGACAGCGATACTGCATCAAACTACCGTGGTGAGTTGATAGGTGGAGTGATGTCAACAGTCATTCTAAAAGCACTGTCACGCTATACAACAACGCAGACAGTACCACCCTGTAGTATATATTGTGACAACATGGGAGTAGTGGCACATGGGACCAAGTTTATGCAACCACTTCCGAACGTCAGGTACACGCGGATCTTCTCACAGTGTTTAGAAGGAACCTAGCTACACTACCCTCCAAGATTGCCTACACACACATTTATGGACATCTAGACGATTCCACAGTCTTTTCAAAACTACCCCTGCCTAATCAACTTAATGTTATGGCAGACCATGCGGCTAAAGAAATACTCATCTCTCACATTGCACGGGTATAGAAAACAAACCATATTATCCTTTGGAACCGATACTGATTACAGTGGATGGGAGTAAAGTGACATCCTCCATCCGCACAGCATTATATCGGACATGGGGGCAAGGGTGGCGAAAGAACTTTTTCAGAGACGGAATATAGTAAGCACCTATCACTTCGGCTCAATCTCCTGGGACTCTGTGCACCGAGCCATGCTAACCTATCCACCACTTTACTGTGCCTGGGTCACAAAGCACGTCTCTGGTTTTAATGGAACAAACAGACAAATGTCGAGAATGGATAGTAGCGTATCGGATCAGTGCCCATGCTGTGGTCATAGATTTGAGTCCTCAGGTCATATAACACGGTGCTCTAATCCGGGTCGACGCCAACTATTCCAGAAAACAGTTGATGACTTGCTGGACTGGATGGAATCGACGAGTTGTGATATATCCCTGGTAGAATGCTTGGAACAATACTTACGGTCGTATGGTGAAGGCTCCATGCAAGAGATCACACGATGTCATCCGCATCTACTTGAATGGGCACAGGAACATGACACACTAGGGTGGGATAATTTCATGGAAGGGAGGATTGGTACTAGACTATTTGAATTACAAGAAAAACAGCTCTTGAAACAACGATCACGCTTGACCATCAAGACATGGGGACCACAATTCATAAAACGGGTCCTAGCAATTACTCACCATCAATGGCTTTTAGGAATGCGAGGGTACACATACGACTGGTGGAAGGCAAAACATCTGAGGAACACAAAGCAGTGATGGAGGAAGTTCTAGAGCGACTCACCAGGACAGCTGTTGACCTGTTGCCTGAACATCAACATCTGTGGGAGATAGAATTTAAGGGGCTAGGGAAGGCTCAACTTTGGACAGGCAATATTGGCTAGCCAATATTGACTCGGCAGTTCGAGCAGCGACATGGAGGCACAACATAGAGTTTCAGGGGGGACGTCATCGTAATACGCAGGCATGTACTGATGTTACCGTGCGAGATCGCACATAAATTTGGTATTGTTTGGCCCGCCAAAGGGCTGATTGCGCCCCAATTGGGGTATGAAGAAGCTGAAGTACCCTCTGCTTCTCTATGGCCACAGCGCCATTGCTCTGCCTTGTCGGAAAAGAAAGACTTTTGTCCGTGCCATGCCTAGAATAGATAACGCACGATTTACTAGTTGATATTTGATATTTGATGACGAGAAGGCTATGACAGAAAAGTGGCGAGAAAAAAAAATTGTGGGAGGCAAAATGTAGTCTATGAAGGTGTTGCCATTTTTTAGCTTCTCGTGGTTGCGTTGATGGTGGTATAACTGCGTAGAGAAACTTCTTCGCATCTCCTTGGATCACATGCTATTCTGGCAATCCCACTCGCAGTTTCATTCACTTGTTGTGATGACGCGAAGGCAATGATAGAAAAGTGGCGAAAAGAAAATAGTGGGAGGCAAAATAATAATCAAGTACGATACGGTATTGTATAAAATAATGGGGGAGATGTGGCATGCCGTCAAAAATGCATTCAAGCCGGAAAGGTGTTGTCTAGGTATAGCTGTATCTTTCTCTTCTTTCTGTACAATATCGTACAGCTCTGTAAAGCCTTCCCTTTCTGTTTTCTAGCCTTTTCTCTATGGTACCTTACCGAGAACACCTGAGAGTACCTCTGTAAGAAGTCTTTAAGAGCACCATGAATCTCAGACAAGTTATGGTACGAGTCACGCAGTTTCCTAAACTCACCTTTTCATCACACAGCATGGCATCCCGGTCTTCAATTATGGCAAAAACCTTAGCGCTCGCAATATTATCATCCTTATCATTCTTCCAATGGGCGTGCTTCCTTCAAGTAGTGGAAGCAAACCCCAAATCCAGACCGTATGTTGCCTACCGTGGGAATCCGTTCGATCAAGAAATCGTGACGAGACGAATATTGGAGGATGGACTGGAGCTGCGAGGGACAGGAGGTGGCGGCTCTTCCTCTTCGCGGTGAGATTTTGTTCTAAGTCGGATGAATACAAGTTTAATCTGCTTGAATTCATGCTTATTCGATTGTTTTGCAATAACATCATAAAATGAACAATCAGAGTGCTCAAGAACCAAATCAATCGCGAGTCCATTAAAACCAAAGACAAGACCTACGAAGACGACCCGCGCTGCCCGCTATCCTTTCGTCTGGGCACAACGCATAGTACTCATCTCGGATCTTCCTCCTCCTCTTCTGGAACGCACACTCCACCAATCATTTATCCCCTCCATCCGGATTTCGACGCTGGATCGGGAAGGCAAATCCTGTTAACTACCGATTACGAAGTTTTAGAGATGTGGACTCCGAGCAATGCTATTGGGACTCATCAGTTCGAGTTTAGGGACGATGGGAAAGAGGATGCTGCTGGTGCTGGCCGTGGTTTGGAGGGACCATCCACTGAGCAATTGAAGGAAGACGAACAATTTCCGTTGTTGTTTGAAAGTTCGTCATTTTATCATTCCAGTCCGATTGTTCATGACGTGGAAGGTGATGGAGTGGCAGATGCCCTACTTGGTGATTATGATGGGAATTTGCACTTTGTGGGGTTGGACTTTGAACAACCGCAATCGAATCGTGGAAGCGGCGACAGTGTTCACAGTAACAATCAGCGTAGAAGGCGGTATTATAAGCGAATTTCTATACCGAGATTGTTCGTCCGAAAGTCGTGGTATGAAGTGGCCATCAACCGTACGAAAGAAGACGAATCCATGGCGTTAGTTGATGAAAGCGAGGCGGCGAAGAGGAATCATACGAAATGGGAAGAATTTGAACCCTATCACACTTACTTTGCGGGCATATCCGATACGGCGTGGCGGGGCCCCCATGATGAAGATGCACTGCGGGGGGTCACTGGAGATGTTTTGCATATGGATGTAGATTTGTCGAAGAAGCTGGTGGACAGGAAGAAAAAGCAAAAGTTGGAAGGTGACCGCGTTGATTCGTCTCATAGACGATTGGTAGAGGGGGGAGTTATCGATGAAAGCAATGCTAACATGGTCAAGAATGAAGAACATTTCGTAGATAGAGGATCAGATTTACCGGTATCGCAATCTGACCTGCAACCAGAAGATGCCGCAGAAACAAGAAGTAATTTAATCGATGAGTACATGTACGAAGCAGAGCCTGAGCTGTTTGGTGATGACTCAATGGATGCCCCTCCTGATGGCAGTGAAGCAACCGAGAATGATCCGATAGGGACTTTTGGAGATGACCATTTTCCTTCTCATCAAGAGGGAAAGGAAGACGGTGACAGTTCCATAGAACAAGGAATGGATGATTATTACGCTAGACGCCGGTTTGATTACCAAGATGACATGTACCGCCCGCAGGCACCAGACGGTTATGATTCATACGAACAGTATCAAGAAGTGCAGAACAGGTATTACCATGATTCAAACTACTTGAGATTGCCACCTCATCTTCTCTCCACATGCACATTGGCTGAATTGCCCAGGCAGTATTCAACTGGGGCTTCTAACCCTATTGATCGCATCGATGAACTTTTATTGTGTGCCGTGTCTTATTATTTTGACGAAGACGAATGTAAAGATCCAACCAAAGGTGGAAAGTCTTTTGGGAAACATGCAAATGCCGATGGAGGAGATGAGACTGAGGAATTACGAGGTAGATATGTAGCAAATGCAATACTTGGTTACAATCTTAGATGGAAATATTGGTCGGTTCAAGAAGTTCTGGATCTGTCAACGGACTGGTCTTCTCCATTGGGTGACATTGTTAAGGGTGGGACCGCGCCTACTACGTCGAATGCTTATGCTGGCATGGGGGCTTTCGCGCTTGCATCTCCCATTGCTGTGAATCTTGATGGAGGCGACAAACACCACATCATGGTGGGCACAAGTATGGGTTTAGTTTATGCATTGGAAGTCACGTGGCATTCTTCCAGAAAGGGATGGCCAGTTCAGATGAGGCATCCAGTGGAACAACGAGTTCTTGTGGAAGATGTAGTGGACAACACAAACCTTGAAGTTTTTGTCATAGATACTGGAGGTGATATTGTTTCGCTCAGTGCTGACGGAGAAGTTCTTTGGGCACGTAATTTGTTGAGAGATGACGAGGCAGATCCCGCTCAAAACGAAGTGAACGTAGTTAGGGGCACATCTCCTATGACTTTGGGGGGTAAGGATATTTTGTTGAACTCGAACCATCCGTTGCCTTTTTAACATTTTCTCTAAAACTACTTGCGCTACTGACTCTTCAGATGTGGAAGGCACAGGAGATCTTGCAATCGTTCTTCTAGCTAAAGTTGCCACTACTGATCGTCAGCATGTTGACCGCCCAGAGCACCATAAAGTCTTTGAGTATCGATTATATGCAATAGATGCTGTTACATCCGATGACTTGCCCCATTTCCCCATATCTCTTGGATCGGGTGCATCTGTTCAGTCGTCACATTCCATGCCGCAGCCTTTGCTTATCGATCTTCATGAAGACCAACGACATTGGTTAGACCAAATCCATGGGTTATCTGACGAGGACAAGGAAGCCATTAAATCTATTAACAGGAATGCAGCTAGACAAGAAGATGGTTCAACACCTCGTGCTCACGGGGGCAATGGCAGGGGCCTACATATAGGTAATAGACTTTACGTCGATCCACTTGCAGTCTGGCGCGCCTTCAAATTCGTCACTTATTTCCTTATGTCCTCGTTTGCTTAGTTCAACCGCTAGGTCAAGATCTACACATCATTGAAGGCGCCACCTCGTGTTCTCAAGTCATCGATGTCGGCGACAATCTACCCTCAATGGTCATGGCAGACGACGTTCATGGGACTGGCGGCCTTGATCTTGTTGTCACCTCGGCTAAAGGCGAAATATTGACCCTAGAATCAGATGTTGTCCCGTATCATCCATTGAACGTCTGGAGTGCTGGAGTGTCCAGATCTCCTGGCAGCAATGCACAATCTCATGGATTTTCTTCCAAACAAGGCATCTTTGTACATCACATATCGAGGCAGTTTCGAGATATTCTCGGGATCTACATACCCGTCACCTTCGAAATTTTCGACCGAAGGCCCAACATTGAAAACGAGAAGAATCGTCAGCTTTACCAAGTGGACATCCGTGCTGGCATGTCAGCCAAACGAACCATCATGTCATATACATACAACACAACTGGTGTCTATACAGAAAGAGTTCAGATTCCATTCGGACCGGGATATTATTCGATTTCTGTACGTTTGCGAACGACACATGGCCTTGTATACGAAGATACATTTCATGTTGGATTCAACGTCAATTACATGGGAGGTTTATGGTTGATCGTCTGCATGCCTCTGGTTATTGCCACTGTTCTCGTTTTGATGAAAGTTAGAACACCGAATTGGGAGGAAGATGAAGATTATGGTGGTAGGGGTGTAGGCATATTGGGAAGGACACCTCCTCCATGAAAGATATAATTGTAAATTATAGTAATGATTCCCATCGCAAATGTAAAATCATGTCCCTATATCTTTGTATATTTGTTGATCACGACAGCGCAAGAAATTCTGCGCTCGCTATCTGTCATTGCTCCACTTTCGCACCCAACTAACCACCTTCCTTGCATCACCGCTCAAATGAATCGATCCCGAAAATGCAATGAACACAAGACGTGCCATTTCTTTGACTTCCTCCAAGTACGGATCCCATTTATCATAACCATCAGTACACAGGTATTTTTCAACTCTATCAGAGGTATAGGGGATCACACCAATTCCATTCTCATACCGTTGAGGCTTGAAATTGGAAGTCTTATCATCAAATAATATAGCCCTATCTAATCGATCCGTGGCAATCGACAAGTCTTTACCCTCCTTAACAATAGCAGGAAATTCATCCCTATGGAGCACTTTTGTAAACAAAGACGCGTCCGGATCCAACTCCTTCATAATATTGTTTGTATACGATTCTTGTGCAGCAGTATAAACGTGCAGAATGCCGAAGTACGAACAGAGTTGTAATGCAGTGCGCACGCCCGGACGGAAGTACGTTCTTGTATTGGGCGCAAGCGTTTTTGCATCGTAGGGAAAGTCGTCGTCTATTTGATCAAAGTGTTCAAGAGCTGGAGGGGTGGGTATTGGAATGGATTGTTTCGAGTCTTTCTGTTTAGTTGTGGAAGTTATCGGGTCTTTTGGAAGCGGAGAGATGGAACAAAGTATTGTATGATCAAGGTCCTGTGTGAGTCAAGATGCATGGGCATCGTTAATCAATAGGGTTGCAAAAGAGATTTCGTTCTGAGAGGTGATTGCATGATTTAAGAAACGACAACCATCTGCCAAGATGTGCGCTCACCCAAAACAAATGAATTGGGTCAGTGTGGGCCTTGTACGTTGCCAATCCTGTGATGCCGGTGGTGCCGATGAGAGCCATCCGACGGGCATGAGATAAAAGTTGGGACAACATGAAAGCGTGTTTTTGACGACTCGGCGATCAGGTCAGGGATGGGATAGGTCGCCAAAGTAATCGTATACTCTCGTAGAGCAATCATATCAGTTTCGGGCTGTTTCCGGTCTCGTTTCAGGTCTCCCGAGGATGGAGTGCTGGAGGCTGGATGCTGCTGGATGGATACAATAGAATCTAATAGAATACTGATCTATACTGATGGTCTTGGACTATAACTTTAAACCTAAAATGCAGGTGTACATCTTTCCTGTAAGTTTCACAGAAGGAATATAAAACACTGTTGATGGTAAAAGGTAGTTCAATCCTTCGTGGAAGTTGTGTACCATATCGAGACAAGATGAAAGGAGAATAAAGCCTCAAGATCCAAGACTATCCCAAGATCTCACCAGATCGATCGCCGACAACATCAGGACAAAATCTCGAAGCAGCCACGAAACGCTCCCTTAGGTCCAACAGGGCCAACGTAATATTTCCAGTTAGTGGTATCAGTGCCACGATGGGGAAAGAAGAAGTCCACAGCCGCAGATCGGAGGAATTAGAAGCCCTCCGTGCCTACTACGGCAACGATCTATCATCAACACTAGCGCCTTCACCTGCTGACACCGAGAACGAAATATCACGAGATGGACCTTGGTTCCTTCGAATACGAAACCGGTCTGACGATAATGAGAGCAAGGAATCCAACTCTAGTAGTCTTGGTACACCCACGTTAGAAATTAGACTCTCCGCATCGTACCCGCTAGGGGACGAGCCGCCCACGCCTATGTTGCACAACATCATGATGAATCCGCAGTTGAAACAAGACTTTTTGCAGGAACTTACTGATATGTACGATGGCTTTGAGGTTGGAATATTATGGGGAGAGAGATGTCGAGAGGAGTTATTTTCGTCTGATTTTACAAATGATTCCGGTGAGAAGAATGAAAACAATGATACCGCACTATCAGACAACGACAATGTTGATGATAGTCAAGACGATGCCAGTGTTCGGACATTCATCCCTTCAACGAAGAAATTCAGTCAACCAATGAGACACTTTCCTACAACTGTCATTGAAGATCAAAGCTATCGACGCGACATAGTGCGCACTCCTCCATTCCACCCACCAAAGTCTGGTCCGTCCGAAATCATGATAGCCCACGTATGCTCCGTCCATTGCAAAGAACATGTGCAATGGGCACTGGCAGAACTCTTGTTTAACGACAAAAAGGTGGCACGAGCTTCGCACAACATGTTTGCTTATCGATATACAATAGACGGAATACTGGTTTCGGACAATGATGATGATGGAGAAAAGGGGTCTGGCGCCAAGCTGGCATCGCTGCTTCAATTGAGTCGAGTGGAAAATGTTCTTGTTGTGGTTTCTAGGTGGTTTGGGGGTATTCATTTGGGACCAGCCAGGTTTAAGCACATCGCGTCTGTGGCGAGGGATGGGTTGGTGCTGGGTGGCTTTTTGAAGGATTGCAGCGAAAGGTGAGTATTATCATTTCACATAAGATAATTCAAATAAGCGACCTCGCTTGCCCATTATCCAGAAACTTGAAGGACTGTATTGCTCCGGCGAGACCTATCTATATTATTTCAATAACTGTTAATCATAAATTGTAACTGATCTATGGGGTCTTAAGTGCCTGGGTGAGTTGGCAGATGATTTAAGACAACGGTATCAGTCGATCGTCTAAACTCGCTTCGAAAATCTAATAAAAGGAACACAAAAATAAAGCATGATTGTCACGTGCTGTTTACTGCTTTAATACAATTAACTCTTCATTTCTTGCTTTCACACCACCGTGGCCATTTACGAGGAGATAAACCACGATTTCATTTGAATCTTATATTCTGTTACAATTCTGCACAACTGAACCGACCTACCGGGCACACGCGCTCTTTATGAGCAGCAAGAGCACGAACTAATCTTGTGCCATGTCTTCGCAGCTTTGTACTTAAACAAGGCGGGGTAACCACCTTCGTCGAAGATCTTCTTTTCGACCGCCTCTTCTGCTTTATCACCAAGCCAACTCATTTTGTCTAGGATATGGGGGTACATCAAAAGAACCGGTGAGGTACAATCGTCGTCAATCGCCATATGCACAAAAACACGAAACCAATCGACAAATACTTATTTAGATTGATTACATCTTTCATGGTGCATCGAGTGATGCGTCCAAGAAGGAAATAGATCAACACCAAGGGAAACAAGAATGAGTTCTCTACCACGCACCTGTTTCAAAACTTTTCGAGAGAGATTTAAGTGCGGCAACCGAGAATGCTGGTGACCTATAAGCTTTTTATGAGCACCTTTTTCGGCTCTCCCCTGTGGACAACCCAAAAGTGTTCAACGGTAGTGTCGGCATCCAATCTAATTGAACCGTAGATTGAATTCGTCATCCAACGGACATTGTCAAGCTTGTTCGATTCGCTGATACATTGGCTAAAAGATGTCGAAAAAAGCTGGTAGATAGTAGACACACGTGTACGATACAGAAGACAAACGGGCCCGTTGAGTCGTTAGAAAAGAAACTACCGTACCGTATCTCCTTATTGGGTGGAAAAATTCCCAATATTATGGGGCTTTCGATACTACTAGGCTATATAGGTAGATACACCTAATATCATGTAGATTGTATAGGAGTACCTTGTCGAGGAAAAACCCATTATCATGGAAATTTCTTCACATTGATAAACACGAACAATTATCTTAGATATCACACATAAAATCTACTAACAAAATCACCTCTCCAAGTAACTGTTTGTCGACACAAAAGCATTCAAACTGCTCATTTGCAAGCCATGCCATGTAATATGACATTCCCAACATAAATTCACCCTGCAAGTCAGACACCTCTGAATTCCATACCGGTTCTTCTTCATTCCAGGATTATTTGCTCTCTCTCTTTCAGTCATCTGATAGGTGAACTTGTACCGGCAATACTGGCAGTATGCCTCAATTTGTTTCACAGGCAATGAATGATGAAACTGCCCATCAAATCGGCAAGAGAAATATGCCCCGCCCATCCGTTTCTTAGTTAAAGACATAGGTGCCACAAGATGAAAGAATTCCTCTCTACCATCTTCTGTTGTTAAGTCGAATAAATGCTGGGGACCGTCTTGTGCTTGTGAGGCTCTTGATGATGATGCGACAGATGAATACGACAAACCACGACGAGTCACTGCACTACCGGCTGAGATAGAATTATTTCCGGTGTCTTCAACTGTAGGGGACGATACCCAACCGACAAAGTCATTGATGAGCTCCTCCAAGAATTCCATATGCAACCACTTCTTTGGAAGCGTTTTAAGCTTCTTCTTCTTCTCTTCCTCATAGTTTCTCTCATAGATGATGTACGCATTCGTTGCTGCTACACCCACAGCCCACAAGAAGATTGCCCACCACCACTTCCTATTCCGTAGCCAATGGTTGAAGCGATAATGATTCCTCAATTGGTCAGCCAAATCAACCGAGTTCATGTTGTTGTTGTACATATCAATTAAATTCAGCCGCAGAAACTTCATTGGGACAGTCTTGTTCATCGCAGGATCAAAGACAGTCCTCTTCATTTCGGTCCAGTCTATGTACTCTGCACAAGTTGTCAGAAGATGGACGGGCTTTGTGTCATACACAGAACAGCAAATGAGATCAGGACACAATGGGTCGTCCATCAAAACAGCGGCCTTCGTCGTTCCATGTAGCATGCGAGCCTTGGCAATATCGGGCTCAACTTTCTGAATGGTCTCGTCACAAAGCCCTCGCCCATTCGTCCTGCAAACTCCATGACATAAGGCCCCAATCTGATAAGCAGCGGAATACAATTTCCTTGAATTGAACAAATTATCCATGAAACAATGAGTCCACTGGTTGGGCAACTGTCGGAGTAAGTAGATGACTCTGCGTGCGGTCGGAGACAAGTCAAACTGCTTTAGGTTGTCCGGCGTTTCGGGAGCATTGCCATGCCTGAAATAAAAAGAATAAGTGTAACCCTCCTCGCAAACTGCATCACACTGATAGCCGTCTCCCTCTCTCTTGTAGGTAATCCTTAATGACAGCCCGTGCCTGCCTTTGAAACCGATTGTCTGCTCATCAATAGAAACCCACTTACCCGTCACCCAACACCTCTGACAGTTCTTCCGCAAATGCTCAAGCAGTGGAGCAACTTTCCACAAAGGATCCTTCTTCTGAAGCTTCCGTGGATCCTCCCTGCAATCATACAAAGTCATGAAACGCCGGAACATTCTCCATCGGCGCTCACCTGATATTACTCGACCACCCACTATTCTCTTGTCAAACAACTTTGAAAAATGATCATTTCCAAATAACTTACTATTCGTCGAAGACAGGAACCAAAAGACAATCTGAGGCTTTGGCGACAGAGCATTAGCAAACAAGAGACCAAAAAATCTGTAGATCTCTTTCTGATCAAATGGAACCCAATCAGCGTATATATTCAAACCAGCACCTTCGGCGACTGCCCGTCTATTTGAAGCTTCTGCGATGTATAATTTTGGCGTTATTTGGAGATCAAAATAGTCCTTTGGGCGATGATCCAAGAAGTTGGGTGGGAGATTCTTTTTTGCAGGTCCTGATGGACCACCACGTTCGCTAATACGAGAGGGACGACCTGCTCGGGACCCGGTGGTTTTGTCCTTGTTCTTCTTTGCCTTGGGTTTGAAAGAAGGTCTCTTGATTGGTGCGTCAGTAAGATATGACAACTTGGGAGGGCCAACAAAATTATCTCTGTTCGTCGGTCCATAAAAGCCATCCTTTGCTCCGGTCAGGGAGATTCCTTCCGGCAGATTCACCTCCGTGCCTGTCAACAACTTCCACTTTGGTCCTTTTTGTAAATGGCTTGGAATAACTCTCTCTTCAAACTCAAATTCATCTACATTCAATTTTGTTACTTTGGTGCAATCTCGAATTGCATCAAATACCGCTCTCTTGCCAGAATTGCTTTTGATGCTTGTGCCGCCGATCTCCAGCTTTAAAAACAATTGATATAACGCAGCTTTCGACCACGCTTTCCCAGCCTTTGTGTATTGGACTTTTGTTTTCCTTGTCTCGTACTGAACTTCATCGGTCTTCCTGTCTTCAGCATCTCCACCCTCATGCTCTTCTTCTGCCAATAATTCCCATTCTGGAACAGATGGAACAACAACATCCTCCATCCTGGCAGCAACAAATTCTTCCTCTGCATTTTGCCCGCGATCATGCACTCCATGGCTTGTTCCTCTTTCTCCCATCCACGCAATGAATCGCCAGAATACAAAGAGTTCTCGTCGCTTTGACGTGCAGAGAAGTCAGGAAAAGACTTCTGCGGTGACGGAGATTCAAATTCGATGCAAGGATCGACTCGTGACCGTTTCGGTGGCAAAGTATTAAAGGATAGGGTGGACGCGGAGGCACGAACAGATGGTGTAAGTGTAGAAGTTGGCGACGGAGCGGAACTTGACGGAGTGCGATTTGATGGCACATTCACCCTAAGATGCGAGGGTGATATCTCAGCCTCTGATGGTGGTAGGAGGACCGAGCCATCGGAAATGCTTGAGGGTTTAGTGGAATGGTATTATTGATGGTTTCATCATGTTGGTTGGGTGTCTGGGGAGCCGGTATTGGCTGTGGAAGAGGCGGCAAATCCGCCATCTCCGAGGTTTTTTTTTGTAGAATGAGATGAGATTAACTAGAGGTAAGTACGTTATTTTAATTATTTGGAGCCAAAGTGGAAAATTCCCGGACAACGTCAAAAAAAGTCTAAACTGAAGAACTAAGTGCATTTTTCGTGGACAAATTTGGTCAACTTCTCGTTGAGCTACATACAAAACCAAGATACCGCTGGAAAGCGGAGAATCTCATCTTTCTAAAACTGTCGAGTTTTTAATTTGAATCTGAATATTGCGAAAGTTATAAATTTTCTCCTACAACGGACGGTCTACACGTAGAAAATTCCCATGAAAATGGGGATCGTCAGGTAAGGAGATATCTAGTTCATAAAAGCCGCAAAATGTCAAAAGATACCTTTTCGGACGATAATTACGCCCATATGATGCAGAATGTCCAACAGTATGTGCAACATTGTGGTGGCATCATTCAAACTCTGAAAAACTCTTAGACTTAAGTTTATTCAGAAATACACAAATTACAAACTTCTCGTTTTTAATCGCTTGGGGATCATTGCCCTCGCTTGTTTCTTTTATTTACCTTGATGGGTAACTACGCCTGAACGCCATGGGACTCAAAAGTCAGGGTGGCTAGTTCCGTTATCCAGCGGGTAGACGGGATAACCTGTATATCACTTCGTTAGAACCCGAACAGGGCGGCGCATGGGCACTCCCCGTTCGACCATTGTCTGGAGCTGGGGTCAGCTACCTTGTTCTTGGCCCCCGGTCCTGAACGACAAATGAAACAAACTAAATACTCAGTAGGAGTAGAAACCCCGGGCGGGTGGGTGGGACAAAAAAGTTCTTGCAGGAAGCGAAAGCCGAAGTGGCGGATCAAGCCCCTGTCGCCAATGGTTTCCTGTGAAACTCGTCCCGAGCTGCTCAACTTGGCTAAAGACCTAAGTTGTGCGTATTTCAAAGGAGGTGCGTAACATCACTTTTGACTGTGTGCTGTGATGCACGATCCTGACAGAAGGCACAATGCTCGCGTGGTATGGGCATCTGCTCACGCACGTGGATTTTACGGGGTCATGTCTCTTCCGTCTGTCTCCTCACGTCAGCAGCTCTTCTACTGCCTCTATCTTGTTCTGCCTTGTTCTTTGTCTTAGTGTTTGCCACCAACTTTGCTTGAGGGCTTGAGACGGCGGCATCATTCAAACTCTGAAAAACTCTTAGACTTAAGTTTATTCAGAAATACACAAATTACAAACTTCTCGTTTTTAATCGCTTGGGGATCATTGCCCTCGCTTGTTTCTTTTATTTACCTTGATGGGTAACTACGTCTGAACGCTGCAGGACTCAAAAGTCAGGGTGGCTTGTTCCGTTATCCAGCGGGTAGACGGGATAACCGGTATATCGTTCGTTAGAACCCGAACAGGGCGGCGCATGGGCACTCCCTGTTTGACCTTCGTCTGGAGCTGGGGTCAGCTACCTTGTTCTTGGCCCCCGGTCCTGAACAACAAATGAAACAAACTAAATACTCAGTAGGAGTAGAAACCCCCCTCGGTACCTCAAAATGAACTTGAGAAACATAGCATGGCTGGAAAGACACTCCTCATTTGAGTGTATACTTGCCGCATAGGAAGCCCGGGTTCCGTGCCCTTTGCAGCCTCTCGCTTTCTCCACCTCCCCATTAGGTTGATGATGTGCTGATCGATCTTCTGGTTGGCCGCCTCCGTGATGGCACCTCGCCTTCCAGACCTCAAAGACTGAAATCTCCAACCTCCGTTATGCGGTGGATCTCTTTAGGAAAGTGAGTCTTCACCTTCTCTAGGAGATCTAGGAATGTAGGATCGTAGAAACCGAACTTTCTTCTGGCTCCATCCTTATTAACAAAGAGCCATCCCGAGTCTATGTTCTGTTCGAAGACTCTCCGCTTGATTAATCTGGCCATCCACTTCCCACGGGTAGATCAGATCGTGTTTTAAGTGCGATGGGAATGCAGTGCCACCGCACTCCGCTTTCCCCTTTAAACTTCCCGTGTAGACTCAAGAGAATGTGGGCCCTGTCCTCTAAAGTCGTGGTTTCCATCCAGAAGGTAAGCAGTCCTGTTAGGGACACCAAAGATACTTCCTCTCCCCTCAGGGCTGCGCAAAACGTCAGAATGACCATGGCCATCGTGGCCTCTAGCCTTTCCCTTTCATCTCCGTCCATTGCACCTTCCCACTCATCCTCTGCCACAGCGTCAAGTGCCAGAATAATTCCCGGCGTGAGCGCCTCATTCTGCCTACGAATCTGGCCCATTCTAAGCTTGGCCCCCAATTTGAATCTCTGAAACCACTCTCCATCAGTGGGCGAAGTCGACGTCTTTACCTTCCTCTCGTCCTGGGCGTAGAGGGTGAGTCTGGAGTACTCAGTGCCTCCCCAATGCATATGACCGTACCAGGTTGGGGTCTTCCTCATTGAGTCGAAGTGTAAATGTCGACAGTCCTTCCCTGGCCGTAGTGACGACTGTAACATCACGATGGCAATGCCCATTCCTACTCTGTCGTCTAACCTTGGCCATCCCAGATTCGGCAGGGGGTCCGCTATTGCAAACACCCCCACAGCTATGCCATAGTCTAGCGTGATCCTGCTGAGGTTTGCCCTTACCGTGCTTGTGGCCCTTGCCCACATGGCATCCAAGTTAGCCCTCCTGATGCATGTGAGGGCGTACTCATCCCTTGAGTTACCCCACTTTGGGTTCCTCTTGGTCAGATTCCTAAAATGACACAGGTCACATTCAAATGGGATCCCCATTAAGTGATCGCCGTCTCTTCCTTGACGATACTGCCCCTCTTCCCCGTGGTCCAGTTCCAGGTCAAGATCCTCCTCCAGAGTCTCTTGAATTGGGAACGCGTCGTGCTCCCCGACCTTGTAGCACTTTCCGCACCAGACACTGGCGCATGGGAGGAAACCCTCTCTGCTCATCCAGAAATTAACGCAAAAGACTCCCGAGCCATTCCTCCTTGTTTTTCAACACACCCGGCAGTTTCCCCTCCATGTCATGCAGTTCCGCTGAGCCATGTGGCCGGGATCTCCAAAGCTGGGAGACCCTTCCTGCATCAGATTCCAACTTGGTGGCCTCCGCAGTTCCCTTTGCCACCCACGGTCCCCTGTATTTGGGTACGAACGAGAGGGGGAGAACGAAGAGAATGAGCAAAGGTTCGTGCATATGGTTTGGCCAGGAGGGATTTCCGCATCCCAAGGTGACAATAACATCCGCATCCTTCGCCAACTGTTTTCGCCACAAGTGTGTCATCAATCTGGGCACGCAGAACACATGGGGGATATGAGGGTGGACCAATCTGTCCTCGCTGAAGAGTTCCAGCGCTGTCTCCATAGCCGCGGGGGGAGGCATCCAAAGTCTAGGTTCCTCGATCTTGTAAAGGAGAAACCAATCCTTGGGAGAACCTGGTTTGAGCTCCCGTCCAAACCGGGTTGATCCATCATCCAGGGCCCACCATGACCTGACCCACTCTAGGACTGGGCCGCCTGCTTGGTCCTGAGCTCCCTGAGACAAAGGCAGGAACCGCATTGGGTCCGAACCAGATTTCATCATGCCCTCCATCATGTCGCCTCGCGACAGCCCGTCTATGCCTGAGACCTTCATCCTCGTTCCTGCCACATGGAGTACGGGCAGTATACACCCCGAGCGACGTTCCGACTGTCGAACTCTTAGGATGAGGTCATTCAACTTTACTGAGTTCGAGTGCCCCTTGTAAAACGTTCCTTCGAAGACAGAGTTGTCCATGAAGACAAACACTTCTGCGCCTTCTAGCTTGCCTTCCGACTCCATGTCCTCCAGCCGGAAGACTAAGTTGGCAGCTTCCCTAAAATTAGAAGACTCATCACTGTAGTCCTGAGTGAAGTGACCCAACTCCCAGTACATTGCTCCATCATCCCAGACCGCCGTGCCAAAGCCCTTGCCGCTCGCGTCTCCCATCATGTACAACACATCCACTCGGCGTTTTGGCCTGGCATTAACTTGTGGGGGGGAGGGGTCTTCCGTTAACGAACCAAGCGCCTTGACGTCCTCCCTGAGTCTGGGCACTCCAACGACTGCAACCGGGGGCTCCTTGTGTCCCACGATCTCGTCCTGTGGGGGCTCCATGTCTAGGTTGTACCACTTGTTACTCCGCCAATCCCAGCTCCAGTCTCCTCCCTCCCGAGGTGGTGTCGGACGATTCCGACGATAGCCCTCCTCATCCCTGTCCTCTCTCCAGGAATCGATGGTAAGGTGCAGGCCTTTTAAGTAAGGCACCATCCACCGATACATTCTTGAAACGTATATTAGAAACCCTCGTATTCGCTCAAGGCTCTTCCTGTCGAGAGAATCAGACTCCATCATGACCCGCAGTTCCTCTACCATTGACCTGGTCTTTTCCCACTTCTTTTCTGATACCAAGAGGGTGACGTTGTCTTCCATGTGGACCACGCTGCCTGCCCAAGGGCCTGGCCTGACCAACGGTTCAGTCCTTTTCCTGTGTGCATCTTGGATTCCCAGCTTAGAGAGTACTTTGGAGAAGCAGGAGACCGCTTCCCAGCAGGCTACCTTGCACCACCCCGTGACCTAGCCATCGTCAACATAGATATAAATTTCACATCCTAGATGACCGTCATATCTAACCTTGAACACCCAAGGAAGGGTGGGGTCGTAACACCATGACCCAGGGAGGTTGAGGATGATCTCCTCCCAATGGAACGGGTTGCTCTTGTCGGTGTGATCTCTATACGCGATGAATTTTGCAATGATCATCATTAGTATCGAGCGATACAGTGAGTCTCGCATCCCCATGAAATTCCTAGTCCACCTCTCCCAGTGTCTACGAAAAGATCTGTTCTTCGTCAAAAAGGTCAGGTCCACTCCTGAGTATGCTTGTAGCTCTGGACCCAGGTTAAAGTTAAGGAACATCTCTGCGATGTCAATGTCAGCTTGGTTGTACCCCGGTAGCAGACTTCGCAGTGCATGCCGTGATGACCGAGCCCAAAGTGTGGAGCATAAAGGGCATCGTTAAGCCCCGAGGAGGTACCCTTGTAGACCATCCTGATGTCTCTGTCTCCCTTTGGGACATAGAAGACATGAGTCAGACTCAGGATGGTTCCTTCAGCAATGTACCCTCTCTGTCGAACCTTCTCTAGCTTCTCCATCACCAACACTCTGTCTCGTTCCGTTACCGGCCTCCTTTGGGGCTTTTGGAAACGCGGGAGATCACCCGTGAGCAAATGAGGTTGTCCTGAGCGTGCCCATGACTGATAAGGCTCCGGCCAATTCCAGAAGAACAAGCGCAACCCGGAGGACCAGTCCCACCATGTCGCACCACAGCACTTTTGGATACACTCCCGAGTCGCCTCGACGTCTGGTTTGGTGGACGGGTGGGTCCAGACCCTGTCCATCCAGCTCAAGTATCCCAGCCTTCCTCCTGTGGTTCACACGTAACTACCACCTTGTCACTTAACCCAGTGTTGACCTGGCGTGGCCGACGCAAATGACATAGGCATGCTATGAGCCCGATATCTCAAGAAAGATCTCAGGACGATTCGCCTCCAACACTGTAGTAGAAAGTTTCTAATCGGTGCAGCGCTACACCTCCAAGCCCCTGGTAGCTTCCCGAGACCTGGAGCTAGCGTCTGTTCAAGATGACAGTCCCACAGGTTGACTGGTACCTCCGCGTCATCTCTTTTCTGTCCGTCCTACTTTATCACCAATGTGTCTTTTCCCTCAGCAACCAGGGAGTCGTCGCCGTTGGCTGAGGAGATGGCCCTTGCTTCCTGAATCTGCAGCGCCCAGTTGACCATTCCTGTATCCTGGGTGTCACACGAGCTGGCCAACTTTTGTCGCTTTGCCCAGATGGAAAGAAGGTGATGAGCAGGTTCCCAGCCTACATCCCCTGGGTCGGACCCTATACCCCGGATAAATAGAAGTCCCTTAGGAGAAGTCCTCCCGTGTGGAGGATCTTAGCCGGACACGATCCCACAAATTCGGTCGTAGCGTCTTGAACCGAATTGGCGACATACCAATCTTGAAGTAGGAGAGGTACATTCCACAAATCCCCGAGTTCTCGAGGGGTGATCCGTCTCCGAAACCATCCAGTGGGAGAGGAGGAAGTGGGAAGAACTACCGAATGAAAGGGAGTTCGGACCGCCAGCAGTCCCCAAGCCCCGACACATCTCCGTCCGAGGCCGACCACCAGAGGCTGAGGAGAGGTGGAGACCGAAGGCTCCAAGCACACAATACCTGGTCGGTGGAATTCAAGCGAATGAGAGATGACCGCCCAGGGGCGCTGAGCCGAGGCCGGAGGCACCTTTCCCAGGTTGCTGAGCCCACCCGTCTTGCTTAGGAGAGATACTGTCCAATTCCCGTCCGTAGCGCCTCCAACGAGGTGGTGAGTGAGTGTGATGCTCCGAACCACCCACCCGACAGGAGGTGCGAATCCCGTTGGATCAGAGTAAAACACATAAAACACCGCTGATGCCAACGTCCAGAACGCACAATCAACTCCTGGCAAGGACTCTACATCCAAAAAAACAATTCCTGCTGGACCTGGTGGAGGTGGGCACCGCATACCTTGATCTGACCACCTGGGTCCTGGCCATGTACTCCTGAGTCCGTCCACCAAAACACCGCTTACCAGAGGTCCAAACCAAACTGTTCCAGGAGAGTAACCCAAGGCTGAAGCTACTGGGACCCAGAGGTGAGCCCGAGTTCCCCATACATCGCAAACACCAAGAGAAGGGGAGCGCAACGCAATTCGCCCAGTAGCACGCCTGACGCGGTGTGTTTCCTCTTGTGCACCTGGACGCCTGGATACTTATTGCCGGAAGATGGAGCTGATAAATGTTCATTAAGATCACTTAATTTATCCTGATGTACCGCAGCCCCACTCCGGCGTTCCCGTCATTCTTCTGGAGGAGGAGGGACAGGCCTTCCATTTCCCATGCGAGGACGGTTAGCCCCTTCTCGGGCATTGCAGCGGTAGTTTGGGGTGCCCCTTCCTGCCCCAACACCGTCTCCGTTGCCTCCCCCAGCCTTGTTTCCAGCCACCTTTGTCGCCAACCGATCCATCTGAAGCTTCAGCTGGTCAACAGACGTCTTCATGGACCCGACTGTAGAGGTGACTGAGGTTTGTGCAGCTTTCAAAGTGGTGAGATCACTCTTATTCGTGCACCGCTCAAAAAGGTAATTCAAGACCTTGGGGTTGATTCAGGGATGTTCCTGGAACCTAGCTACTTTGAACTCCGAGTGCTTCGCGTGTGCTTGGACCACAGCCCACATCATCAACGCCATGGCCGTGACTGGGTCCATCGTTTTGAGGCGCTTGGCGCAGGATCTCACCTTGGCCACCTCCTCCCAATATACCAACGGGAAGATGAGTACCAGAGGCCACACCTCGCGTTCTTGATCCTTCGTGTGGGGCGGCTCGCCATGCGCTTTTGCCAATAATGTCCTGTTGAAATCGGAAACTTTGGCGCAGAACTCATCCAACGCTACCACTGACTTGTTGAAAGCTAAGTCGCAAAACTGGTGAAACTCCGAGTGTTCCCATTCAAATTCCAAACTTAGCCGTTGCAGGAACCCGTCCTTCAGGTGTTCAACTGCTCGAAGTATGAAATTTTTCGTGCCGTGGGTGCCATCCTGGGCATCCCACATGATGCCCGTCTTCATGGCTCCAAAATCATGGAGGAGATCGGTCCTGTTACTGGCGGAACCTGCTAAAATCTCTGGAATCAGAGTTTCAACTGATGCAATAGCTAACATCTTTTCTATATTCAACTTAGATTTCGCCTCTAACACCGTCTCGTCATGGATGTCCGAATGCAACCGCGGCGGATGTACCATCGCAAGCAGGTGGGGCAAGTCAACGACATACTCATACGCTTCCCGTGCCACTCCACTCCTCGTTAGGATTCCCTTGCAGCTCTCCACTCCGTCCAAATGCCACTTTCCAAATTGAACCACGCCCGAACCACTTACCAACCCCCAGATGTCCGTCAATTGCTTCGCAAAATTCCTCTCCAGTGCCTCCACTCTAGCCGTAGTGAGCCCAGACGTGGTCCGGTGTGGTCCTCCGAGGTGATTCGTCATGATTTCTTCTATGGCCCCTAACATACGCTTCACATCTTGGTTGAGCAAGCGGTTCTGAGACGTTAGGTCCACAACTCGTGTCTCCAATTCTCAGACTCTACCTCCCAACTCAGGCGTCCTGAGGTCTTGGACGTACCGTACCACTCGGTTTGAGGTGGTGTGAGCTGCTCCTGCCCGCGCCATCGCCGCCTCGAGGTCCACCGAGTGAGAATCCAACGTTCCCCTAACCTTGGTGAGACCATCATCGATATCATCGACGTGGTCGTCTATCCACTCGATGGCCACCCATGCAGAGCTGTTGTTTACTGCCCTCTTAGGGCAACCCGTCAGCGAGGCCACGAGGGTCAAACTCGTGTTCAAGTCGGAGAGCTTGGCCTCAGTCTTCTGGAAGGCCTCTTTCTAGGCACGAACACAAGCTGAAAGGTCCACTTCCAACTCCTTGTCCCAATCCACGGTTTTCATTAACCTGACCTGCTTGGGAGTGGGATTAGAGAGCCTGAGGGACTCCTCCACCAGATCCTTCGAGTCTTGCTCAGTTGCATACGGGGACTTGAGGTCCTTGGCAGCTGCGTTAGTTTCCACGAGGTCGAAGATGGCCTTCCAAGTTACCACGGGGTGCTTATTCCCGCCGTGGAGCTTGAATATGCTGCTTTTCTCCGCCAGGGAAAGAGGTAGCGATGGCCTAAGCAGTGCCACCGCATCGGACTTGGCCACGTATAACATGTACTCCATGACTGGCACCTTTGTGACATGGCTCACTACCGTGCACGAATCTGGGCGGAGGGTGCAGAACTTCTCCTTCTTCGCACCCACATATCTCCCAGGCACATGGGAGTCTCTGAGGCCGAACTGTACACCAGCAAGGTGTATCCATTGTCACCAAGCCCCCCTTTGGACTCAAAGCCCAATTCAGTTGGCTTCAAGTCACACTTCGGGGACGAAAAGGTAACCCTTCCTAGGCCTCCCTTGCTCCCTTCTCCAGTTGAGAAGGATTCCTCACGGGGAGTCTTGAATCGAACGTCCGACGTCTCGACGTCATCGTAACTATCCAGAGTTGCCACGAAGGTCCTGGCGAAACTCCTCACGCCTTTCGTGAAGCTTCCCGGCCCCGATAAATCCGTTAGATTCGAGAGCAAAGAGTATGACTCCGGCGAAGCTCTCTCCTCTGCATTAGTGCGGACTGGTGTTTTCCCACCTCCGAGACCCCTGGCTCCCCTGCTCCGTCGACATCAAGCATATCATCGATGGTCTCCAACCCCCGGAAGATAATACAACAGGATCAAATAGCAACAAAGAGCGCGTGAACTCACCATCGGGTTCCGCTGGCTCCACTGCTTTCGCTGTAGTCAAGGAAGGAGGAGAGGGGGCGGCACTAAGGCGGGCCATGAGTGCGTCGAGGCCCAAAGAGGCCGAGAGATGAGATGACATGCTGCGGCGAGCGAAGAACAAGAGCCACCGATGGGAGGGGACAAAGAAATTCTTGCAGGAAGCGAAAGCCGAAGCGGCGGATCAAGCCCCTGTCGCCAATGGTTTCCTGTGAAACTCGTCCCGAGCTGCTCAACTTGGCTAAAGACCTAAGTTGTGCATATTTCAAAGGAGGTGCGTAACATCACTTTTGACCGTGTGCTGTGATGCACGATCCTGACAGAAGGCACAATGCTCGCGTGGTATGGGCATCTGCTCACGCACGTGGATTTTACGTGGTCATGTCTCTTCCGTCTGTCCCCTCACGTCAGCAGCTCTTCTACTGCCTCTATCTTGTTCTGCCTTGTTCTTCATCTTAGTGTTTGCCACCAACTTTGCTTGAGGGCTTGCGATGTCATGTACATGTAGAGTTCTTGTTTCTCCATAAAATCTAAGACATCGCATAGAGACCTATACATTACAAAATAAATACCACCATCAATCAGTATTTTGTGTATGACATGTATAGGTCATACTAATCTGTTATGAAGTGGGAGTTTTTTTTTCACCAAGACTAAAAAAAACTAGATAATATTATGTGGCCAGTGACATACCACCAAGAAAGAGAGGGTTACTCCTGTAAACACAGTAAATTACTAATTATTATGAGAGGCCCCCAACCACCCTCCTAATGGCCTCTCCCAAGCCCAGGAAGCAAACAAACAAACAACAATTTATAACAACCTATCAATTTTGTCACGTCAATCTTTGGCCAAAGTGTAGCAGATGGAGCACACCGACTCCCCCCGGATGTACACAAGATAAATCCTATCAATGGCAGTATCCAGTGTAAACCCATGTGCAACCATACAAGTAACTGTGTCCCATAGGATTTTGCGCTGACTAAAAGCAAACTTATTTGCCCCTCTCTCATGGATGTTAAAGTCCCTCGCAGGCTTCGTCTCATTAAGCCCAAATTCCCATTCCTTCCAGACTGTATACAGATCCTTCGGATTCTTGCTCAACTTCACTCCACTCCTCATTTCCTCCATCCTTGTACTCGTCCCTCCATATTTGTTGTGCCATGCAAACCACTTGACAAGTGTCCAGTGGTCCTCCTCTGTGTGGAATATGAACGAACAACAGGTTGAGCAGCAATCCTTTTGACATTTGTGTTCATGTTTGGAGGTATGACCTCTGAACACCAAACAAACTGATCATCTCCTGGCAAAGATCCTCCATCCTCTGCTGAAGAATAAACTGCTGCGAAAATAAAGTTTCAGTTTCCATGGATGACTTACAGGCCCAATATCCCTCGGACCTTGCGATTCATATCAGGTGAATTCCCAGCACCAACCCAGCGATCTTTGATGTCAGATGCAAGTTGAGGAGGGATGATGGGTACAGTGTACTCATTCACCGTTATTTCACCTTCAAATGCAGCCCATAGGAGGGGCAGTGCCAGCACATGAACAATCTTGCTGCCAAAGGAGGAATGGATCTTGGGGACAAGAGACTCGATGGAAGCATCACTTATGTGATGCCCTCCTGTGATGGTGTACTTGCAGGGTCCGCGGGGGCCGGTGAGGACTGATGCAACTCGAGCATCAGGATAGGGAGGGTGATTTCAATGTAAGTGTCAACTTTCATCTTCTTCCCCCCTCCAACGACCACGTGTTGTGATCCAATCTCGGACAATGCCAAGACAAGCCGCATAGGATGCTGCACCCTTGTGAATTGAGTGCGTGCCAAGCAACCCCTCCTTGATCTTGTGAAAGAGCTCTCTGTTGAATATGCTTTCTAGCAGACTTGAGACAGCACGGTTAGTCTGATGATTCCCAAACAAAAATAAGCCATAGTCCTCACCGCCTTCCAACCACATTGCAATGTTTAGAAGAGAACAGAGAATGGGATCCATCGCCCCAAACAAAATCTGCATGGGCGCCTCTCTCTCCTCACGGGTGTTCTTGGACCAAGTCATCTTAAGATTCAAAGTAGATGGTTCACGTGGGGTGAACAACAGCGAGCCCTTTGCCAGCTTCATCACATCATCAATGCATCCTATTATTTGCCACTGGAGGCAGAACACAGCAATCAAGAAGAACCACACGTCACTGTCAGCAAACAGATGACAAATCAGCACAAGCAGCAAATAACATTCTTCCCATTCAAGAGGGCGACGAGCCTGACTGGAGACACCCTCTTGTCTGACCTCAATTTTTTTTACCTTTGCAATTACGTCATTGACAGCCGTGGAGCGCGTGTGGTTTCCTCGAAGATGGATGTCATCCCATTGCATGGTTCAAAGAGGCATGAAATGGGAGATTGCCTTTTTTGTAAGGCAAGGGAGTTTGATCTGCCCTTATAAGGGTGGTCGTTCCGGCCAGGCGTTGGCATGCCATAGGCCTTGTTGTTGAGGTAGGCGGCAACTTGGTCAGCCGTGACAGCTAATAGCTGTTCACAGGACATCAATGAACAACATGAGGCCAATGAGGCAGGTGGCATAGGACTTTGAAGTGTTGGGAATGTCCATTTTGCGGTTTGTTGATATATTTTGCAACTTCATATTATGGGGAGATCATGGGGGTTCGGTTGCAAATGGTGAATTCACACTACCACACTTAATGCAATGGTAGCAGTAATACTATTCTCAAAAATGTAGTATTACCACTTACTAGAGCATATGTGTAGGGGAATAGGAACAAATTTAAATAATACAAGAAGATGAGTACTGCCCGTGTTAAATTTACTTGCAGTTGACACCTTCTTGTCACCAATTTACTACTTTGGTTGCAAACTTCCAAAAATACCTAGATAGTACCCGCAGCCTCTGCAAGATTTTTTGTAGCGAGCTAGACAGAATGCAATTTCTAGAAACAGAGGAAGTAGTAGTTTAAATGATGTGGCTTGTCTACTATTACCATAGTTGTAAATGAGTGCAAAATTAATTTGGCTTGTCTATGATTAGTTGTAAATGGGTGTGTGCACCTTGCACGCGACTGCACCCATTTTTGAAATAAAATATAATTTTAAAGGTAAACAGGTATCAAAACATGATGACTACCCATGTACTTCACTCGGAAAAAATAATTATTTACAGGTAAGTTGACTTGAGCTAAGAGTAGAAGTACCTGCTATGGCAAAAAGTGAAAAAAACTGTCTCACTGAAGAAGCAGGAGAAGGAGAAGAAGGAGACGGAGAAAAGGGGCTCAGTTTCCAATACAACTTAGATTTTGAAAAAATCTTTATTGCAATAACTTTTGCACAAACTTTTGCCTATTATTTGACACACCAAAATCGTCAGAAGAAGGTAAGATATCTTGTCAGTTTCTTGCAGAAATGCTTAGTTTTTGAAATATGTGCAGTTCAAAAGTCGGGTGGACCTTATAATCCGTGGGCTCTTATGGACTGAGATATACTGTAATTAAACCATCTGTTAAACCCATCATCAAAATCATTACGAGCAGCCAATGCAAGATTTTTTGTCGTAGAAACTGAGGAAGTCATAGTTTAAAAATTAAGTGGCTTGTCGACCCTCAGTTGTAAATGGGCACGTGCGCCTCGCACCCGCTTCCATCACTGCAAACAAAAAAAAACTCTAGTGTACAGGAGGGTTTCCCAAACCCCCGGAATGGTGCATTCCAGTAACCTCCCTGTACACTTCTGTAACACTCCGGTGCACTGGTGTACAGGAGTGTTACCAGAGTGCACAGGTGGGTTACCGGAAATTCCAGACCTAAACTAGTGTCTGCAATTATTTCTACGTATGATAGGAATCAGTATTTTTTAGAGGAAAACGGACTTCTCACTCAGTCATAGAATCAATATCATTTTAAGGAGTGGCTATAACTGCACTACTTAGTAGCTAAAAAATTGTTAACCGGTGGCATACAGGAAGTGTACAGTTGAGTTACCAGAAATGTACGGGAGGATGACCGGAAGTGTACCGGAGAGATACTAGAGTGTACGGCAGGGTAACCAGAGGTGTACAGGAGGGTTACGGGAGTGTACAGGAGGGTTCGTGGGTATGGTAGGTACTGTTAGACTACAGTATTGTGTAAAATTTGGGCAGAGTAGGCGCAATTTATCTCTACTAAACATACTACATCCTAATCTCTTATGGGCCTGCCCCTTCATCCACCCAAAGAACGAGCCTTAATGCCACATAGTGCCAAATTTCAGCACCAGCCTACAAAGCACTACTGCGGACCATCCACACCAAGATAGAAGGAAATTAAATATTTGATTGAAAATTAGCTGCAGTCAAAACAAGTGTGTGCCAAGCAGGATGCCATACTCAGCCTGTGGGCTGTGTTTCGGCTGTTCTCATGGTTAGCATGAAAGTAGTTAAATTGAAAATTAGATGTAGTCAAAACAAGTGTAAAAACAGTTGAGTTCATAATGACTCACCTTAAATATTGACCCACCACTGCCAATTGTTGTTGGCTACATGGCGGTGCCAGGAGGGATGCCAAACTCAGTCTGTGCGCTGAGTTTGGGCCGTTCCCGTGGTTGGCCTGTAAATATTTAATGGAAGAAGAATTCATGTGTGGTCAGTATATTAATAGAAAACAGGGCAAGTTCACAAGAACTCACCTTAAAAATTGACCCGCCGCTGTCAATTGTTGTTGGCTACCTGGTGGTGCAAGGCGGGATGCCAGACTCAGTCTGTGGGCTGAGTTTCGGCCATTCCTGTGGTAGGTCTAAAAATTACCTGTGCTGAGTACTTCAATTGTAAAAAAGGGCAAGTTCACAAGAACTCACCTTAAAAATTGACCCGCCACTGCCAATTGTTGTGGGCTACACGGCGGTGCCAGGCGGGATGCCTTTGCAGTGATTGTTGAAATTAATAGCAGCTGCTGCATGATTTTCTGTAGGTAGCTAGACAAAATGCAATTCATAGAAACAGATGTCCTAAGTTTAAACATAAAAATGGGTGTGTCTGCCGCACTCTCTTTGCACGTGCCGTGCATGCTATTGCACCCATTTTTGAAATAAGATATATTTTTATAAGTAAACATAGATCAAAATAAGATGACTACCCATGTACATTGAACTGAAAAATTAATTATTTACAGGTAAGTTTGCTCAAATTATCATCAAAGTGCCTGATTTTGCCAAAAAAGAATAAATGCCTCACTGACGGAGGAGGAGGAGGAGGAGGAGGAGGAGGAGGAGGAGGAGGAGGAGGAGGAGGAGGAGAAGAAGAAGAAGAAGAAGAAGAAGAAGAAGAAGAAGAAGAAAAGGGGCTCAGTTTCCAATACAACTAAGATTTTTAAAAAGTCTTGATAAGATATAATTTTAATGATGAACAGAGATCAAAACATGATAACTACCTATGTACTTCAACCGGAGAAATTTATTATTTAGAGGTTAATATACTTGAATATTCCGTGGAAGTACCTGTTATGGCAAAAAGTTAAAAAACTGTCCCACTGGAGAAGAAGAAGAACAAGAAGAAGAAGGAGAAGGAAGAGAAGGAGAAAAGGGGCTCAGTTTCCAATACAACTAAGATTTTGAACAAATCTTGATAGATGAGGTCACCTTTTTGCTAGTCATCATGGAAGAACTCTATGATTTTGCAACGTAGTCATGCTAAAAGTACAAGCTAAGTATGGTACAGTCTTTTACAATAGTGAGCTGTTGGTAAGAAAAATCTAAATGGGAAAATACTAGTAAATTTGCAATATCAATTTAGATGAGGTTAAAATCATAGAACCATTCTATGATATTGTCTAGTGCCGAATTATGGCACAAAGACTGCATAGAGGGGTACAATTCCCCATTAAAAGTTCAGCAGCACATTCCAGCATCATGGCCTGCGTAAACACATTACACAAAATAAATAATCTTCCATGCCCCTCCCCTCCCCAGACTAACCGTGAAATTGCATCAAACAAATTGCAATGGCCCACGACAAGATGGGGGGCATACTCCCACTGTCTTGGGAGGCAGTCTCTCTGCAGAACACCAAGCATCACCAAAGATCAGGGGATGTCAGATGCAGCCCGCAAGGACCATCACTATGGTCTCTCTCGCATCATCATCTGGCTCCAACAGAATTATCCAGACATGTCCAACCAATACATCTGTGTTGTCACCATCAAAAGTAAAGGCAAACTCCCGCCTCTACTACTACTACTACTACTTTCCCGCTGACCAGTATGACCTGTCTACACAGGTCATGACCAAAAATACAACATCGCTTTTCTTGCCACCTCAAAGAATGCAAAAGAGGGTGGCAAGTTCGACTGCCCATCCCACATTAGCAAGTTCTTTGATGCCTTTAAATGTGGATCTTCCATTGCCAACCAGTGCCTTCCTTCTCACTTCTATCAGCAGTGTGATACCTTCATGGCCTGCTACAAGAAATAATATGCAGACCAGAAGAAGAAGAGGAGCAGCACCCTCTTCAAGCTACTTCTGTGCTGGGCCATTGAAGAAGGTAATGCGTTTGTTTGGTGCTTTTAACTCCTCTCATGTGGCACTTGATGGCTTGATCCATCAATGTTGATAGCATTGCCTGCACAGTATTAAATGAGGCATCTCAGACTCCATCACATTTAAGTACGACAAGACAAAGACGGACAAGCGTGAATTTGCTCAAGAAGAAATTGTTATGATAATCCTCATGAACCCTTCCGTTGTGTTTTCACTGCTCTTAGATGCTATTTGAGCTTGAATGCTGAAGCACTCGAGAAAACAGAGAAGCCCTTCATCAATCCAGGATCCCAGTTCAAGACCGCAGCCCAAACATATGCCTATCACATCCATGAAATGGGAGCTCGTTATGCAGACCAGATCGGGAACCATGTATGCCTCTCCTTAGTTTCACATGTCCTCGACATGTCGTCGACATGTCCTTCGATGTGTCCAATGTCAGTAATTTTCCCCAGACACGTGATTTTTCCGGACACGAAGCCTCGTGTCGGGTTGGGGTCACGTGTCGGCCAGATGTCCGCAAGTTTGAGTCCCAGATTTTACCTACATGTTCTCATGTTGTGATATTATCTTGAATCGCCTGTGAATAGAAATGCACGAAAAGTGGCTGCACCCAAAAAATAATGGTCCATGGTCCACTATCTCACCACAATGAATTAAATTGTAGTTACAACGCCATCCACTTTCACCGCAGCCACTCAGTCCACAAATAGACTGAACCTTGATATTCCAATCACCCTCCCCTCAATGTAAACAACAACAGCTACCAGCCGGTTCGATTTTTAGGTAAGAAGTCTATTCCTTCCCCTTCATTTCAAAGTATTTCGTCACGTCACCTGACAATGTTTCCAATTTAATACTTACCACCCCTCCACAAGAATCAGTATAGCTCGGCCCACAGATCTAATTGAGCCGCCCGCCCTCGCTCCCCTCAACGTGAACAACAACAGCAAGTAGCCGGTTCGTTGTCCAGGTTAGAAATCTATTCCTTCCCCTTCATTTCAAAGTATTTCGTCCCATCACCTGACAATTTTTTCCAATCAAATACTTACCACCCCTCCACGAGAATCACTGTTGCTCGACCCACAGATCTAATTGAGCTGCCCGCCCTCGCTCCGCTCAACGCGAACAACAACAGCAAGTAGCCGGTTTGTTGTCCAGGTAAGAAGTCTATTCCTTCCCCTTCATTTCAAAGTATTTTGTCCCATCACCTGACATTTTTTTCCAATTAAATACTTACCACCCCTCCACGAGAATCAGTGTTGCTCGTCCCACAGATCTAATTGAGCTGCCCGCCCTTGCTCCCCTCAACGCGAACAACAACAGCAAGTAGCCGGTTCGTTGTCCAGGTAAGATTCTTGCCCCTTCCTCTTCATTTCTGAATTTTTCATCACGTCACCTGACAATTTTTTTCAATTAAATACTTACCACCCCTCCACGAGAATCGTCGTCACTCGGCCCACAGATCTAATTTGGCCGCCCGCCCCCCCCTCAGCATAAAAACAACAGCTAGCAGCTGGTTTGTTTTTAAGGTAAGAGTCTTGCCCCTTCCTCTTCATTTCTAAGTTTTTCATCACATCACCTGACCATTTTTTTCAATTAAACACTTACCACCCCTCCACAAGAATTGTTGTCACTCGCCCACAGATATAGTTCAGCCGTCCGTCCCCCCTCCCCTCAATGCAAACAACAACACCTAGCAGCCGGTTTCTTATTGAGGTACAGTAGTCCCCAGCTGCTGGATATAAATTGGGAGTGCAATATTTCCCCCCTCTTTTGCCATTGTTTTTGTGAGTTTTCTGTTCCCTTTTTGTATATCGTTCATACATGTGCTCTCTTTATTTTCAATTTAAAACTTACGCTCGTGTCCAGCTACCCAACTGCTCGCCATGCCAACTCTGCAGCCAGCTGCACTTGTGAAGAGAAGGTGAGCTTTTCGTTTGTATTCAAATTTACACTCCTCTTTCTGCTGTTAACTTAAATTTTTAGTATTAATCAGCCCCCCAGTCATGTGGCTGAAGTTGGAGCTGCCTCCCACCTCCGCACCATGCCAACAACAGCAGCTAGCAGTGGATGTGGAGAAGTGGTGAGTTTCTTCACAGCCTTTGTCGTACAGTTCTTTTTTAGCTGCTAATATTTTTTTCTCAAAATGCTTCACACCATTTGTTCCAAATTCTTTCTTTGCTTTTGTCACAAGACCGATGGCACTTCCAGATCATTTTGTGCTGACAGAGGGATGAGGGAAGAATAACCAGGGGGCTATAAAATGTTATTTGGACTAATCCTTAAGGCCTGAGTGAATTATGATAAATGGAATTAAAATTATTTTTATGGACATTTTTTATCCTTCACATGTGGTAGCATTCTGTTAGACTCGTCTTTCACAAACATTATTTAAAACAGTCCAATGTCTGAATATTTTCAACTTAGCACTGTTGTGGTGAAATTTACAGAAATAATTTTTTTGCACTACCTCATTGCATTCAAAACACATTGAAATTGAATGCTCCAGACTACAAAATTTTGTGCATCACTCAATCTATAGGACATCTAATTTGAGGAAACTGCTCACCATACATTGATTGATAGTATTCATTGTGTTGGGTGATGTTCCCCTATTGAACCACTGCATGGCACGAAGCATAGCTTATCCCGCATAAATTATTTCTACCACTTTATTAAATGTATGTTGTGTAGTCTGTATATTGATGTAAAGCACTAACAGAGTCGAAATAAGACACTTATTCGTCAATAAAACATGTCATCTTGACCTGAAAGTTTCATAAATGATCATTAAAATGCAGTAAAAACTCCATGTCCTCTCATGTCCTTGGTGTCCTCAGTGTCCAAATTTTGATGTCCTGTGTCCTCGTTTGAAAACAAGAAAAACAGGAGATGTCCTGGACGTGTCCTGGACGTGTCCTGGGCGTGTCCTGGGCGTGTCCTGGACGGTGTCTTTTTCAACAATTTTTCGACGCGGACACAGCGGACATGTGAAACTAAGTGCCTCTCCCATTTTAATATTCATGGAGTGAGGAAAGGAAGTGGTACACATGCTGCGTTGGCCACCACGGCCCCTCCTCTCTTCACCTCCATTGCTTGGATGGGAGAATGGAGTACGAGAAAGATTTTAGACATTTATGTTTGTTTTGCTGCAGGGGTGACTATTATCTGGGACAACTGCTGTCCATTGAAGATCCAATGCATGCTGACTTCAATGTGCCTTGTCCGCACTGGAAGGATCCAGATGTTCCAATAGTCATTGAAGGCATCAAGCTCAATTTTCAGAAGATTTTGCTTTCTCGCACAAACACAGCTCATAATCCACAGGGGGGTTTTACGATTGTTGCTTGCCTTGATGGTCCACCATCATGAGTGGATCTTAACGTTCTGCCAAGAACAGCCAAAACACCCATTTAATTCAATTCCTTTTTTCAGCATTCCTCTTCTGGCCAAGTTGAAGGATGGTGTTACAATGGAGGTCAACAGCCAAGTCCCAAATGAAGAGGAATCCCTCCATTTGTGAGCAATTATGCCACATCAACAAGCTGGAAGAGATTGTGTTGAGTATAAAAGAAGATGTTGGTAATGGTGTTAAGGTACTTGAAGAGGCAGTAAGTAATGCTATAGACACAAAAGTGAAGGCAGACGACAGTATCAATTCTTCCATCCTTGATGACCGAAGAACTTGGAAGATTAACTCATGAAACAGTTGGATGAAGTTGGTAACAGTGGCAGTCCTGTTGGTAGACCAAAACACTCTGTTTGAATGGCATGCTACAGCGGACTTCTTGGGAATTCAACCTTTGCTGGAGCTGACAAGCTTAGCAGATCTACTGCGTTACATGTGGGTGGGTGTGTATATATCTGACTTGTGACGGATTGTGACAAGTTGTGACTCAATTTGTCCATCATTTCTTGACGACGAGGACAAATCTCCAAAGGATAGTCAAAGAGTATTCAAACATTGATGGTATGAGGAAATCATACTCCTTTGAACTTCAACCATTGATGGAGTTAGTAGCTCCGACTCAATTTGTTGATAATTACTAGACAACTAGGACATATCTCCATATCCATAGGATATCCGAATAGTATTCAACATTGACATTGCAAAGACATCAGGCTTCTTGGAACTTCAACCATTGATGGAGCTAAGTAACAAGGCTATTTGCCAGCCACTCTGACTGACCAGTTTGAGCATTAAATGGAATACAGACATAATGCTCCAAATGTACCAAATTAAGAACTAGAACTCAATAGGAGACATTACTTTTTAAACTAACAGAAATAAGCATCAAGCCAGGGACATATCTTGATGGCAACCATTGCTGGATTAATCCACCGCGGTACATCCTGTTTCTGGTATCAGTCATGAAATAGATCATAATCATTTTTTGGGTGATTTCCCATTGTCTCCAACAACAATTTTGGATGTCAACCCCAGTAAGTAATTAAGTCTTTAGGCGTATTTGAATGGATTGTCTCTAACAATCAAAAGATGTGTTCATATGTGCCAATAATTTAAGTCACAATCTCATCAATGGAAAAGTTCTGAGCGACCAGTATCCATGTTTCGACCACATTCAATGAAGGGGGTTCAATCACTGATTCCGCACATTCCAGGATTAGTTTGTACTATAAATACTTGGCGTCTGCATTTGCTAACTGTCTCCGATTAAAACAACATGGTTCCAAGAGGAACTGTAAGCTCTAGCCATATTGTATTCCTTTGCCTGTTCATCCCATGATATGCACTCAATCAATTCATTTTCGTATCTTCCGTTGGTGTAACAAACAACCATTCATTGAAGTTGAGCTTTGTCATCTTCTCTTGCCTAAGGTTTTCTCTTGCTTGTTCACTCAGTAATTATTGTCTTGCATTGCCGTTGAGAAAAGACCAGTCTAAGTGTGGTAGAAGTTGCTGGAGCAAACCTTTGACAGGTAAAAAATATTCTGATTCTGAGCACAGTCTATAGTGGGAAACCACAGATCAAAACAGTTGTGGCATGATCTGAGCAATTGCAATACGCCACAAAAGTTCCCTTCTGGTATCAATCATATTTTGTTTTCATCATCGTCATCATCATCGGCGTCATCATCATCATCAGTTTTGCTCGCGTAAGCATTCTCAATTACACTCTTTAGAATGTCCAATGGTAGAACTTTGACTCTGTCAGTGTACTGCCCTCCCTTCTCTGGCATCTCTTTTCTTTAAGTAATTTGGTGTGACACACAACAATCTTCTCCTATTTGGTGGAAGGTTGATCCCAACACTGTTCCAGCATCAACATTCTCACTCTTCAAAGGGGCCATAAAGAACTGACTAAGTGTCGCAGCATGTACACCAGCATGTGCCTTGGAAATTTCCTGCATATTAGCCAATGCCTTTTGTATACCACTCATCTTTGCTTGAAGGGTTTCCCAGCACTACCCTTGATGAAAGCCTGAACTAAGAACGAGGATAGGTCATCCTTGTTTTTCAAAACAAGAGTATACTTTTTGGTTGTAATTGTTTTACCATACCTGTGGGGTAAAAAGTTGTAGGGTCAGATAACCAATGGCCCGATCCTTCTATTGTGATCTCTTTTGGAGATAGCTTATTGGATTTAGTGGTGTTGGAAACTTCAATGCCGTCAGATAAATGATGGCCTGGTCCTCTGAACCGTATTTTTGATTGGCATGCTTTCTTTGGTTTGATCGAATCATGTTTGATAGTTGCATCTTGGGCCTTGAGGGACTCCTTAAAGGAAGACTTGGCAACCTCCACTGCTTTTCTCTTTGGTTGAGGTGGATTTTCTCTATGACCTATGTGCACAATTACATTTTGTTGGATTGCAAGAGCAAACCTACAACAAGATGCTTTCCCAACATATCAAGTAGTTTGGGAGGACATCGGATCATAAACTCAGGGCAATGATTTGCTCTGTCATTTCTTTTGACTTTGAATCAATCAAGAACCGTTTCATTCATCAAATCTAGGGGTGTGTTTGTTTCTAATTGCAGCTCTAGAGCTATTGGTACAGCTGCAGACTTGTTGCCCCATCCCTTGGGAGTGGTGCCCGAGAATTTTATTTTTAATCCGTTGTTCGTGGAACATAATTTGTGGGAAAGAAGTGGAAGATGTTCACTTGAACTCCTTTCATCATTGTTTTTGCATGTATGGTACAAGTCAAGATTCAGAAGACCTCTGAGAGTGAGCAAGAGGAGATACAGCCATACAAAGGAATAAGTACAAATTATGTAGACCACATGGTACCAAATTGCAGCCCCGCATCAAATGACCTTCTATGATGCTCTGACTACACTTTATGGCGCACAACCATGGCACAAAACCAACTGTTGATAATGCTACACAGATGTCACACAGAATGATCAACACATCTATCCTGTCTGCAATGATCAAAATTTAGCAATGAAACCACAGAAGAATGGCGTCTAAGATTCATTCCTTGAATGAAGACTGGAGGAACAAACGCCAAGCATGTGAGGGAACAGGGAAAATACAAGAGAATAATTCTCAAGAAAACTCAGAAAGAATTCTTCAAAGAAAAGTAAGTGAAAATTTTGGGGTGGCGATGAGGACAACAGGGGGATTAAGAAGGACATTATACAATGTTCCCCTGTAGATGACATAGTGCCATACAGGGAAAGAGATAAAAAATATACGGGGTCATTGCAAAGCAAAGGGAGCATTCTCATTATTTTGTGCTTGAAGAAAGTTGTATTAAAAGAGATGAATGTGCTTTTGTTGGGAGCAAAGCATCCTGCTTGACTGTGCAGCAATTGATGGGTTTTGTTGCATTTTGGGGTAAATAATATGTCAGACTAAAGTGGCCAAACAAGAAGCAAGAGGAATGGGTGGAAAAAGTGTGTATATACAAGAAAGACCATCCTCTGAACAGAAATGCCAAAAGCCTGAAGCTTTGACTTCATCCAAGATTGGGGAATTGTTGGACAACCTGTCTGAAAGAAGGGGTGATGTCAGTGACATAGTGCTGTCAGACAAGCAGCAGGCATTGTGAATGGAAGTTTACTGTAGGATGCTGAATAAGGCTGAGAAATTAGTTTATGAAGGATTGCATCATGACCCATTCAATGTTGTGCTTCACAGTGGATTATTGGATGAGGGAATTGATCAATGCATATGAAACTGTAACCGGGAATATTTTAATTTCTGAAGGAGATTTTGGAGGAAATGCCATCTATTTTTGGAGAACATAGTAAGAGGCGACACTTTGAAGGTCTATGCATCAGTGTGGGAATTGGACAATGATGGCCGGATGGTCCTCACAAAGGATGAAAAGGTAGTTCTTAACAAAGAACCTTCACCGATGCTTGTGAAACTAATTGGGAAACAACTCGACATAACGGTTTTTGCGTTGGTACAGATGGGAACATCTCAATCCCTTGCAGAAGTGCACAAACTAGAACATGGAATGGTTTTGACAAGAATGAATGAAGACATATCATTTTATGAGTTGAGAGGATCCTGGAAGAAACTTAAAGGTGACTTCAAGATTGATGGCCCCCAAAAGTTAGCAGATCTTTCTTTGATGTGGGAAAAGATGGTTGGTTACAGTAGAGGAAAAAAATTGGAATGCAATGGTAAAAGGTGCATTGATCTCAGGGAAAGCAAAACTTACACAACAGTCAGTGCAAAGAAAAGGGAAAGCACAAAGTGTTGCTCCAAATCCTGTTGCAGTGATGTCCATGCCATCTGCAAGGATAAAATTTTTTGCTACAAACATGCCAAATCAGAGCACAAGAAAAATATCATAATTGTCATGCGAAGTATGCCCGAGTTAGTGACAGGTTATGCAGAGGTTGTTTGGCGGCAAATCAAAACAAAAGCAAAGGAGTTGTTACAATGTAAAATTTGTAAACTGAACACAGTGAGTCGTGTGGGTGGGAAGTGTGTGGCTTACCTTGATGCCAAGTGCTTTGATATGAAAACGAATCGTATCAGGAAAAGAAAATCAAAGAAGAGCCTTGGTGCCAAAGGGAAGAGGGAGAGGACTTGAAAATCTCAATAGGATATTTAGATTATGGCTGGGACTTTGTAGGGCCCGATTCCAATCGACCGATCGGAATCCGTGACAGAATTTTTGCTGAAGGACCATTTTGTATTGGACTTGACTTTGTGGGAGCAATTGCTGGGAATTGCGAGCCAATCGTATCCGATAGGGCAATAGTCCAATCATTTTTTTCCTGCCGTGTCATTTTTTTCTCGCCACGTCATCTTTTTCTTCGCCACGTCAGCTTTTTTTCACCACGTCTGTGAATTTCCCGCCACTTTCAATCATTTTAGGTACTTACGCGTAATAAGCCCATATAAAAACCGATTGGTCGATTGGACATCTAGGGAAAATAGCGTCCAATCGGAGCTCCGATTGGACTGTCAGACTCGTGACAGAACCGATCGACCAATCCAAAATGGGGGCTTAATTGGATTGAAGGTGTTCATAGGGGCCTACAAAGTCCTGATTCGCAGTATTGATCAGCCAATCGGGCTCATGGGACTCACTCCAATCCGATCTGATCGGTCTATAGGGCCTACAAAGTCCCAGCCTAATGATTTATTTTTACTTCCAGCTCAAATGAATCATACTCTTTATATTGTCTTGATTGTTTCATTCCTCTTCTCTGTCTCATCCAATCTTGCTTTTGCCTCATACAGTGCAATTTTGAGGTGTTCAAAAAGTTGTTTGTCAGTTTCACAAGGAGGAGGTTTAAGTTGAATATATTGTCACAGGGGAGCAGTTATATGGAACCTCGTGACTTTGTCAGACAAAACAACTACTTTCGTCAGACAAAGCATTTTTGTCAGTTAGGTGTCAGTTTGGTGTCAAACTGACACCATTTTCATGACAAGGTATCCACTAGATTTAAATGCAAATGCAAATTTTACAAGGCGAAAACAACTTTTATCAGGCAAAATCACCAAAAAAGTGAGAGAGAAAAATAATTCACATGCTTACACTGGTAAACCAGGTTTCATATTATGAAACCATGCGATTGCAAAGTGACAAAAGAAGGATTTGAATCCTGGTCCATAGGTGCTGCTATGACATCCTACACCGCAGAGCCTTGGCAATTGTGAGAGCACCTGAATTTTTACAATAAAACTAGCAAACGCTAATTTGTAAGTTGAGTTTAAAATGACATCCGGTCCAATTGGAAGCAAAATGTATACCTTTTTCTTATATTCATGTCTGTATTTGAACATACCCCCAATCCGTTTTGTCAGATGAAACACCTAACTAATTTGGTTTCATCTGACGAAGTATCGAGGTTCCATATAACTGCCCCCATCCAGTTTGTTGACAGTAATAATTTCCTCAGGATTGCTCAGGCAAATTTTGGCAAGGTGTCCAGCATAACTCACCCCACTGGCAACATAATGTTCAGCACTTTTCTTGTGATTGTTTAATGGTATATCTGGTGCCTCCCTTATCACGATAAATTTTGTGCATTGTATCAACCCTCCTATCTCTTATTACTTCCTTGACAATAAGTGGTCCGCATAGCATTCATACATGCATGCTAAGCAATGATGCAACTGTGCTACAAGTTGGTGAAACTCGCCACTGCGTGTTTCTATACATAATACCACGGTTGTCATCTGCACGAGTTTTCTTACTATTTTTGGTAGCTTGTCATCAAGGTGGAATCTCTGTCACATCACGGTGAACCACGAGTGTAACGAGTGGTTCTCCGTGATGTGACAAAGAGACTCCCCCTTTGATGACATGCTACCTAAAATTGTAAGAACACGAGTGCAGATGACAACCGTTGTATTGTGTATGTAAGATCACGCAAGAAGGTTTTTTTCTTGTCATGACAACTTGAAATAGACTTATAGGCAAACACGTAAATTTTTGATGACATACAGTTACTGTAATTTAGATATTTTAAAGGAACGTTCCGGTCTTTTTTATGTTTCGATCATTATAAAATGACTAAATTCATTCACAAGAGTCACGAAGGGCCGTTTCGCTGTTCTCATTTTTAAATGTGTACGATCAGGGGCAGGTATCAAGAGTTCTTTCTCTTGTACCATACCCTTATTTATGATTCGTATCTTGAATTTTTGGTCATCGGAAGTGCTCATAAATTTCGGACCTCGACAAGTCTCACATCCCAAATCTACAAGAAACATGATATTCCGCACAATTTTTTTGAGTAAGTGGTTTTCTTGTTATTCTCACCATGCTCATCGAAGTAAATGCACCCACTCACCTGTCAAACCTCTTTTCACTGCTCTTCTCCCACATGACGGCATCCCTCCTCTTGGTCTTAACTTTACGCTTCTTTTTCTCTGAATGCGAACTCTGATCATGGTTGCTCGTTGGCCGTGATATGACTCCTCCCCTACGGATTTTCATGCATTTGGAAACCTATGCAACTTCAACTCGTGATGGTATCTTGTCATGCTTGTGACTAATGTGACGTGTCTTTGTTAATATGACTGTCTGAATAAGATCTTACATAAAATAAAGTCTATTGAAAGTTGTCATCTACAAGAAAAATAATCTTCTTTAGTGGTCTTACAATGTTGATACTCAAGGCTGTGTAGTATTATTCAAGGGCTGGTGCCAAAACGCCATTGATTGCTTAAATTTGACCTAAATTTTGGTGGATTGTAGCAATATCTTGTTGCAATCTATTTTGCTGTTCATATGTGTATTGATGGGGAGGAATTCCATACTCCTCCAGAAACGCAACTCCATCAAGAACTATCCCATCAGTGATAACTCTTGCTTTCTTGAGATTCTGGAAGGCATGTTCACTAATCTCTCTGATTGTATCCAGGCCAGTTTGGCTTCTGGTCTAAAATAATGCAACTCGTTATATGTGCTAATGTTCAGAAATGAGTTTCCAACGTCAGAATACAGTGGGGCCAGCGCACAAAATAAACTTGCATGTAACTTTTCATCATCAGTTGCACCATCTGGTAACCACTTCTTCACTTCCTTGTCAACTTCAGTTTCCAGATACTGGCAGAGCATCCTTGATCCATAGTTGTGGTTCCCATTTGAGATCATATGGAGTGCAAGTTTACAGCGAGTGTTGCCGTGATTGCTATGTAAAATGCTATTGCCCATGAAAGCATAATAGTCCCCCATCCAATATGTGTTCCTTTACTTGCCACTTTCCATTGTTGATGTTGTGTTGGTTAACCACAATTAAGGAATGCTTTTACAGTGTTTACGGGCTGGCGGTGGGGAACAGGAGGGTGTAAAAGAGAAAGGGTTGCTCTTACAGATTCCATTTACTAGCCATGCAATTTTTGTCAAGGCGGGTCTGGTGAGTGGCTATGTCTGGTTGTGAAGAAGATTTGTGATGGGCTGAAATTTGATCATGTGTGGCCAACGCTAATTGTACTAATTCCTATGTATATATTTCAGGAGGTCGTGTCATTTCAATTGATTGATGCCAATCATAATATTTCTACTTCTTTTACATTACACAATGACAATGGCAAGCATGTCATTATTTAACTAATGGCTCACATGAAACAAACTGCTCACAAATCTACTAGCGGAAAAGCTCCCTGATTCCAACTTTCCACCATGATTGCTCAAAGAAGTGCCTCTGCAACAGGAGGTTTTAAAAGCTTCATCGTTATTGTCCTGGCACTGTTGCACTCCATGAAATCCACTGCTACCAAAAAAGCACAGATCTTCATATCCATAAGGTGCCATTCCAGCATCTTCCAAGGTCCAAGGAAACTTCTGCAGGATTAAAAATTGCCAGGTTCCTATCCACATTAGAACGTGGGACGTTTTTAGGCAACTTCTTTGTTGGCTATGCAGGAATCTGTGGAGGCTTTCAGTGTGCAACTTTTCGAGGATGCAAACTTGTGTGCAAACCATGCCAGGATGGTCACCATCATGCCAAAAGATATGCAACTTGCACTGCAAGTAAGAGGGGAGTCTGATTTGATGGACAGCTAATGCATTTCAGGAGATGGGTGAATTTATGTGTGGGTGATTGAGTGTCCCAGTGCAATGTTTTAATGTGTAACTTGTTTGAACAACCACGGCATTTGGGTTACTGTCATCTCAACACATGCAGCTTTCACTTTGTATCATAGGGGAGCAACATACGACAGGATCTGGTCCACTTATGATGATGTGCGGGCACTTGATAGTTGTGTGACTGATCATACAATAAAATGATGGTTGTTATGCTTGGCATGTAGGAATCCCAAAACATTACTACATTATTGCATAGAGTAACTATATTTTAAGCAATGAATTGCCAAAACAGTTATGCACTCTACAGTTTGTGGTTGGATTTTTATTTGTTACACCGTTCCTATAATCCCTTCCCCCATTCATTATTGTTTGGTGATTATTGCACATGTGCAATTGAATATGTTACAATTGAAACCTGTAGTTATCATTGTTGATTTCACTTGCCTTTGAATAACTCTGTAACTTCCCTTGCAAAGAGCTGGAATGGTAATTTGCAAATCATAAGATCCATGCTTTTCTGGTACTTACAAATCTCACGGAATGCCACAATTCCTGGACAATAATGATGAGCTTCTTGACACCTCCTGCAGCAGGGGCACTCTTGCAGGCCGCCTTCGTTGCAAGCTGTTTTGGAGGAACTTTATCACCAGTAGACTTGTGAGGAGTTTGCTTCGTGTGAGCCGTGTTGTCTGCTGACGACACCATGCCTTGCAAGAACACCTGTTGCAAACCAATTGTTACTAATGAAACAAATACACTAGCAGCAGTGCATAACTTGGGTCAGGCTGAAATTCAACAGTGGTGGTGTTTGAATGAAGGCACATAACATTCTGTTCACGCTAGGCACAAGTTAGTGGACACTTCTATCACACCGAATTTGTTTGATACTTCATAAAAAATCCACCCTCTAGCAGAACCTTTTCAACGAGGCCCAACATGAGATCTTTCATGTAAAGACCCAATATTAAGGAAGCTTCAGTCATGATCTTCATGTACACAAAATGTACACTTGGCAGATTTCTTAGTCCAAAATTAGGATGATAAACAAAACTGTGGCTTAAGCAATGTATAAAAAATCCAATAAGCCACACATACACTCCAAAACTTCTGGTAACCTGCCTGTACACTCTGATATTTTGCGAGGGTTGCAGTGTGAGTTTGCATGTGTCATACTGGTAGTTCATGACTGACGTTTCATGCATCATAAGTTACCTAAAAAAGATCACGTGTTGGGTCTAGTTTTGGAGGTGATTCTATGGTTGTTTTTTGTTATTTGTTGGTGACAGCTTATTGTTTCTATTTTTATTGACAAATCAGTTGGTGTGATTTTGTCCGTCAAATTTTTTAAACAAATCAAAAATAGGAATTCAGAACAAATATCACAAATATCTGGCTGGACCTATTTTTATTGGCATTTTACACTTGATAGATATGATGTATAAGTAAAATTCCTTCATTGTAAGATGTTCAAAACATGGCTATGAGAAGTGACTTTGCCAAAAACTACAAAAACAAGTCACACATGATAAAATATATCTACAGTTTGGTATGGTATGGTATGGAACAATACCATACCTAGTTATGGTATGGAACGATACCATACCTAGTACACATGCACCTGTTTGCATAATAGAGGAAGCTCTAGGGTGCACTCTATATCTCCTTGAATTCATTTTTTTTTCATTTCATTGAAATTCTACCATCCCATCATGGAACTGCCAAAACTCAGCCCATAGACTGAGTTTGGCCTCCTGCCCCACATTGCAGCTTAGTAAACAACACTAGGCAGCAGCGGGTATTTTGTGAAGGTGTGATGTTGTTTCCTCCACCTGTTTAACTCCTGTTTTAGCTAACATCACAGAAAATTTAATTGAGTATCTGCAGTACTATCACAGGAACGGCCAAAAGTCAGCCCACAGACTGAGTTTGGCCTCCCACCCTCCATTTTTGCCTAGCCAACAACAATAGGCAGTAGCAAGTATTCTTCAAAATTGTGTTGTTGTTTCATTCGGATGTTCTAACCATCTTTTAGTTAGCGTTGACATGAGCCAAGTATCTACAGATCCCTTATGTAGACAAAGTCAATTATATAGTACATTTTAAGTACTAACAGAGGAGAAGGATTCACCCCTCATGGAATAGGATTCACCCTTCCCTTCATGGAATCCATATTCCTAAAACTTAGCCTCCAGAGATATGTCCCAACTCTTGGGGGCACAAAGGTCCAAGAACAAGAGCTGGAAAAGACCAAGAGCAAGACAAACAGCAAGACCAAGGTAGCTTGCAAGACCAAGGTAGCTTGCATGACCAAGATAACATGGTGTGTTACGACATCCCTTATAGTGGATGATTATCATGGTATCACTTTGCTTTGCAGTACAGTAATTTTTAGTCTCATAAAAATAATGCCCAATCAACTGGAACTCCTCTTTCCTCTTTACTACATAATAATTTCATCCTAACTATCGGCTTAGGTCAAGTGTCAACCTGCCGTCCTATCACAGGAAAACGAAAACTGAGCCTACAGACTGAGTTTGGCCTCCTGCCCTGCATTTAGCCTATAGTGTACAACAATATGCAGCAGCAGATAGTTTTTCAATGTGAGTTTTTATATATTTGCCCTTTTCTATGTTATTTATCACGTATGAAAAATACTTTGCTTACAATCCTACCATGGAAACGACTAGAACTCAGTCCACAGAATTAATTTGGCCTCCAGTCTCACAATGCTGGTTAGACAACAACAATAAGAAGCAATGGGGTATATATTAAAGGTGAGCTTTTACTTACACAACCCACAACTTTTTCACCACACTTAATATTTATAATTAAATATTTAAGATCCTTCCACAGGAAGATAGACAACTCAGCCCACAGACTAAGTTTTGCCTCCTGTCCACATCTTTGCCTGTAAGTGCTGTTTTTTATTGTAGTTGCCTTTCTCGTTTAAATTAAAATGAATCATCTTTCAATTATCAATTCTCATATTGCACAAGCATGTGGTTGGTGTGCAAGAAAAATGAAGTCTTAGTGTTGCTGTGGTCATTGTGGTAGTGTTTTGTGGGGCTGAAATTTGACAGGGTGTGGCTTTTTGGGCTCATTCTCTGTGTGGGAGGTGGGAGGAAGGGGAGTGTCAACCATAGCTTGTCTGTACACTCCTGTAGCCAAACAGCACACTCTCTGGTAGCCCAACTGTACACTTTGGTATCAGATACTAAACCAGTATGCAATGTAGCATCCTATAACCCTACCGCATGATTCTCATAACCCAACTGTAAATTTACAGTAGTTGGTCTGTAAACTTTATTTTAGGAGCTATATAAGACTAATATAGAGGTTATATGAATCATTATCAATTCTATTACTTACTGAGAAGTTGGTTTTCTTGAATTTTTATACCAATTCCTCTCGTACGTAGAATAAATGATGTAATGTGGCTTTGCCATCAAGCTGCCGGTAACTCGCCCATACACTCCTGTGACCCAACCATACAGTAGTGTACAATTGGGTTATAAGAGTGTATGTGTGTCTTATACTGGACCTGGGGCCTCCAGTAAGACACCCACACACTCAACTCTACATGGGAGTATTAGTGGTGTTTTTTTGTTTGCAGTGCTTCTCCCTGGCCCCAGTCACCCCCTTCTCCCATTATACAAAAACAGACAAAATGGTTTTAAAAATAGAAGTTAAGTGGAAGATAGTGTTAAGTTATAAATTAAATTTCATCCCTTTACTTGAAAGGTAGGTTTGAAACAACACCAGATCATTGATTGTTTGATTGATGAAAGCTTGCAAAATGATGGAGCAGGAAAGGATGGACCAAAGCCATCACAGAAGATTGGATGCAAATGCACAAGAGGTCAGCAAAAGTTTGCTCGCGACCTGAGCACTGGTCTTGATACCACAAACTGGTACAAGCATGACACAGAATCATACACAGAGCAATACGGTGACATTTCTTTTAACGTCCTAGAAAGTATGTTTACAAACAACCTGGCAGTATTTAGAGACATAGTAATACCATTGCAAGACACAAACTCAGTGCCAGCTGAACCACTAATAAATTTGCCTAAACTGCAAGATATGAATTTAAACTCAGCACAAAATTGCTGGAACTCAAACTTGTTGAACTGGAGATTTCTCTGTTGGTAACAGAGGATCCTATTCAACTGGAAGAATCCAGCAAAAGAGATAGACTGAGGGGGTGCTGAATTTGGTGATTGATTGATGGAAATTCAAGGAACAAGTTGGCTAGTTCCACAGATCTTGTGTGGTCTATTCAAAATAGCCGTGTTTTTAGTACCGGAATCACAAGAGAGACCAACCACTCCAGGATGTATAGGGACTGCTATCTAAAATGTAAAGGATTAATTACAGAAGCAAAATTCCCTTGAGATGATCAAAAAAAGAATGGCAACAATACACAAGCAGATGATTTAAACCATGCAAGGGAATCATTCAAAAAGAAAGATATTAATCCAGAGTGAGGTGAAAATTGATATTGGAGGGGGAATTCGCCAAGACAAACTAGAAATCTTTACATAGTCCTCAAGTATTGTACAAAGTATGTAAGTAAGTCTTTCACAGTAATCTTACTACCACAGTAATCATGTTACTGTCAAAATTACCAAATATTCCTGAGTAATGTGGTATTCTCCCAGAATTCCATAGGAATTTATAACCTAGCAGTTGAGTATCATTGCATGTCCCCCAGAAAGTTGAAAGATACTCTTCAAAATATCTAATGATTTCAACAAAGGTTGTCAAGCATACATGTAAACAGTTAATGGTGTCTTCTCTATTTACTTTGAGGTAGCCTCATGGTCCCTCCCAACATATCACCTTCCTTGCTTGTCTATTCTGTGCAACACCCCACTATTTGCACAATATGTGTGGTGAACTCCAAAAACATTGAAGGGCAACCACGTGGAGACACAGGGAGTGTTACACATGGACGTATTGCTATTGATAAGGGGATTTTAGCAATACAGAATTTATTATGTTGAGGGTTATTTTTACTAGGTGAACACATAAATGTCAACATATTCAGTATAAAAACATGTATTCCAGTTGGACATATAATCCAATTTATCTATGTCTATGCTACTTACATGCACTGTTCCTATGATAGGAAAACTGCGGTGCAACAGTGCATTGTGATCAAGGTATTGCCTCCTCTCCCATCATAAAGAACAAAGAGCACCAAACATTCCAAAAGCTCCATCAGACAATAGATCTCTATTGAATAAGAAGGGGTGCATCATTGGACAGTTAATGGTGATACCATAAATGAACAAGATGACTGTGGTGTGTTCTTGTTTGTTATCATTTCACCAGGTATTAAATTATTAACATGTTTTTCTTGCAAACAAAACTAAACATCAACTTTTGACTTTGGTAGTAGGCGGTTCTTCAAACTTGCAAGGGGCATTATTTTGTAAAAAAGTTTTTATTTTTTACTGTCTGTTGCTCGTCGTAGATTGTCTCCAAAACTTTTTGCATTGTTACTATTATACTTATTGCCAGTACACAAAGCAAATAGCAAATCCAGTTGTGGACCTCAATCAATAATTCAGTGAGCTATGAGAGAAGTTTTGGACATCAACAAAAACACAAGAATCAATTTAACTGCTTTGAATTACAGAAGAATGAAGTTTTAAATCAAGCATTATTTTACGTCACCTGTGCAGACTGTAAGACAGCTCAAGAAATGTCTTCTTTGACAATGATTGCCCTTTTTCTTCAGAAATATGTTGAGGAATATGATAAAATCTTAAAGGCAACTTGATCCACAAGATGTCAGCATACCATTGATGGACTTCTTTCTACGAAAGAAAAAAATGGAGTTTGACATCAATTGTGAATCTTGGGAATCGAAAACATTTTCTGGTCTAAAATGCATAAAGAGGACCACACAAATAGACTGAATGGATGCACTGAATAATATGAATATTGGGAAGCTTCCAATTCAAAGTTTTCTTTTTTGTATTATATCTTGTTTCTAAGCTTGAGAAAGTCACTAGTCAATGACCATCTGGACTTATGTCATCCATTTTATTAGATCCCGACAAGTCTTGCATTTCTATAAAGAATCTACCTCAAAAGTAAGATGTACAATGTAGATTACAAAAATCACCTGATGTAATCAAGAGGGATTTGATGTCACTTCGAGATTACTCCCAAAGCAAAGCTGAGGGTGTAATCTTGAAGCGACCCCAACTTACTGTCCACCTGAACAAATATTTTTTCAGTTTTCCACCTCCCAGTCTCCACAATTGGTTGAAACCGATTCATCATGCTGCCAGCAAATCAAACCATCACCTCTCCATACAATTAAGACACAACTATGATACAAAACCTAAAATATTACAAACATAGATCTGTTGCAGTTAATTCTAAAACACATGTTGTTCTAGAACCCCAGACATGAAAACCTCCGTATTTTTGAAAAACAGGATGTGTTTGCACTAACTTTTGGACATAAAGAACATCAACCATCTATAAGATCAGTGTAATGTCCTGAATAAAAGGTGATACCAGTGTTATTATCTGATGATTTTTGTTTATGATGTAAATGGTGTGACCTCTAAGTGCGATTGTGAAATTTATAGTGTTTATTACCTCTTTAAATATATTTTACAGGTATTCCATCATACAAATTTTAGGGGGCAGTTATATGGAACCCCGTGGGTTCGTCAGACGAAACCAAGTTAGTTAGGTGTTTCGTCTGACGAAAGGGATCGGGGGTATGTTCAAATACAGACATGAATATAAGATAAAAAGGTATCCCATTTTGCTTCCAATCTGAGCGGAGATCGTTTTAACTAAACTTACGAAGTAACATTTAGTACCTATATATTTAAAAAATACATTGCTCTTCAGCTGTGTTAACTAAGACTTTTTGGTGATTTCGTCTGACGAAATGTGTTTTCGCCTCGTAAAATTTGAATTTGTTTTTAAATCTAGTGGATACCTTTTCTTGAAAATGATGTCAATTGGACACCTAACTGACAAAAATGCTTCGATTGACGAAAACCGTTGTTTCGTATGACAAACCCACGGGGTTCCATATAACTGCCCCCATTGTTGTCTGTATGTCAAGATGCACTACCCAATGAGGTTGAGGGAACGTGTCTTTTTTAATATAGTGGAGACCTCTTAATATTCCTATTTGAAAAATTCCTTGAGTCCAAGAGTTCTTTTGACATATACTAGGATAGAAATGAATTTTTCACCTAAGAACAAAAGGAATTCTGACACCAACAAAGAGCTTTCATTCAACGAAGTCATGTTGATGATGACTAGTCAGCAGATGGCAGAGATGAGCGAACAGAACATTCAGCGGACTGTGAGAAGGAGAGAGAGGAGAGGAGGACGAGGATGGAAGAGCGATGAGAAGGCAGGCAAATGCAGCTGCAGATGCAGCAACATTTATGACAACAATGTTAGTGATGATGAGTGGCAGAAATGCAGTACCTCCCGTGCATCCTCCAAAGATTCCGCCCATGGACACAAATGAATAACTTCAATAATGATGAGACCAGAGGGGAAGGTAAAAGTCCAGAGTAGGAAATTATTTAATGTTAATGAAGATGGTTTTGTTTAATGGTAATAGTCTGTTACTACTTCTTTAATCATTGCAAAACAAACTCAATACTTGCATCAATTTGCAAAGTGGGTAAATAAACAGATGAAATCTGATTAATTCCCACCAATGGTGACCGTAGATTGTAGATTGAATAGATGAAAGAGACAATCGAAGATAATTTTCTCCCGCCGTGTTCCACCTGAGTCATTGCATCTTTCAATCTTTGGAACGAAGATTGAACTGCCCGCATTCCCCACTCTGCACCTTGATGCATACTAATTGCCTCCCTCTTCATGGCAATATATATGCAATTTGATCCTCAACCGTTTAAATTCATCCCCAGCAGTCAATTCATCCTGTGAAGACTTTATAAGGAAGTGATGATTCATGATTGAGAAAGCTGAATCAATAACAAATGTAAGACCCGTTTGTTTGTAAACATGTTCCAGTTTATTGTAGAGGTTTCCCCAATCCATGACTGCACTGTCGTGACAGCAACCAGGTATATTATAAAATGTGATGGCTATGGTTCCATCAGGAACAAACCCCAACACACCCGTCACAAAAAATGGTCCAACTTCCACCCATTATAAAATCAAGACTGGACTATTTTATCTGGAGCCTGCTCAATACGGACCTGTAGCCAATCCATCATGCCCCAAACATTGTCTAGAACTGGGTGACATTGTTGAAACATCTCCCAGTATTCCACCAATTTCTCTGTGGTTGGTAGCCAAATCTTTGCCAGATGATGTCCCTTGAGAGCCTTAACAAGAACCCTCCAAGAAAATTGTAAAAATTTCACAACAGGTGACATGGTTAAACCAAAAAGAAATTGGAGTACCATCACTGACCCTCTCATTCTACTCCCATGCCAAAACAAGACCCAGACAATCAGCAGGATGCATCATTCTTGGCCTACCTCGAGGTAGACTCACCTTCCACACAACAAACCCATCCTTATCCATTAATAGGGTGTACTCATCATACAAGGGAGCAAACAGGGTCAACAGGAAGTGGAAAGAGCAGAAATCAAAACCGGTAAGTGTGATTGCCTGATCATCACCAGATGTGTAAACGCACTACCAAGGACTCCTGCTAATGGGCAGTAGAGAGCAACAGGGAATGGGACCCCGGTGAATATTGCAATCTTTTGCTCCCGACCTTCTGCGCAAGCAGTGGCGATTTTGTGAATATACAAATTTTTGGTGCATACGACTCTCCCCCCAACACCAAAGAACAAGACATAACGAGCTTAACTTCATGCTGATGCGATGAATAAGTTTCGGTAGGGATGAGAGGGGGGAATTGACGATTGGAGCTGTTGCGCAATGGCGAATCAACAACGCGCAATGCATGAGAAGTCAGAATTATATTTTTGAACAATATGATAGAAATGGTTCAGTCCCTGGGAGGGGGTATCAACCCCCTCTCAAGGGACTCAGTTTAGAAATCAATTAAGAAATGCCCAGATCAAGTTTAGAAAATTGCTAGATGAGGGAAAACAAAAAATGGAAAGAGGAAATAGAACAATACGGATCTACGAATATTAGGAGGGATCCAGTAGTTGCAATCGGATTGATGAACAGAAACTTATTGCAAATGGTACCTTCCTCCAAATAGTCTTATTTCTTAAATATAACTCAATTCTTGAAAAAAGTAAATCAGATTAATTTTGAGAAAGAGTCCTCTTCCAAAAAGTAAATCATTTTTCAAGAAATAAGGCTATATCCTGGTTTTACATGAACTCCTCCGAGCAATAAGACTATCAGCTAGACATTGAGGTTGAGGGAAGTCATAAAAATAGACTTATGGAACAACATTATTATATGACAAAATAATAAATAGATACTCCTGTTTTCATGAGATGAATAATATGTAGTTCAGACAAGTGATGTTCTTTTTCCGTTTGAACATAGGTTGACCGGGCAATTTATTGTTAGTTGATAAATATAAGCCCTATCTTTTGAAAATAAAGTTCAATCATTGAAGGAATGAAGTAACTTGGTCGAAAATGTTTTATTTTTGTTGAAGAGAACTGTATATATGTTGCTGAATCTTTTGGTAGACAGTGCAAAGTCAATATAATGCTCACTCTAACTCTAAAAAGGATATGGCATGAAAGGCTGGTGTGTGCAAAAATGCAGCTGCCAACATTTTAGATAGATGCGATCTTGAATTCAAAAAATGGAGTAGAATAAGTCACACATTTTATTACAAAGCTTAAAGTGATACTTTCATTCATCCACAATTTGTACATTGTTCTGTAATGATAAAAACATGTGTCTAATGAAGCTAACTTTATAGACTGAGCAGCCATAGACTAGGATCCTCACAAAGAATCTAGCATATCTATTCACTTACCCCAATCAAATTTCTTTCAAACATAATTTAAGGTGTATATGTAATGGCTCCGCCAACAGTTTACATGCAGACCACATACAATCATTTGTCAACTCACAACTCATGATCCACATGACTGGTTTGCCTTTTTCTAGTTGACAGTTTTAGGTGACAACTTGGTTATTGTCCAATAAAATACATCATTTTTTAATATTTACTCCATTGGTAATGAGGGTTAATTCTACTAAGAATCTAGCTATGCCACAACAATTGAGGAACTGTTGGCAGTTCTAGTGTGCATTTTGTGAAGTGTACACCACTATTATCTATACATATGATTCCTAGACCTATTTGTTTGAAAGTGTAGAACTCACATCATACTATGCCTAAGTATGATGTCTGATGTTGTATAGAGATGTTGTAGTTGTAATAGTGCATAGTATGATTGGCTTGTTGTTTTTATTTTGTTGATATGGTGCAGGTAAAGTATTGTGCAACATCACATCATGGTACAAGATATGGTAAATACCAAACTAAAAACTACCTCTGCTTATAAAAAAACTCATATTGAATGAAGTAACCGCTTAACTTCAAAGGTCCTACAAATGGCTTATTTCTCGAAAATGGCCTATTTCTCAAATATAGCCTATTTTTCGATTATAGGCTATTTCTCGAAAATATCTTATTCGATAGACAATTTTTTAGAAATAGCCTATAATAAAAAAATTGGCTATATTCGAGATCCACGTGACAGATTACTGTTCCCACGTAAACTAGAGTGTTATTTTCGAGAAATAGGCCTTTTTCGAGAAATGTACTATTTTTGAGTTTCAAATATAGCTTATTTTTCGAATATAGTCTATTTCTCAAATATTGCCGATTAATTTCTCAATTATCGCGCATTCCGCAAAAATATAGGATATCTCTCTATATGGTTTTAAGCCGATCGTCGTCGATTTGATGACATGAAATTAATTTAGGAATCGTGTGTGGTAGCGAGTCGTGACAGAACAGTCTGAGCACTCACGAAACTGAACATTTTTACGATCGGACATGGATCAATTGTACTACATTGGTTTGTACGTAAATATAGGTAGATATTACGCAACAGATGAGTTGTATGCTTTGGCTTTTTAGAGGTCTTACAAGCTCTTGAGATACCATATGAAATAATATAGTGTAGAGGGTGCCTCTATGAGGAGACACCACAAATGAAGTCACCAAAAGGAAATAAGAAATATAATCAAGAGGCAATGAAAGTTGTCATTTCAAATACTTCATGGCAGGGAAAGATAATACAATATAAAATGGTGTGCAGAGGGAATGATCTGGGATGTGCATCATTCCCACTCAATTATTATTTTTTGCTAGAGAAGTCTATTTCTGTGATAACACTCTAAATACGCATCATGGTCTGGTTGAGTAGTGACAGTGGGTTTTGGTTGAACAATCTTTCTCACATTGGTCATCATGTACCTCTAAGGACTATTTCTATTTCACTTCATGAAAATACCAGCGGTCCTTAGATACGACAATTTTGTTAAGAAAACTATTTCACACTTATTCATAAGAAATTACGTAACTGTAAATATGTATCTAAGACATAACAGTATTTAAACTATATGTAAGAAAGATATCATTCTTACTGATGATGTGATCTGACTTCATGCCATTTTCAACAGTAATATGATTTTCAAGAGATTATGTGAAAAGTAGCCTCAATCTTTGTGAAATATTGTTGTTGTTTAAAGTGTGTTAGAAATTTAAATTTCTTGTCCAAGCTGCTTAACTTCAATCCGTACCACCCATCACTAATGTTGACATCTTGTACATTAATTCTTGGTTTTGTTGACAGATCTACATGAATGAGAATGCACTATTTACCTTGAAAGGGCATTCTGCTACTCATTTTCTGTCTCTCAAAGTCCAGTAAGATCTGGTAATAATTGGGCTCATTTTGTTGGCAGAAGTTTCCTAAACATTTGATCAACCAACACCATTTCTTTATTTGTGCTCATGCTCAGCTATATTATAGTTTCCCTCAACCTCATTAGCTAATTTTTGAGATTTGAAAATATTCTTATTTCTCAAAGATTGTCTTGTTTGTCAAAAAGTAATCACGAGGTAGTTCCCTCATGTAAAGACTTATTTTTTGATAGGTGTTAATTCTGAAATAAATTTTGTAGCATGGTTCCCTGAAACTAAATTGTATGTAAACAATGATAAAGGCTAGAATGAAGGTAAAAGGTAAACCGTACATTTTGTCCTGTTGGTAGTCATTTTATGGGGTACATGAGTATTTCAGGTCAATGGGTGTGCTAGTTCCATGGGTAGAAGGAGGACCATTGTTCTAGAATGATAGCTGTTTCAATTTTTGCTGCACACATCTGTGAAACTAGATGTAGGTGTTTTATTTCCACGTGCCTGTTATTCTAGAATGACAGCTGTTCTAGAATTAGCTGCAACAGATCAGTTGAACGACAGTTGAAGAAGCCTCCTGCATTGACTCAGTCCAATACAATACAATACAATACAATACAATGCAATGCAATGCAATGCAATGCAATGCAATACCCTACCGCACCGTACCGTACCGTACCGTGCTGTACTGTACAATACAATACAATACAATACAATACAATACAATACACTACACTACACTACACTACCGTAAAAGAAAATTGGTATGGTGCTGGGTATTGTACCATAAACTATCGACCTTGTAGTTGTTTGTGTTGCATGAGTTTCTAGCTATTTTTAGCTACTGTTTACATGAATGAGAAACATAACAGAAATCAACAGGTAGAGAGTGATATGTCGATTTGAATTCAACTTAATAAGTTTTCCCTTGCAACTATGATATAATAGTACCGACAACCCTTTTCCCCTTAACACAAAGGTTTGAAAAAATAATACTGTCAACAACACCTGGATCGTACCACTAAGTATGCAATATACATGTATGTATGTAGTACATTAAATGTCTTGAGACCAAAAGGTCTAACATACAGCTACAAAGTTGATAGAAGACCTAATTATTTGCAAGACAAAAAAACTTATCTACCCTACATCACTTCATAAGTAGGACCATGCAGTATATTGTCATTTCACAATCATCTTCAACAATCCTCTGCACCATCTCTCTAAATGTTGCCCTCCACCGCAAACAACCAAAAATAGTAGGAATGTGAAACTCCTCCATCAGAAGTTATAGACCATCATCATACTGATTGCAAATAATAATTTCTGGGGGGAACCTACAGTTCACATCTTGATGCAATGAGAACAAAGGGCAAGATTAATTCTGCGACAAAAATAAAAATATGAAGGAAGTGCAAGTAAAACAGCCAACCTGATTTTGTGGTGATGCACTACAACAAAAACAGAGAAATTAAGTGATTCCATGCTGGTAAGAATCTGTTGCAAGAACTAATGTGGATGCCCAAGCTCATTAAAGATGCAGTTTGCCTGCAAAGAAGTTGAATAGGATGTTTGAAACAGTGTTTGGCATAAATCATACCCAATTGTGAATGAAAATGAAAACTTACAAAAATTACCTGTTGTGTGATAATATCCTTCAACCCTCTCGTATGCTGCTATCTGTCTCTGCTCACTTTTAAATAGTGGAGCATAATTGACAGCTGTTGTGTGATAATATCCTTCAACCATTTTGTATGCTGCTATCTGTCTCTGATACCATTAAATGGTGGAGCAAATTTGACAGAAGTGTTGAGTGATATCAGTAGAATAAGGGCAACAGAAGATGCAGGCATAGACTTCATTCAAAAAATATCACCCCAGTGTTTTTTAGTGAAAAAAGGCATCCGTGACATTTGTGTGGTCACAACCATGTCGTAGTTGTGATTGTGATCTTGATCTGTTCTTGATCGTGTCCGGATCCTGATCTTGATCATGTAGTGTTCTTGATCGTGTGCGTTTTCCATCCATGATGCATCATGTACTAGTAGGGTACATGTGTACAACTCTAGCTGATTGTTGATTCTGTAGTTTGAGACAATCGTGGCTATAATTAAAATTGATCTCCTCTCATGAATATAGAATACATGCCAGTGTCGAGGGGGCCAAGCCAGGCCATTGCTGTGCGAAGTGATAATATCATTCTACTACCAATTTTTCAAGTTCTACCTGGTACTGCTAAGTGTTTTCAGTTTATCAGGCCCAAGACTCTATTGCCCCTAAAGTACGGGGATTTTATGGAACCCTGGTTTTGTTGGGTGTTTGAAGTGTAGTTCAGATGAGGTCACAAGCAAGTGACATTTTTGCATCCGGTGAGTTTCAATACAATTGGACTGGGAAAGTATATTCTGAGAGTTCCAGCCGTTGTGTGCTTTTGCCCACTGTCTGAAGATTAACCAAGTGATTTGAGTAATGAGGAAGATGGACACCTTTTCCCTAGTTTTTTGCGTACCGAAAAGAGGTATCCGTTTTGTGGTGTGACAAGTTGAAGCTTTGGCACCTATTTCAAGGCCAAACGTCTTTGCTGCAATTTTGCATTGGTTTGATAGTCCACCAAACTACGAAGATTGCACTATCAAGTATTGATATTCAATATGGCGGAAGCTGCCTCTAGAACAATGCTTGAATGCATGGGACTGACTCCCGAAGCCACCCAGTGAGTTACAGATTATCCAGGCATAAACTCAGTTCATGAACTGAGAAACTTAGATGATGATAAAGCCTCAAACCTCTGCCGATTCCTTTGCGATTCAGGGGGGACCAATGCAGCTGGAGCTGCTGACCCTGGCACCAAGGTTTCAGCTAGAGCTGAAGATAATCTGAAGCTTGCCATCTATTATGTCAATCACCAAGATCAAGTATCATGAACTGTCAATGCTGGAGACATCACCTTGACCAATGTTCGCAGCTTATCAGGCAATGTGATACCGAGAGAAACTACACTGATCCTGATACCCCACCTATAATTGACTCCAAGGATTGGCCCAAGACCATGGAGTCATTAGAGGAGTACCTCCGGCAGTTTTGAGGTGTTGATGATGTACCACTCAGTTATGTTGGTAGAATTGCTCTTGCCCCGAAGCCTGCTGTGATCAATCCAGCAACAAATTATCTCACACTAGATGAGGAGATGATTGCTCATGCACCAATATCCCAGTTCCTTTTAACGGTGAACTATTTCACTGTTAGAAAAATGATAATTACCTATTTTTCTAACAGTGAAATATTTCACCGTTTGATAATACTAATTCCTAAGCATTGAATTTCTACTACAGCTTTTTGAAATAATTAGATCTGCCTAGCTTTCACCTGTAAAATTGACATGAATGAGGCTTCAGTATTTTTTTGATACTATTGATGCCAAGCCAAAATTACCTCTAGGGGGCAAATAAGTTTTATTGTACTTCTACAGGAGTCACGTATGAATCGAGCAGCTAACGGTGAAATAGTTCACTATTAGGATTTAATATGGGGAATGCTAGTAATAGTGAACTATTTAACCATTAGAAAAGGAACTGGGATATGGTACTTGGTACTGCTGGTGTTTTTGGTCCTTTCACCGAAAGTTTTATGACTGACAGGACCACAGATGGGAGCTGTCCTTTTCCAGAACCATGAGGCATGGACTTATGCCAAACCAGCTCAAAGGACCAGACATGATCAAGCAGGATTCTTTGGTGTCTATAACCATTTTCTTTGACCCAATAATGTGGATCATATGACATCGAAGGCTGAGCGCTCTCTTCATGATGTCAACTATCATGATGAAAAGCGGTATTGAACCTTTGAGAAGTATGTGACTGTGAACAAGGAACACCACCATATTTTGACCAGCGTGGAACAGTATGGTTATATGGTATCAAGCAAACAAGGCTGGATACTGTGAAGGCCACCATCCGTTCCTCCAATTAATACTGTGCAGACTTTGACAAATGTGTCACCCTGTACAAAGACTTCATCAAGCAGTCTGATGGGCAACTTTAGCTGAAGATTGCTGCAGTCCATTCTGGTGGGGAGAAGTTGGATGGTGGTGGCTCAGGAAAGAGAGCAGTCAGGGACATCACAGATCAATATTACAAGAAAGAAGAGTACAAGAAGCTCTCTACCAAACAGAAGCAAAAGCTCTACAAGCTAAGGAAAAAGAGAAAGAAGGGAGTTATCTTCGATGACTCTACCACCACATCTCCAAGGAAGAAGATTTCTGCTCTCAAAGCCAAAAATGCTGCACTTGAAGCCAAGGTTGCAAACTTGGGTAAGTCCGAGAAACGATCGGATACGGAAGTGTCCGATGATGATTCTGAGCAGAAGCCAAGTGGTAAAAGGATCTACTCTGCATTAAATTGGCAGAAGAAAAGAAAATCCTGACTGCGGCCAGGCATTGTGCCATCCAGTGATGAGGAGACTGGACCCAATGACACTGTATCTCTTGCCCCTATTTATTCCATTTGTATTCAGGCAAAAGGTTCTTCTACTTGTGGTGAGACAAAGGTTGAATGTGATAGTCATGCAGAAACTTTGGATGTTGGACAGGAAGCTCTGATCATTCATGATAATGGGAGAGCGGTTAGTGTCTACAGTTATGACAAGGAAGTTGGGTCCAAGGAGCTAGGTTGAAAATTCCGATTTTGGTTACTGTCTCAAAAACACAATAACAAGTAACAAACCAGAATTCCTGCAGTAATTACTGCAGGTTCCTCTAACATTACGGTAAATTTTGTCAAAATGAGTCTTATTTTGTCATATCACGGCATCACATGCCTTAAGTATTGTATAATGCACTTAAGTAATCCTTTCACAGTAATTTCGCTACCACAGTAATCACGTTACTGTCAAAATTACCAAATATTCAGGAGAAATGCAGAATTCCTCTGGAATTTACAACCTAGCCAAGGAGTACCGTACAGTCAGTGCTGCTGCTGCTTATGATCATCCACAGACAGGTCAAGTCTATGTGTTAGTGATCAATCAGGCAATCGAGATTCCTCATATCCAAATCATTTGTTGTGTCCAATGCAGTGTTGATTCAATAATGTCAAGATTAGTGAACTGCCCAAGTTCTTGGCTGGTGAGTCTATACATTTCTTTCAAGTTGTTGATCCTTTGGAAGATAGTAGTCCGTTATTCAATCCTCTTTCTTTGACTAGAGTGACCAGTTACTTCCCTGTTAGAAAGCCCATCTTTGCAGAATGGGAGAATGACACCGCCTACCCTCATATTGATTTTTTGGCTGAAGAACATGTTTGGGACTCTCAATCTTCTGAATTTTCTGAGATGGAGGATGGAACAATTGGTTTCAGGGATCAAGTCATGTTCCACACATCAACAGCAAGTGGACATGTTGTCATCAATTCCTTTTCTCTTTCCCTGCAAGTCAGTGCTGTTGATGTTACGGATGGTGAGAATTTTGGTTTGTTGCTCATGTCCAAGTGATGTGTTTCAAGCAGAATTTCCAAAGCTGGTGTGGCTAAGTCCAAGTAATCACGACAGATTGATTGTATGACTCTAAGTAAGAAGTGGGGGATATCTCTGGAAAAGGCAAAGCAGACCATTCAACGAACTACCCAGCATGGGACTGTGGGATTGGAACCGTTTTACACCCGTCATTGTCACGGCGATTCAGGACTTATGATCGTGCACTGAGGTACAGGAGGTTTCCACACCCAGTGTTTGGTGACACATTGATTGCCAGAACCACGTTGTTGCAAGGGAACAATACGCTGAGGTGTTTGCTACTTCATTTGGTTGGTCCCATGCATTCCCAATGCAGCACAAAAGTGATGCCCATGCTTTCACTACTGTTCCAGCATGACAGTGTTCCACCAGCTTGCATTTTTGATGGCTCAATGAAAGAAGTAAAGAGTGAATTTAGGCACAAACTTAAAGAAGATAGCTGCTGTCATAAGCAGACAGAGCTGTACTTTCCAGGGCAAATGCTGCAGAAGGAAATATCCGCGAGCTCAAGAAGGGATTGGGTCGGAAGATGATCACGTTGGGATCACCAAAGAAGTTGTGGGATGATTGCTTTGTTCTGGAATCCTACATAAGGTCCAACACTGCTCATGATATTTACATGCTGCATGGTGAAGTGTCTGAAACCATCATGTCTGGTGAAACTTCTGATATTAGCCAGTTTTGTGAGTTTGAGTGGTGCGAGTGGGTCCAGTTTTGAGATAGTTCTGTCCAGTTCCCAGAGGATAGTCTTTTTGTGGGAAGATATCACAGCCCAAGTATTGCTGTTAGACCAGCACTCACTGCAAAAATTCTCAAACAAAATGGTGAGGTGGTTCATCCTTCTACTTACCATGGACTAACACCTCAGGAGATTGCAAACCTTATCAAACAAGCTGCAATGAAGAGTTTCAATGAGTCTATTGAAGTTAAGCTTGGACCCAAGGCATCCATTGATGCTTTCAAGCATTTGAGGATTGATGAGCCTCTTACCTTTGAAAGGTACAAGGATGATGATCATGATGGCCGCATGCCAGACTCTCCTGACAAAGAATTGGATGCAACACCAGAGGTTGGAGACAGCTATGTTAACACCAAGGTAATGAGCATTTAAGTGCTGGGTTCCTCCTGTGTCGAAGAAAAGAGATAGCATAATTGTGCAGGTCAAGCGTCGAAGTGCCCGATATCTCAAGAGGACTCAGTGGGCTCTAGAAGTCCCATACTCAGTTGATGATGCCCTTGCTATATACAAAAGGAATGGGAATACCTTTTGGGCAGATGCAATAGCTAAGGACTAAGGAAATGAAAAATGTAAGAGTTGCATTCAAAATCTTGGATGATGTTGAAAGTCCTCCACCTGGTTTCCAATTCACCAGATGTCACATGATTTTGACATTAAAATAGAAGACTTCAGGAGGAAGGCTCGGCTGGTTGCTGGTGCCCATGTGACAGACGTCCCACGAACCATCACCTAATACAGTTTGAGGGGACCGAAAAAAGGTATCTGTGACATTTGTGTGGTCACGACCATGTCAAAGTTGTGATCATGATCTTGATCTGTTCTTGATTGTGTCTGAATCATGATCTTGACCACGTAGTGTTCTTGATCGTGTCCGTGTTGCATCCATGATGTAACATGTACTAGTAGGGTACATGTGTACAACTCTAGCTGATTGTTGATTCTGTAGTTTGAGACAATCGTGGCTATAATTAAAATTGATCTCCTCTCCTGCACACATGCCAGTGTCAAGGGGGCCAAGCCAGGCCATTGCTGAGTGAAGTACTTCCTATTGTACAAGTACCACCATGTACTGCCAAGTGTTATCATTTGAACATTATTTATTACATGAAGACACAAGTACTAAAAATTAAAATGAAGTACGTAGAGGTATGTACCTAGTGGGTTTTGTGGTAGTTCGTACCGTACCGGTGTTACCAAGCATTTTCCGTTTTCCTGCTTTGAGCGTGCCACAGGCAGGCCGCAGGCCTTCCTTCAGCCCCTTCTCTTCATTCAGTCTCTTCGTTCTTCTTCACTCATCACGTCAGACTTCCTATTATTTCGAGAAAAACGACAACAAAAAAACCAATGGGCCATGGCAATCCCGCTGAGAGAGTGGATCAAAGGTGCGCTCGATTCCAGCAGAGTCGGCAACAGCAGCTTCAGCACTGCCGCATCTCCTCAATACGTCTTATCTTGCCTTCGAGTGGCCGTATGTTTATCCAAGCAAATTAGCGACGCGGAGGAGCTATCAAATGAGTTGCTTTGCTTGCTGCCGATCGATAGTGCTGACTGGGCGGGCTCTACGACGGTGAAATTGATTGAGGGTGGAACTGAAGATGATTGCACTGATTATTCAGTTAGGGGGCCGTTTCCTTATGCCCATAACACGAGTCATGATGCCTCAGCTGACGGCCTGAAGATGGGCACGTCCGGATCTCGTAAGGATTCCCCGAATGACACAAACCAAATAGTGCCAGCATCGCTTCAGAACCAGCGCTTTCACAATGTTGAATCGGCTGAAATTTCTACTGACCACAACTCTGGCAATAAAACCAGTGAAAACTTTGATGATCACCTATCATCAGAGATGAAGCTGCAGCGAATCTTTTCACTCGGGCTGGTGTTCTACGAACTGTTCTCCGGTGGAACAACGCCGCCTCCTCAACTGACAGTTGCATTGTCGAAATACATTGCAGCAAGGTATGCTAGACCGACAGAACAAACGGGAAATCTTTGCTCCCTGACAAGTCACGAGACAATAGCGAGCCCGGAGGCTTCGGAAGAAGTTAATATTTCGCTGTTGAAGATAGACGTTGCCGAAGAAGATGTCGACCAAGGCGGTGACCGCAATCAAGCTATCAAGGCAAGGGAAAATCTACCGGAGTGCCAAGCATTACTGAGCTCATCTATTGAAGTACTCAAGCGGCTTGGTCTCTCTTACCCACTCTGTGACTTGATCCAAAACATGTTCGACTGCATCAATGGGGAATCGAGTGGAGATGAATCGTATACGAAAATGTCAGACGTCACTCTAGATTTGCAACTTATGATCGACAAACCCATGAAATTTCTACATGACCTCGATTTGGTTCATCTTTCATCAAGAGCTTTGCAGTTGACGGATAACTTGTCAATTCGAGATGAAGAGTTCGCGTCCCTCCAATGCGCCTATGAACGCGCTATCGCGGGATCGCCAGAAGTCGCCATAATCTCTGGCCGTTCGGGTACAGGAAAGTCGTCGTTAGCTGTTCGTTTGGGCGAATTTATCATCGCAAGTGGGGGTGTTTTCGTATCGGTAAAGTTTCAGCAAATGAGAGGCAATCCTTTCTCGGCATTAATGTCGGCATTCAACGAATACTGCAATGTGTTCATGGCGGTGAAAGACTCTGTGTGGGTGAAGCTGCTGTCGTCTAAGCTTAAAGATGCGCTGGGACGAGATGTGCACCATTTGATCAAAATCATTCCTAGGTTGTCTGATATTATAGATTGCGGCACAACTCGTTTTCCTCCCGAACACGGCTGTGTTAATGAGTTGAAGAAGATTCAACATTTACTCGTCAGATTCGTGGAGGTTATCTCGTCTTGTTCGAAAGAGACAGTGACCCTCTGCGTTGATGATATTCAATGGGCAGATTCGTTTTCCATGTCAGTTCTCGAGCAAATTATGATGATGCACGAAAAGGATAAACGCTTGTTCATCATCGGATGCTATCGCGATGACGAAATCCAAGATTGCCATCCAATAAAAACCGTGATTGGCAACTTCAACGAATACGGTATCCGACTGACGATGATCAAATTGGATTGCATAGACAAGACCACGGTGAACAAGATGATATCAGACTTACTTTGCCTTTCTCCTCGCGTGGTCAATAGTCTTTCTGACATAGTGTACCACAAGACAAAGGGCAATCTATTATTTATTTCACAACTCTTGATATCATTGAATAGAGATGGACTGCTCAACCTGAGTCTGAGCCGCCGCCGTTGGGTGTGGGACCAAGAGCAGATCCAATCAAGAAAGTTGCCCGATGACGTGGCAATGTTCTTCTCAATTTGCATCAGTAGGCTCCCTTCCGAGGTTCAGATAGCGCTTGAAGTGCTGTCATGTTTTGGTGCTTCCGTCGCTTGCGAATTTATAGTAATTCTTGAGTCCAAGCTGAAGCTAAAGTTGGTGAACCCATTGGATTTAGCAATGAGTGAGGGATTTATTTGTAGACGCGATGAAATATATGAATTTTCTCATGACCGCATACAAGAGGCAGCATATGGTATGATTCAAAAAGATCTCCGTTGCCACCTGCACTTACATTACGGGTTGCGTTTAGTTGAAGTCTCGTTAGAAAGGGAGAATGACGCCATGCTCTTTACAGCCGTAGGTCAAATCAATCTTGCTGGCCCATCTGTTGTCACTGACACGATGCAAGCTGCTGCGATTGCGGAACACAATTTGACTGCAGGCAAGAAAGCAATCGCCCTATCTGATTTTTCATCCGCCGCTGGTTTCTTTGATAGTGGCGTGTCGTTTTTGACGGATAATCATTGGAACAGTCATTACAAGCTAAGCCTCGAGCTATTTGAATGTGCAGTCAAGTGTTCTCTGGTTCTCGGGGACCATGTCCGTCTCACCGAACTTTCTCTTCAGCTTTTCAAACATGCTCGTTGCCTGGAGGACAGGTTCGATACGTTGCTTCTAGTTATGTCGTCATTGGCATATGCCTCAAAAATTTCGCAATCAGTTAGGGCAGGGCTGTCAATATTGGCAAAGCTTGGTCACAAATTGCCCGCTGCATCCACTCGAGACGACATCATTTTCCGTATCAAACAAACTCAAACACATCTAAGCGCTATTTCAGATATGGACTTGATACAGCGACCCAAAATGACCGATGCTAAACACGAATTGGCAATGAAATGCTTGTCTAAGCTGCAGCTCACAATTTTTTTGGTTTCCCCAGATCTTCTCCCGATCGTTACCTTGAAGATGATTGACTTGACCATTGAGCATGGGATGTCACCCATGTCTCCAGTTGGATTCGCATACTTCGCTTCTCTGCTTGGAAAACTTGGCGAACTGAAAGATGCGCTTCGATTCGCAAAGCTAGCCAAGACACTTCTTGATGCAATCGGATCAAATGAAATTTTAGGTACTTTCACACCCTTTTCAACATTATTTGCTCCTATCGGTTGTTCGCTAATATGAGAGAACTGATTGTCGACAACTAGAAGCTCATAAACCATTTATGTTTTTCGCTTCCAGGTGACGTTATCTTCACAACATCATCGGTGTTATCCTATTGCGAACCTATGCAATCTGTCAATGAGTATCGATCTCAGGGCCATGATGCCGCGTTGGCTGCAGGCGATGTGTACTCTGCGTGTATGCTTAGATTGACGTACGTACAGCCTTTGGCATGAATATCATTACATTGAATATCGACCTTTCATAAACCCGTGACTGATCTTCCGGCTCTCTTCATAGGTATTGTGCGACGATGTTCTTTACTGGATCGAATCTTTTGTCTGTAAAGGTTGCATCGACAAATGCCCTCCTCTACATGAAAAGGCAAAATCACTTGACAAGTTACTATACCCTGTTATCTCTCAATCATAGCACTTTAGTCCTTCTTGGCGAGACAGACGCTGAAACTCTAAGCGAAGGTCAACTTACCAATCCTCGTCAACTTATGACCTTGTAAGTCTCTTAATGCTCACGTGCCTTGCATCGCTTCAATTATCTCACGCTCTCTCGACATGTGTCGGACATTCTTTTGCAGGTACTATCACAAGATGTTTATATCATTTGTATTGAATATTTACGATGACATGAGGCAATACGCTGAAAGATTCTTTGAAGTAAGAAAAGCTTCTTGGTTGTTGATTTCCGCCTATGCAGGACACGAATTCTTTGGTGGCCTTGTATCGTTTAGGATTTATCGCGAGACGGGCGACTCCTCATGGCTGGAGAGGGGTAAGCAATGCAAGTCAACAATACAACTCTGGTCCGAGCAGGGATCTTTGTGGAACTTTGAACATAAACACTTTTTGATGAAGGCTGAAGAGCATTATTGCGAGAAAGATTTCTCGTCTGCTGAAGCAGCTTACAATAACGCATTAGTGTCGGCACGGACACACAAATACATCAATGACGAGGCATTAGCCCACGAGCTTGCGGGGTACTTTTATCTAAGAGTCAGCAAGAAAACCGAAGCTATTGAGCACTTAATATGTGCACATGAAAAATACACCAAGTGGGGAGCAAGTTCGAAGGTCAATATGATATTTCGCTTAGTGCAGGAAAATTTTAGCGATGTTCCCCATTTGAATTCATCATGGACACGGACACCGCCGAACTCACTTGTTACCAGTGCGACTGATGCGCAAAGTTGCCATGACTATCAGGACTCACACAAGAGAAGGGCGCAGTAAATCATATTTACAATTCGGTGCACCTTGAAGAGATGGACTTGGTAGACCTGTTCTGTTGTACATGATGCTAGGATTGACTGAACTCTCTAGAGATTGAATGATCAAATCCTAAATATTATAATTCCAGAAGTAAAAGAGGAGGACTCAGCGCCAGCAACTTAGCAATATTCTATAGACTCAGTAATATGGCAAGCTCCCAAAACTGATGTGGAACTCAGTACCATAGTTAGGAAACATATTGAACAAAAAAATAAAAAAATGGCATAAAACTGATAGAAGTCCAGTCTCAGTTCAGTCAATTTTGACATTCCCCTGTGTGAAGCCCACTGATTACAATTTGTGACGTCACTTAGAGTCTTGGGTAATTTTCGTTGCCTCCAAAGCGCAATTTGATTTGATTTTTATAGAGGTTAAATTAAATTTCATTCAGTCTAGTGTGTTTAACCAAGCTCGTTGATGTGTTAATTACAAGTCTGCCTTTCACACACTCAAGTACCTATAAGCAGGAGCAACAGCTGGAGAAGCCACATGCCATCAATGTTGTAGGAATTGGCAGACTTGAGATAATTTTTCATCTACCTAAAATAAAGATCAAGCTAAATTTTTACCTCAGACTTCATTACAAGCAGCTGGTGCAAGATTTTTTAGCAGCGGTGGGAGCCCAAAAAAGGAAAATGTCTTGTTTACTTAAATGAAGATATAACAGTGGACCCAAGTTGGAGTATGTGCTTTCCAATAGTTTCCAATGTAATAAAGCGACCTTCGCACACACGATCGCAGTGAATTTAGATATATTTTTAAAGGTAATCACAAATAAACAGTCATCGAATACCCATGCATATCAAAAATAAAAATAAGTTTTTTACAGGTAATTTGCAGCAGTGTGTCTATTATTTCACCTATAATTGTCAATAGGTAGAAAAGCTTCTCATGGAGGAGAAGAAGAACAACAACAAATGTCAGAGGATAATAAATTAAGATTTTTCAAGAAAAAATCTTGATCATTACTAGCAGCTGCTGCAAGACTTTTGCAGCAAGCTATACAGAAGAAAATTTGGTGAAACAGAGGAAGTAACAGGTTTAAAATAAGTTGGCTTCTGTTTAAAATAAGTTGGCTTCTCTTATCTGAGAGATCAGAGCCGCTCGAAACTAATGGATTCGGCGTGAAATGGCATGCAAGAACTGTGGAGGAGCAGTTCTCCATACAAGGCTCCAATGTGGTACGACAACACCGCGCTTTGCCCAACATGATGTGCAAAAGATGGCAGAGTGATGGCATGCATTGGCGTTTCAGAGAGGCCATCACAATTTTGGCGCGAAAAATGAATATTTCAATACGCCTCACAGTATGTAGGATCTAGTACAGAATCGCCTAAAATTCTGTAATTTCTGATTTGACTAATTTTACGAAACAGCGTGTAGGATGGGCAATACTAAAAACCAGATAGCCCCGACTCAGAGCAACATTCCTGAGATGTATTAGAACTTGTCTTAAGCCTAAAAATCGGCATTTCGGGCAGTTTTCCATACCTACCAATCCCACAAAGTTAGGCCATTTCGCGTCCTAACACCTACTAGGCTATGTTTTATCAACATATCAGGTAATGAGCCAAAATAGCTATTTCCTACATTTGTTGGTGTTAGGTGGACCGGGATTATCATGGTAAGTGGATATGCATGCCTTGTTCGCACATGAAGGCACCCATTTCGGCCAATTTAAATGTAAGCAAACATTAAAACATTATGATTATCCATCTATGTCAAACCAAAATCTAATTTATTTTCAAGTAATTACAGTTATGTACATTGTTAAAGTACCTGTTTGGTCAAAGGTGAAAACACTGTGTCTCCGAAGGAGGAGAAGGAGAAAAAGAGAAAGAGGAGGAAAAGGAGGAATCAGAGGAAGAGGAATACAACTAAGATTTTGAAAAATCTTGAGACACTGCAAACAGTACTCCCCAGCTGAGCATAAATCTATCTACAAATTACATGCAGAAGGGTTTCTTGAATATGAATCAAAATTGTCCCATAGTGTGTCCCACCTGGTACAAATGGGAACAAACTGCCAGGAAATGATCACGCCAAGACAATTTTTTTAAACCCACACATTTTTGTAGCATGATGCAAATGTTATGGTAATAATCTTGCCTATTCAACTAACAACTATGATGTGTACCTTAGTGTGAGATTTCAATTCCTTAAATATTTAAACCACTTAAGGCCAAATATTGGTATCATTCTCAGGTTGAATGGAGATGATTTTTGAAAATATGCCAATCCTTTGGAAGGTACATTTTCGTGTTTTGGTACTTTATTGCCATATTGGTACTTTTTGGCACCAACCATTTAGTATGCATGTAAACTATCAAAGACTCGGCTTGCAGAAAGAAAGCACAGTGTGCATGCAATGGATCCACAAGGGGTGGAAAAATATGAGTCAGTCACACGCATCAAATTGTGATTGCATTGACCACACTGTGTCACATATCTTCTGAGAACTTGCTAGTCTTTGGGGCCGATGTCTGTAATGCATTCAATGATTCTATCTACAGCCTAACAAGGCCTTTGTGGACCGGTGGGAAGCTAAAGACAACCCTCCAATTCCAGACAGGTATGTTACACCGGTCAAGAAAGCCATGCAGAGACACCCCGAATCAACATGTCTGTGAGAATGGTGCAACAATATGATCTATCAGCATGCCTTTAACACATGCACCAAGCCTCTAGTCTTTAAGATTCCTGCTCAACTTCACACCACTCATTGTCTCCTCCATCATGAATTTGTTGACTCAACAATTGTTGTACCATGCAAACCACTGGAGAAGTGTCGAGTGGTCCTCCTTGGTGTGGAATGTGAATGAACAACAGGTTGAGTGGCAACAGATTTGACGATGGTGTTCATGTTCTGGAGATATGACATGTGAACACCAAACAAACTGACCATCTCCTAGAGAAGATCCTCCATCTGCTGCTGAAGAATAAAGTGCTGGGAAAATAAAGTTTCAGTTTCCATGGAAGACTCACCAGCACAATATCCCTCGGACCATGCATTGGCAGTCAGCACTGCCCCTCTATTTACAACCATCTCTCCATGAACAGCATTAATTCCATCTACTTGTGTCTCCACAGTTGATGAAGTAGGATGGTACACAGGAACAATCACAAGCCATTCAACAAGTTGTTGGACTGCACAAGGGATTTCTCAATTGGATTCACATCGGGTGAATTCCCAGCCCCAACCCAGCAATCTTTGTTGTTAGTCAGAAGTTGAGGAGGGATGATGGGTGGAGTGTACGCATTTGCTATCATTTCACCTTCAAAGGCCACCCATATGAACAACAGCATGAGCATGCAAGAAATATCACTGCCAAATTGGGGGTGCACTGGCAGAATGGCCATAAAAATCCTTCTGATTCTTGTGAAACTTGGAATCTAATAGTTTAGGTTGCAAATTACCCAATAATTGCCAAGTAATTCAGGATACCCAAGTTATATTGCCTTTTTTGGAGGGAAGGTGGTTCTTTCTCTGCAAAATTACTATGTGACTAAAAAATAGGGTTTGGGTTAGGGAAATCAATGAGACTCCCATTGATACATTACTGGGGACATACAGAAGTTACCTGGGAATTCCCATGATTACTCTGACATTCATATTTTAAGGGTTTTTGGTGACAGGAACAAAAATGTAATTTGCAACCTAGCTGATAGTGATAGGTTTCATTGAGATGTGTACCAAATTTGAGAGAGAAAAAAGAGGAAGTGTATCTTCTACGTGCAAAACCCTATATCAACATCCCCATGGGATTGTATGAGTATACATACAGTATGAGCCAGATTATAAGTAACACCAGTGTAAGTAACACTCGTCAAGTCTCACTGACATTGGTGTTTTTCAGTTTATAATCTTCTCAAATGAAAAAAAAACCTCAAAAATGGTTTCCCCTTCACACCAGCAATACCTCCATATGCATTGCTTCCAGTGGCACTGGATAGTTGCTAAGAAACCTCAGATGTTGTCAGAAGTCACAACATGATTTGCACACATGTCAAAGGGGTGGACAGCATGGACAAGCAAGGCAGGAACAATGACGGGAGGGGTACAATATTACTACCTCAATGTATTAGGGTAAGTTTTTAGATACCTATAATTTTTCACGGTGTTGAAAATATTAACAAGAGGATGGAATATAAGCGTTACTTAAAAGTATCTTTTTACATTTGTATTACTTATAATCCTGCTTATATGGTTGTTAATTTTGGGTTTTTATGTTTTGAAGGGTAAATCAATGTTTTTTAATTATGGGCATCATTGGATATAGCTTAGGTTATTAGGGTTATACAAGCAAAATAATATGTATGATGCAAGACCATTTCCATGATTTGTTACTGGTACAGCACTGAAGAGAAAAAATTGGGCCACATAGTATAGACTTGGTCTCAATTACAATCAAAACAGAAATGTATGTTTAGTTTTATTATACAACAATCATGAAACAATCAAATCCAGTCCTGAAATGAAATAGCAATTGAAATGTTGAATCAAAAATCTGAAATACAAGTCTGCATTGGGTCAATTTTTCTGATGACATTCTCTTGATATGATATGCTATTTTCAATTAAAAGAAAAGATGACACCACAAACACATAACTGGCGTTATCTTAATTTCAGCTGCCATTACCAATAATTTTCACATATTTGCAAGTAATGCATAATTTTTTGGCCACTCACAATAATGCTGCATGGCTTTCCAATGCAACAGTAGTGTACATAATGTTCAAATCTAGTACGAGAAAATCCCATAATATCTTGCAATATTATAATCAATACTTAATTACTACAAGTCACGGTTGTTGGTATATTATCAACAAACTAATAGTCACAAATTAATTAGGAGGAAGACACCTTGAGTGTGTACCTAGTGTATTTCCTCATTTACTGGAAATCAAGGATAATGCTCTGTGAATTGTAATCATTTCAATATTCTTAGTGGTTGCATGATGTATTGTGTAGTTCTGCTTGCAAAATTTCAGAGAGTTAACATTTAGAAGAAATTGTTTACATTAAAATATTTTCTAGCAACATCAAAAAACAAATATTGCATCTATAACAATAATTGCTTGTCTAGATCTTAGTTAAAAGAACATAATGTATCTCAACAAAGTTGAAGGGAGATTGTTGGGTTTTAAAAGTTGGGGAGTGTGTGTAGTGAACCAACTCCCAGCATTTTGCTCCACAACGTTCCCATAAAGCCTGCCTTCTGCCTTCCCTAACCTCTGGAAATAATCCTGGCACATTAATTTGTGAGCTTCTAAATCAAATCCCTCTATTTACCATCTTTTTGAGTTGATTTTTGAGCATTAGAAGCTGTATAGGAGAAAATGATGGGGTCAAGGGAGCTACTCTTATTTTTTCTATGATAATTATTTATCAAGAATGGAGTAGATACTATACCCAATAGTATCTTAATAACTAGTGGTGATTACTAGCAATCTCCACGTACAAGTATCTAGAAAAGGAGATGCATCATACGTATGACTAGATGTACTCAGGAGGGCATATGTCTTCACGGGTGGAGCAGTGAAAATAGATACCTACCTACCTACCTACCTACCTACCTACCTACCTACCTCATAAAGGTATTGTACTATTATACCACATCATCGTGCATTGACATAGGCCAATTATGTACCCTACAGTAGTATTCTAGGGTAAACTTAAAGATACCCTTAATTTCTCAGGAGATAAGGGACATCTCCCAATAATGGCAAAAACCTTGCAAATAGCAGGAATAGGTTCACTACCCAGAAATACCATTTGTGACAAAAAGCCTTATGTCATCAAATAATGACACAAAGACATAAACTGTGTAGGATCCTATTCATTTTATGCCGTTGAAGCATATTTGCTTCATAGCTACTTGTTAGTAGTAACTTGTTAGTAGTAAACAACTTAACTCATAAAAATCATTTCACAGCACATGTATCAACCAGTTACTACATAATATTCTATTACATCGAAACAGCTTAGGTCACAATCAATTGATAGCCTTTGCACAACTAGATTGGATTGTCTGTCTGTCATTCCACCATCCATCATCCATCAGTTGTCTGTGTGTTGACCATGGTAGGTTCATCTGTCCATCGTCCCTTGTGGCTCAAAGCCGTACAATACTCTTGGTATGTTACACGTGGAGCAACTTGTGCTGCTTGACTCCAAGTGTAGCAATAGCCATAGCTGAGCCCCAAGTTCCATACTCCGCCAGTTGAAGTGAGTTTCACTCACAGACTGGCATGTGTTTTTTGAAACACGTAGCCAAAAACAATTCCCCTGTATGTCAAATTAATCCGTTCCCATGATCACATGCAGATGCAGTGACACGATGGAGTACAATGTACTGATAGAGCCAAATAGGCACTACAATAAAAGATCTTCTAGGGCCTAAAATGACCCTACAAAGTCTTGAACAGCCTCTGAGGCCTAAAAAGCTTGCACGTGACCCCGGAGAGGTTTCGGTCACTTGAAGACTTGTGATCCCCTTGGAGTTCTCATTTCTGAAGCTAAGTTTCAACTTACTATTATTACTTTTTACTGAACGGGGTCAGTAATCAAGTAATTTCAGTAATCGAAAAAGTAATAAAGTAAATAACTGTCGGCCAGTTTACTGAAGACCCATCAGAATTCTATATGAGACTCGCCCTGCTCTTCCAGGGCAGTAAGTTACTGTCTTTGACAGAACTTCAGTAACAAATGTAAATTATGCATGTACATTATTTGCATCCATGTAACATGTGTCAAGTACGATAGTATTAAACATATATTCCCCATTTTAGCTGCTCTATTCACTATCCCCATCATCTGAACTCTCATCTGTGCCTTCCTCTGCTGTCTGCTTCCCCTCTCCATCATCTCCTTCCACATCCTTCTTCACAATCTTTAATTCTGGGTCCGGATATTTGTCATAATGATCAATGACCATTTCATAAAAATCCCAATACCTCTCAAATTTATCATACAACAACATACTGTCACTCCAAAAATTAACTCTTTATCAAATCCCTGATATGTTCCCAAGACAGTGTAGAAGAATCCCAAGCCATTCTCTGCCTTCTGTGTCGTTGTCTTGAGGGGCCCTTTCTTCACACACTTTGTTAGCACATCACAATCAATCTCACAAAACTTCCCAGTACGATCATGATCTTCATCATAAAATCCCAACCCTGCACACTTTGCCGACACCCTAGCTACATGAACATCATTCCCTTTGCTATTGAACTGCACATCCTCCCAATCCTCAAGGTAGGCACAAAAGACTCTCTTGGGCTCAATATTAACTTCCTCCGTAATATTCCCTTAACAATACTTGTCTAACTTGCAATACTGGAAGTCGTTGTCACTCCAAAGCACACCAGCCCGCTGAGCCTGCTTGCGCTGTGTCTCGTTCTTCTGTCTTACAAAGGCAGCACAAATGACTGACTGCCTCTTGGTCTTCTCAGAGCCCAAGGTAGTATGCTTACCTATTTTTTAGGCTTTCATCACCTTCCACCGTCGTTCAGCTTGTCCACACCCTAAAACAAGAGAACAACTTAAACAGACAGAAAGTCCAAAGACCTTGGTAGCGGGAACTGAGTACCACTTGTGCCACTCCTAGGAAATGGTCATTGGGTCCCCAGCAGTAATCCAAATGCTCTCCCTACCGAATAATCCACGTTTCTTGACAAAGCTCCAAGGATGCAGCTCCCTTGTTTCTTTGCATGGTGCTGGTGGGAGTACCAGTTCAACACTGCACTGGCACAGGTGGTGGGCAGTTCTCAAGTTTCAAGTGTGTCAAACGAATCCTCAAGGGAGAATGAACGCGCGCAGGATGTAGTGCAATGATTGCAGATCAACCCTATTCACATAGGAGCGCGTTACAGCACAGCCCATTTTATCAATCGTGAAGTTGCACAGCCCATGCACTCACAATCTAAAAAAACGACCACATGTTACGTGTCCTAGAATCATTGGGCTCAGCCCATGTTCGCAAAGGACCAGCCTAGGAGAAGACATTGTTCTACTCCAAATTAGGGCATAGGAATGCAATATATTGCCGCATCTTGGTCAAACGTCAGAGCAACATGGACTAATGTCTCCAAGTCCCTGTATGCATGGAGGCACAAGTTGGACCCATAAAACGACTACGTGTCGTGCCCCAGAAATACACTGAGCAAAATTCTTGTAACATTCCAATTCGCATAAGAATGTTGCGCACTTTGTGCGGTTTTCGTCAGATAAAGATGCAACTTGTCGATTTCTTTCTGAAATCCAAGCAAAAAAGCGAGAAAAGTCCACAAAAATGAGAAGTCTTCTCGCGTGGTACGGTATCCCTTTCATGCGCATAAGCTACCAAGCTTGATAAGAAAGAGGTCAAATAATAAGGAAAGCGAGTTGGCTTGCAAATAGCCACTGCACATCCTCTGGTCCATAGAAAATAGAATTCAGAGCCCAAAATATAAATTCGGAATTATTTAATTTGAAATTAAAAAGCTCCTTAGAAAAAATCTTAAACAGAGTTCAACTGTAAAGTTTAAATAACCTGACCAATTCAAATACCTTGCCACATGTAAAAATACAAATAAAAATGCCAAGAAATCTTCTGGCATCATGAATTGTTTTCTCAAGAAGATGAACTCTTCTCCCACATAAAGAAACATACACATGTGCATGCTGCACTATTCACAAGCAATGGTATAAAAAAGCAACTGGAAATCAAGCCATATTAGGTTTCGATCCCCTGACAAGGTGTTGCTAAAGTAACAGTGGAAGCAAGAAGGATGCAATTCCAAGCTTTCCCCATGTTCCAAAAATTAGGAGCATGAATATGCTTTCCTTACCCAGCTAGGGTTCAAACTCTTGGCCTTATGCAGGACGGGTTCTTCCTACTCAAAAGGAAGGGTAAAGTCACATGATGTTTTTTTATTGCACAAGCAATAAGTTCCTGTCAAAACACACTTTTATGGGTACATGTTACCCAGAGTGACTAAGCCAGCATATGACCTCAGTCGTTGACAAATGCAAGGACTGAGTTAGAATTGTTCTATATTTTTAAACAAGTAGCAACATAAAATATGTTGAGATCAATTTTACTTTGCCAGTGATAATTGATGTCAAAGTCTGCAAAAATCTGTGAACCAGAGCTGAAACAAAACCTGGACACAAATACCAAGCACTTTGCTAACGACTTCAGTGCAGGACTCTTCTTGAGCAAAGGTACTTCTAATCACAGAGCTAACCACTCCTGTGAAATACCCCTCTGGGGTGGGGTAAAATAGCAGACCTTCCAAGTTGTGTCAAAACAAAAAAAGACACCCACTTACACTACAAACTCAATTTCATTCATGTTACTGAGTTTTCTCATGACAAGAGAAACTGTTTGAAGTGTTGGTGTGTTGGAAGAACGTGCCTGTTTACCTCTATTTCTCATATGAGGTAGGTTTACAGCCTATAAAGACAGAGCACAACCAGTCCCAAAAGTCAAGGAAAAACAATGAGGACAATTTACCTCGGCGACTGGAGGGTCTCATTGACAGCCGTCATCAGAACTGGCTGTACAAAGACAGAAACCCCAAATAAAAAAATAGTGTACATCAAAATTGGTTCTAAAAATAAGTAAAAATGGACAAAACGTTTAGGAAAACTGTCTCAACTCAAAGAATCCTTAAAGTACTGTAGATGTTGCTATGTTCAACTCTGCAAACACCATAAGACTCCATGAAAAGTCAATAAATCATAGACTAGATACTGACGCATCAGGAACCCATTCATGCCTAGAAAAATTGAAGGTTACACCTACTCAGGGCTAGCAACAACAATCATGGGTTTTGCATGTGCCTCACAAGCACATTCAATAGAGTCAACGATGGCCATACTGTTCTCAATAGAACTCATTTGGAGTAATATGATAGTCTCCAAAGGCTAGCATTAGAGACCACATTAAACAAGGTTAGGATGGACTTACCAAGCAGCGAGTAAAGGTGTGAACAACAAACCAATACACAACATCTCTGCACTAGAAAATAAGGGCTCAATATCAGACCCAAAGGCTTCTCATGGCAAAAGCACCATGCTTACAAGCATATAAAACTTGCTAAACATTCACCCATGCAGGGAACTCACATGCTACTGGGTGGTCCAGTACAAGGGAGAACCTTAGACAAGACAATATGATTGTCTCGCCTCACTCACAACTGGAATTGTAGAGGAGGAGGTACACTGTATGCAAAAAAGAGACACATTAATGTTAGACATTTTTTGCCACAACAAGTCTAGAGCTACACCAACTCAGCTTGGGTATGCTTGCAACCTAGTACAGCTTGCTGAACTTAGAGTACATAAACACGGAATAAGAAATATTTAATCCTTGACCATGATTAACATTATTGGATTCAAAAGACCTATGTCTTACTAGATAATGGTCTCGCCAAGACTCAATGACTAGTACTTGATTCCCTGATGAGAACTCCTGATGGTTTAGCTTCAGAATTGCCCATGGAGAACACATATGGTATCCATAAGTAGGGACTCATAGAGTCACCAGAACATGTGGGAAATTTTGCTAAATACAACAGGATGACCATAGGTAGTACTGCTACGTGTTGCACAACAAACGATAAAGCAAGCATCATAATCATATGAGCACAAGAACACAATGAATCCACAACCTTTGTTCTCGTAAAACCACAACACAGAGAATTGAGAGTATCCCTAGCTAGAAGGGAATAGCATCTCACACAAAGGACATGTCAAACAAGAACATCTCTACCAAGAGGCATGTAGCTGCAATGCATAACAAATGCAACACAAGCAGCTATACACAGAAATGTAGTATGGTTTAACTAGCTTTGACAAATCCAAAGAGAAAACAACCATTATGCTGTCAGCATCAAGGAAAGTTCAATTCTCCAAGATGTTTGCTGTGAAGTCACAACATGCTTCCATAAACCATAAGATAATAGTCAACAACTGTCTTTAAAACAAACAAAGGTACGTACATGCACATTTATCTATCTTGCAATGTCATTACCACCAACAAAAGAGTTACAAAATGTGCAGACCTCCCTCGAGGATCCTTGCAAAAATACAAAAGGATGTCATAACAATGAATCCGTACTCTTCATGGTACAACAAGGACACAGACATTGATGTTTTAACCTTCCAATGATTATAGTCAAACATAAATTGTAAGATTTGACATTGTTCACTTGCCGGTAGCTGACGCTTTGGGCAACTATTCCCATGGATACATAGGAGTGATAGAACAAATAGAAGGACAATATACTAACACCAAGGATTGCATGACATAGGCCAAGAATCAGGAGCTTCCAGTTGGAACTCCATAAGTCTCCTTTACTTGTTTGACTCAGAGGAAGGACAAAAAGTCATAAGATATTAGTCTCTCAGAAACAATATATTTGAAGTACATACCTATCTGGTATGTTCCACAGAAGACAATATTCCAAGTAAACAGTTGAGGGAGTTCAACTGCTCAACTGACAAAAACTGCAGAACAAGTGAAGCAGTTGATAAATTTCAACTGCTCAACTGACAAGCCTGCAGTGTGAGAGCTTCTCCGAAAAAATCAGATCACGTGAGGTTTGATACCAAGGCAGGTAGAAACCTACATGACACCTGAATGATTCATGAGTATGAACATACCAGGACTGTGTAGAATCTTACACATTTTGTTTTTCCATGAAGCATTTCTGCTTCATCATGACATTTTGATCCTTCACAATTGTAACTAAATTCACTCACAAAAATACAAAGCTCAAAAGCATACTACAAGATTTTCTAAATACGTTTTGGCTTAGGTCATTGCATAAGATAAAAACAGAATATCTGTACTATCAGCACTTTCATACCTAGACCTGGTTCAATATCTGCATTGTACACATATTGTGACAACTAAAGTGCTGTTTCAACACTACACTTTCAGACCATATGCATTTCATTTGGCTTCCCAGTGTAAGTCAACCAGAGTCTTCCAAAATATCAAACCCAACAAGTGAATGACTACTAACTAGAGACCAACATCAACCAAATCATGGAGATGTTTGGCCTACTGTACCAATCATGGTCTTTTAGCAGCCTCTAGTGGCACAATATTTTCCTACACAAACACTCAGATGCCATTCACTCATACCTACTATGCAGTGCCTACCGCCTAAATGTAGTGTAGCAATCAAAAGATGGAATTGTTGTTCGGCATTCCACTCTTGCACACACACAAAAACTCAATGGGAGACACCAGGCAACACCAATCTGACCTCAATTTATCCTCATCAAATTTATGGTCACATGGTCCGTGAAAGCAATGCTTTAGTATACAAAGGTCTTTTTACCCCGCATAAACATTCAGTCTGTATAGCGATGATACTTGGACTATCACAAACATTATACAATAAGACAATCAGGGTTTCATGCGGAAGTAAGTCATAATTGATTTGACTTAGGAGAGTACAAACACACCAGCTTGATATAAGCCATTGCAAATCTCACTCTCCACAAGAACTTACACTTCATATACTACATAAAATAATAATATATATGTACCACACGTCATAGGCAGCTTGCACATTTTAAACCTCAACAGGTTTTTTCTGCAAGTCTGGCTCGTAATTGGATTTTTCCTCACTGAGGTTTTACTTTTCCGCGAGCCATGCTGGTTCTCCAATCATGGGGGCTAGTGACATAGGCCAATTATCTACCCTACAGTAGTATTCTAGGGTAAACTTAAAGATACCCTTAATTTCTCAGGAGATGAGGGACATCTCCCAATAATGACAAAAAACCTTGCAAATAGCAAGAATAGGTTCACTACCCAGAAATACCATTTGCGACAAAAAGCCTTACGTCATCAAATAATGACACAAAGACATACCAGAACTGTGTATGATAGGATCCTACACGGTTTCATTTTATGCAATTGAAGCATAATTGCTTCGTAGCTACTTGTTAGTAGTAAACAACTTAACTCATAAAAATCATTTAACAACACATGTATCAACCAGTTACTACATAATATCCTATTACATCGAAAGGGCTTAGGTGATGCATGCACATGCAATGGAATGGGTTACGTATGGACACTGGTGCAGAAATAGGGGAGTAATTAATTTCACCCATCAACAGCCCTACATGTATAGCATCATACGTACACTCTAAAATGATTGGAATGAACTCATTCGTGCGTTCTTTATTTCTGCACGTACAGTGCCTACCATACCATATATCATAGATACGTACCACTTTACTCTCACGTAGTTACAATACCAATTCCTATGACACTGTGACATTGGCGATCCATGCGAGGGACTGGTTTATAAATGACATTTTACAGTACATGGAAAACCCAATCTCCCTAAAAGAGAAATAATCCCCCAAAAGAAAATTGGATACCTTCTCATTTTTATGGAGGAATAGTACAAATTCTTGTAAAATCCAAAAGAAAACAAATTTTCCAAAAGAAAACCAATCCCCAATTAATATGCCAACACCAATAGGTAGATACATTATTTAAGCCTTTGAGCGAGTTGGAGACTTACTTGACAAGAAATTATCAAGATTAGTTTGATTCTTTTCTGAGAATAGACCTAAACAAATTCTAGTCTAGGACATAATAAAATAGTTTAGGAGTAATTGAAGATCCTAGATATTCTAAGTATGAAGTAGATTTTATAAGCTAGACAAGTATGTCCTCTCTAGCCATTTCTTTTTTCTAAATTGCCCACTCTAGATCAAACAAATTTTGAGAATCTATTTCAGCATTCTAACGTTATCTCTTTAGATTTCAATATTCTAAGTTCAATTTTTGTTTAGTTTTCTACATTAGCTCTAGATGGTATCCATTCTTGTTAGTGCATCGCCGATCAATCGTGCATAACAAATATTATCAACTTGTGTGCGACGTATGGTATGATACCTTACCATAGGAACAGTATTGTACAATTCCTACCTATTAGTTCTTTCTTTTAGGCACAAGGGAACATGGATATCTTTTGGAGAACAATCCATTTTCCCAGTGTTCCCTGAACCCCGACACAAAAAGTGAGTTTTTTTATACTTCTGTGCGTAAAATTGGAAAATTTGATCGCTTAAGTTAATTTTGACCCACTAATGCATGAGGTGCCCCTTATCTTCAATGGAGGTGCAAGGAGTGAGAAACCAGAGTTGGAAGGGCATACAGTGGATGTCCTTTTCTCCTTGGTGTATCCAGATTTGGAGATTTATGCACTTCACAACGTCCGGCAAAAATGGGCTTTAAAAAGAAAACAGGTGGTTGCTGAGCAATCATAGGGTCACTGCTCAATGAATGATGCTATGCCAGAATTGTCAGAATCCTGGTGGTTGCTTTGTTATTTCAACCAGAGTTGGTGATCAGCAGTTTATTTGTGCTGCATGATTCTCAATTTGCATCGCAAAGGGAGTACATAAATTTGGGTGATGTAATGGCATTTCTTAATGTTGCCCCAGTATCCCTGCATCACAAAAATTGCAAGTAACTTCAGACAGGGGGTAACATGAGAGAACAAAATGTTGAAATTTGGGGGATCAGTAATTTGATTTTTCTGGTGATGGGAAAAGAGCTGAGGGAGATCACACAAAATAGATGAAGGAAAACTTGGATTAGACCATAACACTCTGCTATACCCATATTAAATGTTTTCCTTACTGTAGAACATACCACTGCACCCCCTCATTAAGGGATTCCACAACAGGCTGCACAGTGACAAGGACACTGATGCATGCAGTCATGCAAATTCTCAGAAACCTACAACACAAACATGGCATATGGATTTTAAGTACTTTGCACTTGCAGAATGGGTTGAGTGAGACTTGCCTATATTAGAAAGGACACATACAGCAGTAAATATGGCATGTCATATGACAAAGGTCCTAGAACTACAGCTCACTCTGTTCATTCAACATGTAGATTATATTATGGGACAGATTCCTCCCGCTTCCTCACCATGTTATGGCATGTACATTAAGCAACCAGTAGTACATGTTGAAAATGATTTGGACATGGACCAATCAGTTCTCATATTTGTGCAGCAGCAACAGCAAACTGCATGGTGCATGGGTACCCTTGGTTACAAATTGGCTTGTGTCACTGCTTCAACCCAGGTCAATCTTTTCTCCTATCTCTTGTGTGACCCGCGAGGCGTTGGGAGTCTGAGATTTGTTTTTAAATAGTTCTTGGCTCCATTTTCAGTACTTGGATTTTTACTTGGACTAAAAAATGTGGGAATTTCTGCAAGTTGTGGATGGACTGCAGCAAGAAAAGCAACTCACAAAAACTTGTATATTTTTGCGATAAAATTTCAGTGGAGTGATGACTCCGTAGAATTCTGATGACTTGCACGAGTCAAACTGAAGACATGTCGACAAGTTGATGTCTCAGACAACTAAAGTGACAAATCATGACTCAAGTGACTTCACATGAGTTGTCAAAATTTTGGCAGTGAGAACTGTGCAATAACCCACCTATTAGTCAGTGAAGACCCAATGATGACCCACAGAGTTGTCACTGATGACCCAGTGATGACCCATTTGTTGTTAGTGAGGACCCAGTGACGACCCACTTAATCATAAGGAACATCATGGTGAGTTCACTGGCTGATGACTAGCATGTACAATGCAGTCAATCTTCTTTCCAGTGATGCTGAACTGTGCTCTGAGCCCACTTACACTAATGGATTTATATATAGACTACATTGTAACCAATACCAAAGAAACAACTTTTGGAACAAAGTGAATACGTGTTGCATGCCTGTGACAACCCATTAGTCATCAGAGACAACCCAGTGACAACCCACTTAGTTATCAGTGAAGACCCAGTCAAGATGGGCAGAGTCATCAGTGAAGCCCTGCCGATTACCAACAGAGTCATTAGTTAAGACCCGCTGATGACCCACATAGTGGCCATTGTCGTCAGTTACAGAATTAACTGACAACTTGGACAACCCAACTGGCAACAAGTCACCACCTGACTACTTTGGTGATGACTGAAGTGATGACTCTCACCAAAAGTGAACACCAAAACTGGATATTTTTGGCAAGGTGCTTTTTGATACCTTACAGTTTGTGTCTAACAAATTTGAAAGTGTAAAAGTTGTACATCTACGGGAGGAATTCAGTTCTCTCTATTACTTGTGAGCAACAGACAAAAAATTTGAGGGTCTACATACTAACAAATTTGATCAAATTTGTTAGTCAAATGTTTTTATATTTGTTAGTTCACTTTGCCGGACCGGTGACATCAGACAAAAAAGATAAAATCACTAACAAATTTGCCGTCGGTCGCAGTTGGTCGCTCGCAGATTATTTGAAAAACATGGACAATAATATCCCAGTACTTTTGAAATTCTGCCAGGCCGTGGTACATTTCTACAGGGAGTTGAAATTCTGCCACAGCCGGCAGAATTCTTGGACGATTCCTATGTTTAAATTTAGTAAAATCCCTTGGACCCAGAGGTTGTAGCGACAATATCTTAAAAAGGAGTTCGAGGCTGTGTGCCATTGTAAAGTAATGTCAACAACAGTTCCGTTTGAGCCATGTGAATTCCAGTCTATTGAACAACAATTATCCGCTCGCGAATGCACAACGTTTCAGACTATATTTTTGCATGAAAATCTGATGTGACGATGAATTAAGTTTCATTTCTAAGGTTACCCTAAGGTCGCATAGGAATTAATACGACCTCAAATTCTGCCAATCGGCAGAATTTTGATGTTTACCATATCCCCGGTCCAAAATATTTACAGTGACACGGCTCACTGTAATTTTGAAATGAAAAAAAAGCTTACGAGAGTGCTGCAATCATCCTGCCAAGCAGTCAGACATTGAGTTCAGAAGCAATACCAATGGTGGGTATCAAAATCCCACTCTCAAATAGTGAATATTGATCCCTGGCAAATCCTCCAAAAACACCTTCGTTTTTGGCCCAAAAATCGCTATTTCATGTATTAGTTGGTTTTAAAAGAATGGAGACTAAACTATGCCTTGTTTTTTTCGACACACCAATTACTAATTATTTAAGACATACTAAGCTATGTGAACTTTTGTGTGTGAAAATAACTAGCATTTTTTGGCCTTTCTTGGAATTTTCACAATATTTAACAAACAACTATCACGTGTCATGTTTCCCACCTGCCTTCCTCTTCTTAGATGAACTTGAGTGCCCCACAGAGGTGCTGCTGCTGTTGGATTTGCCTTTCAGGTAGGATAAGCCTCTGATAAGATACAAGAACGAGGGACGTGGACTGCAACAGTGAGGCCTATGTGGAAAGCGACAAAAGTATCATCTGTGTATATTCGCATTGACATCAGCATAAGCTTCATTCATCCTATCTCGTGCATGTACCGCAGTTGATTGTAGTATTGGACCTCTCAACTCTCAACACTCTTTCCATCTGCCCACTTATGTAATTCCACACCTCCACCAGATAATCCATGTAAACCCGGATAAAGCACTTTTGATAGAAGTCCCACTGCATTAATGTACATGAATTTACTTCAAATTGCGAGGGAAGGCAATGCACTGCTTTTCAAGGCATTCAATCCAGAAACATTTAAATTGCTCCACCAAGATAGTGAAGTCAATGCTGACATATTTTCATTTTCCATTCTGCACTAATCAGTATTTTCCTACAGCAAACACACTGATAGGAACAAAAAATGAAAGAGGAGGTTAGTTATGTGGTGTATTCAGGTCTCCACCTGTGTCCTCAATCTGTGTGAGGTGGATTGCAATTGCAATCTAATCCTGATGGGCAAGTGATTGTGACTGACACGTGATCGTGAGGGGCAAGCGCTTGTGACGGGCAATGATCGTGACAGGCAAGCAATTGTGACGGGCAAGCGATTGTAGTGCATGCGATTGTGATCTTTTCGTGAAGGGAAAGTGATCGTGGTACACAAGTGATCATGATCTCGCCATGAAGGGAGAACTTCAGGAACAATCATGATGTTGCTGAGGGAAAGTGACAGTGAACTTGACAACTTGCAAGTGATTGTAGGGGACAACGATCGTGGGAAGAGGAAGATGATCATGGGTGTGGAGTCATGTGAAATGGGGAAGTCCTAGAAGGGAATATTCATGATCTTTCGTGATGTGGCTGGTGTGCTTCTTGGCTGGCCTCTATCATATCCCGTTGTCAGCCCGTTGTCACATGAGCCATCACAATTTTGGCGCGAAATATGAAATTTTGACACTGTAGGAGTATTAATAGGAATTACTATGAAACCACCACAACTCATGAATTGACTTTTTCACTCAACAGCCTGCAGAAAATGCAATACTGAAAACTGAATAGCCCTGACCTAAGCCGGAATGTCGAAAAGTAGTTGTAGATAAGTGACCTAAGCCGTTTTGCTGTAGTTTTTTACTATGTAGTAAACGGGTAGATACGTGTTGTTGAAAGATTTTATTTATGAGAGTTACACTACTGAAATAGGTATTGCATGGTACACTAGGTAATCCATGCATCACCAAGCACAGGTGATCCTGTTAGAGATTGGAGGTAATTTAGGGCAGTTCCATGACTGCTCCTTTTCTCTCAACTGCCAACAGGAACTGTCCCATGAGAAGGTTTCTGAGAAAGAAATCCTCTCTTGGATATTTTGTCCAAGAAACACCTAGAATGTATATGGGTGTTTCTCAAGAAAGAAATTGTCTTTTGAATATTGTTTCTCAGAAACAATATCTTATGACTATTGTACTTCCTTTGTGTTACACAAAGGGAAGAGGACCATTGAGGTTCCACCTGGAACCTCTTTGGGTTTACCAGTTAAGGTAGATAATTGGCCTATGTCACTCGCCCCACGATTGGAGAATTAGCGTGGCTCATGCGAAAAGTAAAACCTCGGTGAGGAAAAAATCCGAATATGAGCCAGACTTGCAGAAAACCCGTTCTTGTTGAGGTTAAAAATGTGCAAGCTGCCTGTGACGATTTGTACCTACATATTATTTTATGTAGTATATGAAGTGTAAGTTCATGTGGAGAGGGAGATTTGTCATGGCTTATGATAAAGCTGGTTTGATTGTACTCTCCTAAGTCAAACTTATATTCTGACTTACTTCCGCGTGTAACCCTGATTGTCTTATCGTATACTGTCTGTGATAGTCCAATTATCACTGGTATACCGACTGAATATTTGTGCGGGTAAAATACCTTTGTTTACTAAGCATTGCTTTCCACGGACCATGTGACCATAAATTTATGAGGATAATTTTGGGTCGGTTTGGTGTTGCCTGGTGTCTCCTATTGATTTAGTCTGTGTGTGCAAAAGTGGAATGAACAACAATTCCATCTTATGATTGCTACACTACATTTAGGCGATAGGCACTGCATAGTAGGTATGAGTGAATGGCATCTGAGTGTTTGTTTAGGTAAACATTGTGCCACTAGAAGCTGCTGACAAGACCATGATTGGTACAGCAGGCCAAGCATCTCCATGATTTGGTTGATGTTGAACTCTAGATAGTAATTCACTTTTGGGTTTTGATATTTGAAGACTCTGGTTGACTTACACTGGGAAGCCAAATGAAATGCATATGGTCCGAAAGTGGAGTGTTGAAACTGCACCTTAATTGTCACAATTTGTGTACAATGTGGATATTGAACCAGGTCTAGGTACGAAGGTGCTGATAGTACAGATATTCTGTTTGTTATCTTCTGCAATCCTTTGTGTTGGTATATTGTCCTTCTATTTGCTCTGTAACCCCTATGTATCCATGGGAATAGTTGCCCAAAGGGTCAGCTATCGGCAAGTGAACAATGTTAAGTCATACATAATGTATTGACTATAATCATTGGAAGGTCCAAGCGTCAACGTCTATGTCTTTTTGTACCATGAAGAGCGGATTCAGTGTTTATGATATCCTTTTATTTTGTAGCAAGGATCCTCGAGGGAGGTCTGTACATGTATAACTCTTTTGTTGGTGGTAATGACATTGCAACATATTTAAATGTGCATGTGCGTACAATTTTTATATTTTGTAAGACAGTTGTTGACTATAATCTTATGGTTTATGGAACCATATTGTGACTTCACAGCAAGCATCATGGAGAAGTGAACTTTCCATGATATGTTGACAACGTAATAGTTGTGTTTCTCTTTGGATTTGTCTAAGCTAGTGAAGCAATACTACATTTCTGTGCACAGCTTCTTGAGTTGCATTTGTTTTGCATTGCATGCCAACAAGGTGCTACATGTCTCTCAGTAGAGATGTTCATGTTTGACTTATCCTTTTGTGTGAGATGATATTCCTGTTTAACTAGGGATACTCACAATTCTATGCTGTGGTTTTACAAGAACAAAGGTTGTGGATCCTTTGTGTTGTTGTGCTCATATGATCATGAGGCTTATTTTATGGTTTGTTGTGCAACATGTATGTGCACTACCTATGGTCATCCCGTTGTCTTTAGCAAAAGACCCACGTATTTTCGGTGACTCTAAGAGTCCTTCCTTATGGACACCATATGTGTTCTCCATGGATAATTCTGAAGGTAAACCATCAGAAGTTCTCACAAGAGAATCAAGTACTAGTCATTGAGTCTCAGTGAGACCATTATCTAGTAAGACACAGTTCTGTTGAATCCAATAATGTTAATCATGGTCAAGGATTCATTTCTCTTATTCTGTGTATTATATGCACTCTAAGTTCAGCAAGCTGTACTAGAATGCGAGCATACCCAACCTGAGTTGGTGTTGCTCTAGACTTGTTGTGGTAACAAATGTCTAACATTAATGTGTCTCTTTTTGTGTACAGTGTACCTCCTCCTCTACAATTCCAGTTGTGAGTGAGGCGAGACAATCATATTGTCTTACCCAAGGTTCTCCCTTGTACTGGACCACCCAGTAGCATGTGAGTTCCCTGTATGGAATGTTTTAGCGTTTTCATCTGCTTGTAAGATGGTGCTTTTGCCATCAGAAGACTTTGGGTCTGTTATTAAGCCCTTGTTGTCTTTGTGCAGAGATGTTGTGTATTGGTTTGTCATGCAAACCTTACTCGCTGCTTGGTAAGTCCATCCTAACCTTGTTTAAGGTGGTCTCTCAAGCTAGCCTTTGGAGAATATCATATTACTCCAAATGAGTTCTATTGAGAACAGTATGGCCATCATTGACTCCATTGAATGTGCTTGTGAGGCACATGGAAAACCCATGATTGTTATTGCTAGCTCTGAGTAGGTATAACCTTCTTCAGTTTTCTAGGCATGAACGGGTTCTAGATGCGTCAGTATCTAGTCTATGATTTGTTGACTTTTCATGAAGTCTTATGGTGTTTGCAGAGTTGAACATAGCAACATCTACAGTACTGTAAGGATTCTTTTGAGTTTAGACAGTTTTGCTAACTTTTTGTCCATATCTTATTTTAAGAATCACTTTTGATTTACAGTAATTTATGTTTGTTTGGGTGTTCTGTTGTTGTACAGCCAGTTCTGACGACTGTCAATGAAACCCTCCAGTCGCCAAGGTAAATTGTCCTCGTTGTTTTTACTTGACTTTTGGACTGGTTGTGCTCTGTCTTTATAGGCTGTAAACCTACCTCAAAATAGAGGTAAACAGGCACGTTCTTCCAACACACTGAACTTCATCAAACAGTTTCTCTTGTCATGAGAAACCTCAGTAACGTGTATGAAATTGAGTTTGTAGTGTAAGTGTGTTTTTTCTTTATTTTGACACAGCTTGGAAGGTCTGCTATTTTACTCAACCCCAGAGGAGTTTTCACAGGAGTGGTTAGCTCTGTGATCATGAGTATTTTTGCTCAAGAAGAGTCCTGCACTTAAGTGGTTAGCTATGTGCATGGTATGTTGTGTCCAGGTTTTGTTTCAACTCTGGTTCACAGATTTTTGCAGACTTTGCATCAATTATCACTGGCAAGGTAAAATTGATCTTAACATATTTTATGTTGTTATTTGAAAATCTAGAACAATTCAAACTCAGTTCTTGCATTTGTCAAAGACTGAGGTCATATGCTGGCTTAGTCACTCTGGGTAATATGTACTCAGAAAAGTGTGTTTTGACAGGAATTTAATGCTTGCAATAAAAAACATCGTGTGACTTTGCCCTTCCTTTTGAGTAGGAAGAACCCATCCTGTGCGCCAAGAGTTTGACACCTGCCTAGCTGGGTAAGGAAAACATATGGATGTTCCTAATTTTGGAACATGGGGAAGCTTGGAACTATGTCCTTCTTGCTTTCACTGTTACTGTAGCAACACCTGTCAGGGGTTCGAAACCCAACATGGTTTGATTTCCAGTTGCTTTTTGATACCATTGCTTGTTAATAGTGCAGCATGGCACATGTGTACATTTCTCACGTGGGAGAAGAGTTCATCTTCTTGAGAAAACAATTCATGATGCCAGAAGATTTCTTGGCATTTTTGTTTTATTTTTACATGTAGCAAGGTATTTGAATATCAGGTTATTTTAACGTGACAGTAGAATTTTGATCAAGATTTTTCTCTAACGAGCTCTTTAATTTAAAATTAAATAATTCGAATTTATATTTTGGGCTCTAAATTCTATTTTCCTCGGACCAGAGGTTGTGCAGTGGCTATTCATAAGCCAACTAGCTTTCTTTCCTTTTTGCCAAGCTCGGTAGCTTATATGCATGAAAGGAATACCACATGAGAAGAATTCTCACTTTTGTGGACTTTTCTCACTTTTTGCTTGGATTTAGTAATAAATCAACAAGTTGCGTGTTTCCTGACAAAACCGCAAAAGCATGCAGCATTCTTGCGCAAATCGAAATCGCGAGAATTTTGCTTGGAGTGTTTCTGGGGCACGACACGTAGTCGTTTTATGGGTCCATCTTGCGCCCCATGCGTGGGACTTGGAGACAATACTCCGCGTCACTCTGACGTCTGACCAGGATGCGGCAATATATTGCGCTCCTATGCCCATGTGAGGAGTAGAACAATGTTCGCTCCTAGGCTGGTCCATCGCACACGTGGGCTGAGCCCAGCGAGTCTAGGACACATGATATGTGGTCGTTTTCAGATCGTGATCGCGAGGGCTGTGTCGCGATACATGTGAAATGGGCTGTGCCGTGGCGCTCCCATGTGAATGGGGCTGATCCGCGATCGTGGGACTACGTCCTGCGCGCGTTCATTTTCCCTTTAGGATGTGTCTTACACATTGGAAACCTGAGAACCGCGAACTTCCAGGGAATCGCGAGTCTTTCAAGTGACCGAAACCTCTCGGGGTCACGAGCAAGCTTTTAGGCCTTAGAGGCCATACGCTTCTTCATAGGGTCATTTTATGCCCTAGAAGATCTTTTTTGTACTGCCCTAAGGCTATAAGTACTACGTACGTGGTGTCACTGCATCTGCATGTGATCACGTGCGGACTAATTTTAAGTCTAATCGTGTTTTTAGGTCTAAAAATAGACTACACACATATTGCTCTTTCGGATAAAAAAATAAACCGAGGCATTTATGTTTATTGCCTCCTCATTTTTAATGAGGGCTGCTTACTACCTAATAGGCACGTAAGCATTCGTGCCACAAGTGCGTATGATACGTCACAAGTGGTCTTTTTTACGGCAAGTGCACTATGTGCTAAATGCGCGCTCTGCTAACAAAGCGAGTATACCCGTCAAGTGGGATCTAGTCCTCACTGACATACAGGGAATTTTTTGGCTACGTGTTTCAAAAACACGTGCTGGCCTGTGAGTGAACTCACTTCAACTGGCTGAGTACGTGACTCGGGGCTCAGCTGTGGCAATATTGCTACTCTTGGGGTCAGGCAGCACAAGTTGCGCCACGTGTAACACACCAAGTGTATTGGACGGCTTCGAGCAACAAGGGACGACGGACAGACGAACCTACCATGGTCAACCACCGACAACAGCTGATGGATGATGGATGGTGGAGCGACGGACAGACGATCCGATCTGGTTCGCGAAGGCTATCAATTGATAGTGACCTAAGCCGTTTGCTGTAGTTTTTACTATGTAGTAAACGGGTAGATACATGTTGTTGAAAGATTTTATTTATGAGAGTTACACTACTGAAATAGGTATTGCATGGTACACTAGGTAATCCATGCATCACCAAGCACAGGTGATCCTGTTAGAGATTGGAGGTAATTTAGGGCAGTTCCATGACTGCTCCTTTTCTCTCAACTGCCAACAGGAACTGTCCCATGAGAAGGTTTCTGAGAAAGAAATCCTCTCTTGGATATTTTGTCCAAGAAACACCTAGAATGTATATGGGTGTTTCTCAAGAAAGAAATTGTCTTTTGAATATTGTTTCTCAGAAACAATATCTTATGACTATTGTACTTCCTTTGTGTTACACAAAGGGAAGAGGACCATTGGAGGTTCCACCTGGAACCTCTTTGGGTTACCAGTTAAGGTAGATAATTGGCCTATGTCAATAAGAAGTAGAAAAAATGATGTTCCAGTTGTTTTGGAGTTATTTTTATGAGCTATAAAACTGATTGAAAATGAGGACTGCCTCATATGGTAGTCCTCTAGTTTATCATGCATTTTGCATGTAATTCAAGAATGTTAGATTTCTATATGAACCCTATTGGATTCATGCATGCCAAACTGGGTGTACATGCAACTGGTTTGGGCTGTACATGCATTCTTGCAAATCAAACCTGAATCCATCTGAACCTGATTGGGCTGTAGATGTGATCCTGCCAATGGTCCCCAGGACCCAATGGTCATGTTAATAAGTCCTGCAGGACTCAATGGTCTTGTTAATGAGTCCTGCCTCTATTTGGTGGGATCCTACCCTTAGTTAGTAGAATTCCTATTTGTATGTACCATGGGCAGAACATTGGGCCCAGGCTGGTCAGGAGTACCAGTAGGTATCCTTGGCTCATGTCAAGCCCCGAAGGAGCACAACACTCCTGAACATATTGGGCGTTTCAAGCCTTGGATTGGCGTTTTTAGTCACTTTTCCGTGCCAACCATGCCAGCCAAAATAGGCCATTTGCGTTCTAAGCCAACTAAGCTATGTTTTAAGGGTCGAATGGGTAATGAGTCAAAGTATGCTATTTCATGTATTTGTTGGTGTTAGGTGGACCGGGGATGTAGCACGAAACAGTGCCAGAAACGGCAGAATTTCAAATCAACAAAGGATATGGTACTAACGTAGTGTCCATTTAACTGACACTTTGAACCCGATTAATACCTGGATTCTCTATGTCTCCAGAGGTCTCAAGGAAGTCTCAAGTACAGTACGGTAGCAAGGCGTAACTCGCGCTGGCTGGAAACAAATGCACATTGACCACCATGACACTGTAAGCCCCATTATGTTAATAGAGAATGAGATAATGAGGCTACGATACCTTATGCGACAGATACGAATTAGAATTTGAAGGGTTCCGCACCAGCTTTGTGATGAGAAGGCAATTTCTGGTTGCTTCCAAGACGTGCGTGATCATAAAGTTTTTATTTCTTTGTTTAGTGTACAATTACAACTCATCTCAGAAATGATCTTTCCTAACGTTTTCTTGTTTCTATGCTGCGTATTGATGGGTTCAGTCGCTGCACCGTACTTGTTCATCTCTCCATGAAAAATGGATAAAAAATCTTGTGTTTTGAAGCGCGATTCCCCAGGTGTCGACGTAGTCAGCGTTTCATACAATGATCTTCTAAATTCATGTTGCAATTTGGACGGTCTTTCTACCGATGCATCTTTCAATATAGATGATCTGATCGACAAGGCTTTTGGGTCAACATCCTTGAACAGTCTAGGAATAATTGCAATCACCGAGGTTCCGAATCTTTCGGCACTTAGGCTCAAACTTCTTCCTTTGGCAAGAAAACTGCAACTTTTGCCTTCTGAAGAACTAGACAAAATCACTGCCCACGAAGCTTCTTACCAAGTGGGGTGGAGCCATGGCCGAGAGAAGTTAGAGGGGGATAAACCCGATTTCAGCAAAGGCAGCTTTTATGCCAACCCATTGACCGATGACTTGACTTCGACAATGTTGAAACGCCGTAAACACGATGTAAACTCGACTGGGGGTGATATTCATGGTGACGACAACAACAATAGTTTTCGGACCTTGCTCAGTTGGGATGAATCTATTCCATCCGTTCCATCAGATGAATATCTGGTTGAACTGGCTAAGTCTAACCCTGCGTTCTTTGCCCCTAATATTTGGCCGAAGACTTCGATCCCAGAATTGGAATCAGTATTCAAAGAGACTGGAGAATTAGTGCATCAAATTGGAATTATGGTTGCGAAGTGTTGCGATTCATACGTAGCTTCGCGTGTGAGTTTCTACCAATGTATTTTTCGATCTGTCCGCTGGAATTATTAAAATACAACCTCATCATTAACCACCCTGAGCTGTTCTTTCTTGCTAGTGTCCAGGCTACAAGCCTCATAAGCTGGAGGAAATCCTTCGTTATTCAAAATGTTGCAAGGCTCGTCTACTCCACTATTTCGCAACGGAGACCTCTTTGATGGACAACGAGAAAAATGACGACACAGACTTCAGTGATTGGTGTGGCTGGCATAATGATCATGGATCCATCACTGGCCTTCTGCCAGCTCTTTATCTTGACTCAGATGGGCACATTGTGGACTGTCCAGATCCATTATCAGGGCTATACATCAAATCGCGCAGCGGCAGGTTGATTCATGCAAGGCTGCCTTCCGATTCTCTAGCATTTCAAGTAGGAGAAACAATGCAAGTGCATACAGGTGGATTGTTGCAGGCCACTCCACATGGTATGTGATGTACTCATTATGCATTACTCTGTTTTGCATGAGTTTCTCTTCTCCATTTGATGCCATTCTATCTATTGGTTTTGTTCAAGCTGTGAGAGGCTGCAAGGGGACAGCGTGACTAGAGACATTTGCTGTTTTCATGGAACCGGAGTGAGTATGATGGACAGAATGCGACGCTATAATATTTGACCATTCACTACATAGAACTAATCTCTCCACACAATTTTTGAACCAGATACCACACCAACATGGACTTACCGGATGATCGAACAGTTGAAGACGCTCAATCCCAACAAGCTGAAAAGTGGTTGCCATCTACTGTTCGGACCCTGAAATCACGATGGAGGCCAGGGATGAACTTTGGAGAGTTCAGCAATGCCACCTTTGCTGCATTTCATTGACAGTATGGCATTGTATGATTAGGAGCGCACTTCATGAAGAGACAGATGGTAAGTCTCGTTAATTCACATATCACAAGAAAATAATAATACCATGTATGGGAAGTACTTCTGCTTAAAGGTAGGGAATAGCTGTAAATAAAGCAATACCTGGACAATACCTTTGTTACTACGATAGTTTCCATCATGTCCCAGACAGAATCCTCTCGATCGGCCAAGAAAGGCCGCATATCTCCGTTCATAAGAGCCGGATCATAAGATCCATTTCCCTGATTTTCATGACATTTGTGCTTTTAACCCTTATAAATAGACTCAGGATATTCTAAAACCATTCGTGATCGATTACTACTCAACGGCAACATGCCAATATGCATTGGTCCTTTTAACTCTGGTTGATTGCCGAGTACTCTTAATTTGTCGGAAAACTCACCAGCCCCATTTCACACACAACGAGCATGGGGAATAGGAGGTTCTTCGAGACGAAATGGACAAGAAATTGACGTGACATAGAGTATTGTACCAACACATACTTTTGTAAATACGCTGATATTGTGCAGGCCTAGGAAGTGACACCTTTTCTCAACGGACGCACCGCAGAAATTTTTTTCTGTCTGCCAGAAGATCAAAATCTCAAAACCCCTCTCAAACCGCGAAACCGTTTTTCCACCGTAACTCAAATATCAAATATCTCTTAGTATATCGTGCGGTTATCTGTAATCTAATGGTATGCACGGACAAAAGTCTTTCTTTTCCGGCTAAGCAGAGCAACGGCAAAAAAGCCGTAAGAAGGTAACAATTCTTCTTTCATACCCCTGGCAGGGCAATTCAGCCCAGTGGTGGGCTAAGCAGAGCATTACGCGGGTTCAAGGGAACCATGGCGGATGAGGGTTCGAGTCCTAGCGGGACGCTGTGGTACTGAGGCTATTGTTCGAGTTTGCCTCTTATGAACATGCCGGAGGCCTCTAGAGCCGATGTGAGAGTAGCCAGCCAATATTGTCTGTTCGTTGTCGTGCCACTCCCGAGCTCAGAGAAATCCAGGTCTAGCAAATATCGATGTTCTGGTAAGAGGAGCGCTGGATCAGTGAAGAGTAATTGACTTACTTGTTCCATGATCGTATTGTGTTCGACTCTGTCTTCCCATCTATAAGGCAGATGTGCGTTCTCGTGTTGCGAAAAACCCTGCTTATGGGTGATCCCAGTACATGATGGATACATTCGGTGGACCAGGATTTTATGTGTTGTCTCGATCCAGCTCGCCTTAGGGACTCCTTTTGTAACTCAAAGAGCTGGCAACCTATCCGACCCTCCATGAAGTTGTCCCATCCCAGTTCGGCCCATTTCAACGCCCATTGTGAAGGTGTGGGAAACTAGAGGAAATACTAGTCACAACCAACTGGAGTTTTCATGATCGATTTTTTTGCTGGATAGCGGCGGACTCACCCAGCGCAACAATACCCTACTGGGTCCAGAGTGCCAATACTGGATCTACCAAAAAATGTAGACAAGTCGGCGATTTTGGACTTAGACAACTCCCAGCACTTCCCTTCACGTCGTCGTCCCCAATAGCTCATCACCACCCAACATCTGTCACACCACCCTATTATTCTCTTGTGCCTATGATCAAGAAACAAGAGATCATGTAGTTCAGGTCAATGAACATGGCAGCAGGCATCAATACCCGAGGGATGTGCTGAGGACTACACAAAACAATTGAAGTGGCCATTGGTTACACCACCACGAAAGATATTAAAAATGGAGAAGAACTGACTTTGTCTCCTATGCATAAGAAGTGTAAATCGAGTAATACCTTTGTCCAAGAAAGTTATTCAAACAAAACAAAACAAAACAAAAATATACGAGAATCAAAGAAACAACAACATTATTGCCTCCTCCTTCAAAACACAACACCACAATAAACTACAAAGCAATTAAGGAGTCAACAATCAGCACGGCATTGAACAGAACTTTTGATTGATCCTTTTTTCAAATCAAAGATTTTTTCCATTTATTGCATCAATTATCTAATTTATAGTAATTCAGGTGTCATCTCAACAGTGATAATTCTTATTTGATACAATCATTATCGTATTAATGTAATTATTCTTCTGCTGTTAATTTACTCAAACTTTTAAATGGTTGATTGTTGCATGGTGGTTTGAAGGAGGAGGCAATAATGTTGTTGCTCTTTTAGATTCTCATATTTTTTTGTTTTGTTTTGTTTGAATAACTTTCTCGGACAAAGCTATTACTCACTTCTTTTGCATGGGAGACAAAGTCGGTTCTTTTCCATTATTGTTGTCCTTCACGGTTGGTGTAAGCAATGGCCACTTCAATTGTTTTGTGTAGTCAAAGCATGACCTCTGACGTATATGGATGCAGTCATGTTCGTTGTCCTGAACTACATGATCTCTTGCTTCTTGATCATAGAAATCCATCACGACATTGCACGAGAGAATAATAGGGCGGCGTGGCAGATGTTGGATGAGAATGAGTGACTATTGGGGACGACGACGTGAAGGGAAGTGCGGGTGGTTGTCCAGTCCAAAATCGCTGACTTAGTCTACATTTTTTGGTAGATCCAGTATTGGCACTCTGGACCCGAGTAGGGTATTGTTGCGCTGGGTGAGTCTGGCGTTATCCAACAAAAAAATCTGATCGTGAAAACTTTAGTTGGTTGTTGAGTTACGGTCGAAAAACGGTTTCGGGGGCCATGATGGAGGAGTTTGGGAGATTTTGGATCTTTTCTGGCGGACATCTTTTTTCTGCGGGGCATCCGTTCTGAAAAGGGGCGTGTCACTTCCTAGGCCTCCACAAAATTATCATATTTTTTTTCACAAGTTAGCATCTCTAACTTTGCACAGATTATGATATACTTAATGTATCTTTTGACATTTTCCAGCTCTTATGAACTGAGATATATGGTAGAGAAGCCCTCTAGAGCAGCTCTATATGATATCGTACCTATCTACAATACCAAAGGCCCTACCTATTTGCCATATATTAATTGAAGACCTTTTAAAGACCAACCACCAGCACCACCAGCAACCACCAAATATCATGGTTATTCGACAGCCCTTCCTAATTGTGTAAAAACGTCACAATTAGGCAACCGTTACACGCAACGTTTGAAGTCATTTTTGTTAGCTAAGCTAATTCCTTTTGTGGCATTCTTCTTCATCATTCTGGCGTACTCAGCGCGCAACGTTTGCAACAATGCCACAAGTAGAATAAAAGCTATTGACGATTTTGTAAAGGCTATAGATCCAAAAATGTAATTGGAAATGACCGTGGCTGAAAAATTGTGGCGACGCTACCTTTCACATAACTCTATCGTACTTACCTAAAAATAGGAATTAATATAGTGTTCCTAAAAAGATAAAAAATATGTTAAGTATATGGTAACATTCTTTTCGAACTGCTGAGGAACATGGTTATCACACGGTGATCACAACAATTACGAAGCGAACGTCACGAAACATCACCTCTCTCATATCATCGCGAAATCATGGCACGAGCGAAACCTGGAGGTGTCGGAGCGAAGGGTTCTGCTCTCATGAAGCTCTTTCATCCAAGCGAACCCCTTCGTGCTCGCTTTTCTGACCAGTTTAACAACAAGGGCAGCTTAGCAAACTGTACGATTGTACGAAAATCGTTCGGGCGAGTCTCCCACCGGGGTCGTGAAACACACTTGTATCATGTCACCCATGATGACTTCCCTGGACAAGAATTTGCCGTCTCCAAGCATTCCTTCAAGGTCGAGACAGCTTGCACTAATCCCGAAGACATTTTCGAGGATGAACGCCCACCTGCAGCACCAGCAGCTTCACTTTCTGAAGAAGATCTGAATCTTAATCTTCGAGAATCAAGATCTAATGCTGAGCCATCATTTCAAGTCCCAACTGGACGAGGACTGTCAGCCAGTGAAGTAGCTGAACTACGAGACCAAGGCATTGAAGTTGACGACGACAACAAGCCTCTCCCAGAGAATGTTGGAGCTGATTCTCTTCCTTCTCCTGAGGGAACTTGGGCAGATCTCCGACAATGCCGCCGAAACATGGCAGGAGGAAGATTTGAAAAGGGAAAGTGGTTACATCATCCTTGGTCTCAGGTCTCTCAGTACTCCAAGTTTAAGCTATTTGAGATGACCTTCCCCATGTCGTACATCCGAGATGTTGTCATCCCTGCAATAAATGCACATCTCACTTCTGAAACAAATATCAAAGAGTTTGCTGTATGGCTGGGATGTGTTTTCTTCATGAGCTGCTATCAAGGAATTGGAGATCACCGCCTCTGGTGGTCTCTTCAACCCATCTCCCTGACAGAGGGCGCTCCTTATTGACTCGGAGTATTTATGTCAAGGAAGCGATGGGAAGATATTTGTACTGCCTTATGGTACACGTTAAGACCAGCTCATGACTTTGTTGACAAGTTCCATCCCATCAGGGAACTACAAGATGCCTTCAATGAGCATTATAAGAATGAATATTGTCCAGGATGGTGGAACTGTCTGGATGAGTCAATGTCAGTTTGGTATAACAAGTTCTATCCAGGATGTATGTGCGTTCCAAGGAAGCCTCATCCGTTTGGTAATGAATACCATACAATTTGTGACGGTGAACTCGATGGTCCGAGCAATCCCATTCTTTGGCATGCAGAGATACATGAGGGAAAAGATTGACCTGTGCAATTAGGACCAAAGAAGTATGATGAGAAGGGAAGACTGTTGGGCTCATGTGTCGTATGGTTGAGCCAATCAAAAGTAGTGGTAAGTGTGTCACTATGGATAGTGGTTTTAATGTGTCCATGGGTATTGTTGACATGGAGAGGGTACAAGGTGTGTATGGTCAGGCACTCATAAAAGAGAGGGGACGTTATTGGCCAAAGGGTGTGCCAGGGGATGCAATTGATATAATTTTAAAGACAAAGCTATTGGTCACAGTGAAACTTTGAAATTTGATTTTGACGTTCATCCCTTCTTCATTCATTGCACAAAAGGTTTGTTTTTATTTGTTCTTTGAAAACAAAATGTGCTGGCTTGTCACTCACATTTCCTTCTATTCTTACTTACAGAAGAAAAATATGTAACTAAATTCATGACTACCTTTGGCTGTTTGAATGATGTTGAGGGGCATTTTTGCGTACAGGATGTGACTGATGGAGGCAGAGTCAGGTGGCTCTACAAAGAGCCAAACTCTCGCCACAAACCGTGCAAAGCATTGGGTTGATGATGTCAACAATCGGAGGCATTCTCCTATTGACTTAGCAGATGCATGGCAGACAAAATGGTGGCGAATCGGCAATTTACTTTTCTTCTTATCAGTTGCTGAGGTGAATGCTGTGAACTCTCGTGCACGTTCGAGAGGGGTCGAGGGTGAAGTTGGGCTAGATTTTAGGAGGAAATTGGCTGTCCAAATGATGGAAAACAATATTGATGATAACTTGATTCATAGGTCCCTGTGAGGGTAAGGAACACGAGGGCAAAGGATGTCTGTGTCTTCTGGGAGGGTGAGCATGGACTAGTAAATCGTCCATATTTTACAAGTAAATGGGTCAGAAGCTCTTGAAAAAACCCATAAGATAAGTATCACAAGCTACCCTGTGGCTG